>OX579650.1:5186473-5587734 GCA_951230895.1 Carpatolechia fugitivella
GGGTTGGCAGACCGACACAAACTTCTCTCCCTGGCAATGTACGTCTATTTACAATGGATATAGACTACCACAGACCCACAATGTCCTGTATCAGCCGATAGGTTCAACAGATCAGTCGTGCGTGTGCGCAGAATTGTCTTATTTTCGCGCGATAACATCGACACGACACGCGACGGCTTCGTTTCTTGGATACTTATTATTACACCACTTTATGAGTTTCTTCTGGAGTTTCTTCGGTAAGCTCTTTGCTACGTCATTACTTGTTTATCTAACAAGGGCTTTTTTACTGTATTCTTGAAATGAAATAAGTGAAATGTCTAACAACAATCTGTAGCGATACTCGAGCGAGACAGAAAAGAGTGGAAAGAAAAGAAAGAAAGCTTTTCCCAGTGGTGGAACAACGTCGGAAGATAAGTTATAAGTGATTTATATAATTATTTATCAATCGAATTTGAATCCTTAAAAAGGGTCGAAATGTTGCCTCATATCACAATGGATTGATCGACTAAGTACTGTCTGTTGTTACTTTTATTATACGTAAGAAAAAAAAACTTAACCTAAATTCTACTTATCAAAAACATCTAGGCCGTTTCAAACGTGCCGTTCGTTACTTGACATGAACTCAACATTGGATTGACATAATGTTCTCACAAACACATGATAGATGGGTACGTAACACTTTACGTAACCAATCTATATGCTCAATCAAGAGCACTCACTGTTTGCTCAATGATAGGGAAAGTGTTGATGATACGCAAGATCGCACTTATATATTGAGGTTGGTCTGATTTTGTTAGAAAAATGCGAGTGGCAGAAAAAAAAAGTTGGAGTTTTAATGCAAAACCGCAGTCAGTCTTAGCCGGAAGACGTCCACTGCCTCTTCCAGTCAGCTAATCAAACAAAAGAATGTATTTTTTTCAGTTAAACTGTTAGTTAGCTTCATGAACTCTTCCTTAAGCTTAAGCATGAGCTATTTTGACATATTATGTATGTAGATTTGTATGCCCTAAGTATATGTAGTTTGTTTATGTAATTTAAATTATTAGTATTAGCTTATCCTATTCTGTTTTTCTTGTGTGCACCGTCCCACAGTTCCAATGCAACTTTCTTGTAAGTACCGTAAGGTTGCCTGGAAGAAATTGCTACCCTAGCAATAAGGCCACCTATATATTGTTTACAGTAATACTTGACGTGTCAATGTACGCCTTATTATTGCTTCTGAGCATAATTTTATTAGTTCCATCAAGGAAGGTTGCTGGTGTCTTAGCTCAGGGTAACCTTTTAAGACACTAGCAGATCAAATGTCAACTCACCAATATTAAATAATAGTTCATAAGTTTAAATGACAAAATTACTGTAAAATTTAATTAATAAATTATGGGGAACCTTTTTAATTCACCTTTAAGGGGAATTTATTATTATCTATCCTTTGTACTTTCAAGCTATATCCTTGTGTGCAATAAAGCATATTCTATTCTTAATAATACTTACTGTATTGAAGTCACAAGATCCTCGTTTCTGACATAGATTGTCCATAGCATTGTTTATACTTACAGCTAGGTATAATTTGGAACTTAAGTAGGTAATTAATAGGAATTTATGTCATCAAAAACGATGATGCTGTAAGAACTGGGTAAATCGTCATCGTAACCTACATTTCCGACATTGATTAAGTATACGTAAATTAACTACTTGCCGAGTAATGCCCTTTGATGGCTGTAACACAAGAAGTTCTCAACCAGTTTCAAAACATGACCTCTCACACAGCTACTAGTTGCTCTCGTATGTAATTAGGTTGTCAAATTAAGTACACACCTCGTACGAGAGATACTCTCTGTTTTGACAGGCTCACCATGATACTGAACCGTATAACTCATTGTTTAGGAATTTGATTGATAAAGCTGGCCTGGCCTTGTCAGTTCGTGGGCTAGTCATGTCAGCTTGACTGTTTGATCTTTGGCCTTCAATATCATAAGGTTACCAACTTGGACATTTGGAGATAGCGATCGTGACCTTAGTTCAATATGAGTAACTAGCATGAGTAGGTTTTTTTTTTCCAATGACGTCGACGGTAGTGTTCCTGTAAACCTATTCTTGGAATTATCTAAATTGGTGAATTTATTTATTTATCGTTCTTATGCTATGATATAAATTAATTATAATAAAGTTGAATGGCGTATAAACGGAGAACTAAATGGCGCCAGAGTGGTCCTGGAGATGTTAATTGGTAAAAAAAATGTCTATTGAATTTTTTGATGATTTACTGTTTAATTGCACACATTTAGGAACAGTGGTGCCATTAGATTAAATTTTTTCTCCCTATTATTAACTCTGACGAAGTGTCATAAAGCTTCTGTTACCACGCCAAACAGTAACAGTATTAAACAAATAATAAAATCAAATCAACGGCCCATTACAGTCCACTGCTGGACTATAAGCCTCCTCCACAGTGGAGGGTTTTGCCATAATCTCCACGCTTGGCAGGCGGGTTGGAGATCGCAGATTAAAAGGTTACTGTATCAGGGAGCGCTGCTGCCCGTTTCCTGCTCAATGTGTAGTCCCTAAGTCGCCTCTTACGACAGCCACGGGAAAAGTAGGGGTTAGTGACAAATGTATTCTACTCTGCCGTCACCACATGGTGGAACAAATAAACAATAAATAAACAATAAATAATACTAAACAATTAGGTGCCTTGTTTTTAGAAACGGAAGCGTGTATGCTAACTATAAACAACATGTAATAAATTCCATACTTTCGTACACTTTCCGGCCTAGTTGCTCAGCGACCCTGCAAATTGAGACATTACATATACCGTCCAATGTTGGCTGCGCGTGCGACGGATGATACACGCATTCAAACTTCGTACAAATTCTTAATTCTTACAAAAGCAAAACAAATGGTGGATCTAAGAGGTAAGCATTTTAACCAGAAAGGAATCTAAAGAAAATAACCGGCCAAGCACGAGTGTTGGGCCACGCAAAGTGTAGGGTTCCGTAGTTGTCCAATACTACTTAGGTACCTGTAGTAACATTCATCAAAATATTTTTCTATAATATTTGTATAAGTACCAAATTTCTTACTTGTACAAGTACAGTAAGTTGGTCTATTATTCGACAACCTGTAAAGCCTACTTGCTGTTGATACTTTTCCCTTTAAATTCATCATATATTACCGTGAATCCGTGAATTTTTTCACATTTCCAAATACAACGGTTTCGCTGGTAGGGGGACACCGACACTTGACTCTAACAAAAATAAGCTCTAACGAAATATTTCTGAAACGTACACTTGCATTGAAAAATGGTTTGAGCAAAACATTATTTTTATAAGACCTATCCAATGATACCTCAAAAAAAAAAAACTCCACTTCACGTGTTCTAGAGGAACACAATTTTTTTTTTTAAATTCTTTAGCTTTGTAAGCATGATTAATATGTATCCATGCTAAATTACAGCGATCAAGTATTAAAAGTTTCTGAGCTAAGCAGGGGACGGACAGACAGACAGACGGACATGGTGAAATTATAAGGATTCCTTTTTGACTACGGAACCCTAACAAAAAAGGAGCCATCAAAAACTTACGTCCCCCTCCGAAGGGCTCGAGACTACCCTGAAATTAGGGCGATCAGCCATTAGTCGGCCACGTTGGCCCAGTGCGAGTTGGTTGACTTCACACCGATTTTCCCATACCTTTTCCAAGTCTTCGCAGGAGTGTGCAGGTTTCCACACGATGATTTTTGTTGGCTGGTACGACGACATGGCTCGAGCTACAACTATTTTCCGCTCATAATATATCCGGGACCAATAGCGTAACGTGCCTTCTTCGCGGACTCTCAAAATTATTTTTGGTTGATTACAGTGTCTCTATAGTAGAACAACTTGTACCGTACCTACCATAAAATTTCCGTTGAGCAAACAAACAGCTAAACAACTGGGGCTTATTCAATAGCCATCGCCACAGCATAGCACAGAGCGTGGCTATCGTATTAAGGTAATGAGTGACTATTAACAAACTAATCGTAAATATCTGGCAAATCTCGTGCGTAACTTCCTAGCGATTGGCTCGGTACTCGTAATTTTCAATCACGCGAGCCCCTGGTATGCGGGAAGAAATTAAAGGCTAAGAGATTGTTCCAACATGGCGATACTGAGGTACAAGCGAACGACAAGGTAAGGGAGTACTGTGTGTATGTATTGACATAGATTAGCTTCTTATTAGTAACTATTATACCTATAATATATCTCCTTTTAACTCCAATACTACTATTAAGTATATTACACTTTATTCATTAGTAGATAGAGATGTAGAAATTATCAAGGTAAAATAACTCCTAATAGAAGTAAGCTTAAACTTTGTCAGACTAGTAACCTTATAGTTAGAGATTTTTGACCGCTCCATTGCCTCTTGGTTTATAGACACGTGTTATCGGAATCGCCTTAACGTGGCTTTCGAATCACGAAAAAAATTAAACTTTGTTTTCAAACAATCATTTAACTTTTAACTTAGTGAAGGAGATCATAAGCTCTAGCAAGTAAGTCAAACTCTGATTATTTACGTTTCATCTGAACAGGTAGGCACCTAGTCTACAACCCTTAAGTCCTGAAGTCCCTGAAGTCTTCCATACCTTCCATTAACTCATCATCAACAGCTTGTATAGGTACGCGCCCACCGAGGGGCTCGAGCCTACCCTGGATTTGGGCGGTTAGGTCATATTCGACCACGCTGACCCAGTCAGTCCACTTCACACACAAGCTATGATTTTCTTCACAGGAGTGTGCAGGTTTTACAACGATGTTTTCTTTTAAACTTACATATTATGTATTTAACATTCAATAACACATTGGTACGTGGTGGGGATCGAATCCACGTCTCCCGGACGGGAGGCAGCGGCCCTAGCCAACACACCACTGACGCTCTTCACCATTACCTATTATGACTGATGATCAGATCAGACTTTCGAACCTTTGTGGTTTCCGTGTGGTTAGCTAGTTAATTTTCTTATTACGTACTCCGATTTTTGCGGTCGATGAGCTGTTCATTCTGGTGTGATATTTTTAATTTAAAAAAATCTAGTCTTTTACATCCAGTTAATATAATTGTGTTCATAATAACGATGAAAATATTTCCTCTTATTTTTAAGAAGGTTTTGTAAATAAAGATAAGTTTTTAGTTATGTAATCATTATCCATTATAAGGTATAGGTACATACAGACCACATACCACGATTTTTTCCGAGTTGTTGACTTTTTACTGCTATATCTCTTTCCTAGAGAAAAAGCCCGATAAAGTAATACATAGTCCGACAAACAGTGATTTTAAATTATATATTTTTAATAATTTTATCGTTGATTTCCTATCGAGACCTTAAAAATCCTGATATATTGAGCGCATAAATGATACTATTGTCGATCTGTTAGTCTTTAAATTACTTTTAAAAATTGATGATAATATAAAGGCGCTCGCGTTGATATCTTTTATATGAATAGTATAACTTAATACTTAACCTGTAGATAATATTAACATTTAACCCGTTAATACATATAAAAAATACATAATATTGTTGCCAAAAAACTTCACATTAAATATTTATTGACATACCTATTTGCCTATTTCCGTTATAAACGTGATCTAGGCCGAACATAACTTTTGCCAATTTTTTATTCGTTATTTCCCTTCGCAAGTTGAATAAAAACTTTGCTGATCACGTCTTGTCTTTGCCCAATTCATTTCAAACCACTACTGTGAACTTGTCACGGAAATATTGGTAACTGGATTTATAATGTCTCAGTCTTATATAAATGAAAGGCTCGCGTGGCGAGGGAACTTTAAGAAAATTCTACCATACAGCTTTATTTGGTTTGATTTTTGCTTTTTGCAGTTTGTTTTCAGTGTAGGGATAGTCAACCAACCCACAGGTCAGATTTCAGGGAAGGCCCGAGCTCCTCGATGGGGGATGTAAATGAACTTTTAATGATGAGGTTTTGGTTAGACTTGTATCACATTGGTATTCAAAATAATATGACAATTAGGGTTTTATCTAACTTAAAATTTTCGTGTTTTGTTGTGTTTCCCTAACGCGACCATGGACGATATTTGGAGTTATATTGCTGTAAATTATTCCTGTAAAATATGTACTTTTATGCACTTATCACTTTCAATAAAACATTATTATTTACTTTTACATAGCTTTATTAAAAAAAATATCTGCGCGCACTTAAACACTTTAGCACTTTTGACTAGATATTTGTACAATATTGATGCTCTTTACAAAAATATTTTTGCACATTCGCAATCTCAACTTATCCATACGTTTCATCAAAAAACATCTTCTTAGTAACTTCAGCCAATTTAGTGAAGTCTTCGAAGATGTGATTTGGTCGTTACCTTAATTTAGTTATTATGTGTAAATTATAAATATAGGTAAGTAATTATAATAAGCCTAACTGTAGGTATTCTATAGGTAGTTTCAGTCATCTATTCACCCGTCATGACCTCAAGGAATTCTGTAACAAAACACGTTGTTATTAAAACACTGGTTTCGTCAAATGTTGATAACAGGTCTAAGTGCAGTTACATCTTCACGTATATTCAAGAAGAACATGTGGCCGACTCTTCACTCTGAACCAGGAATAACCAGAATAATATCTGGTTTCTTTGTCTTATCAGTTATCATCATATTAGTAGTAAACACCTAGTTGAATTCGTTTGTTCCCATTGATAATCGAAAACGTACAGCGCTTCTTTTTAAAATCATCAAATATTTCTTAAATTAGGGATCCCGTATTTGAAGTTAAAAGTACTTTGACCATACATCAACACCTCATAGGTGATCAGGCCTTAGTCGACCACGCTGGCCCAGTGCGGGTTGGTCGACTTCACACAAAACCTTTGAAATTCTTCGCAGGAGTGTGCAGGTTTCATCACGATGTTTTCCTTTACCGTAAGAGCGTCGAATAAACGTACATGTGAATTCGAAATTCGAAAACACATTGGTACGTGGTGGGGATCGAACCCGCGTCTCCCGGACGGGAGGCAGTGGCCCTGGCCACTAGACCACCGACGCTCTCTTAACCATACTACTTGACCATACAGTAATATAATAAAACGATTTTACCATCAAAGTCCACTGTTCCCGACCCGTCAGAGTCAATCTCCTCAATCATGGTTTCCAGGTCATCATTCGTGATAGTGTTGTCCAGCTCTCTGAAGATCTCCTTTAGCACGTCTGTCGTTATGTAGCCGTTTCCTAGAAGAAAATAGTCTTGTAAGAGTAAAGATAAACAATACGGATGTTTGGGTCGATTAAAAAAACAAGATCGCTTCTTTAAGTTCTCTTTGATACAATATTCTTGATCGCCAGTAAACTTGAAATAAATTGGGTACTACTTAGGTACCTGTCGATAAAAATGAATCACCGAAATGTTTATACGCACATAACTTCCAAACAACGACTGCACTAAATTGGATAAATCTTTCTTTTATGTGTTCGTTATTGTAAGGAGAAGGTTTGAATGAAAAAAAAGAAGGTTTCTATGACAAAAATAAATAGTAGTAGATGTAAGGTAGGTGTAGGGTAGATGTTGGGAAAAATGGCAGGACAACGTCTGCCGGGTCAGCTAGTTTCTTATTAAAATCGATTTTTGCATTTTATGTTATCCAGTTTACTAATAACCTCACCTTCTTTGTCGTACAACCGGAAGGCTTCTCTGAGCTCTCTAATCATGGCCTCATCATCCTCCTCCTCTTCTGTCAAGAACTTAGCAGCTAGTGTACAAAACTCGGGAAATTCCAACTCACCAGACCCTGTTAAAAAAAACTGAGCAATAAATAAATACACGCTATCGCTTGCTTAGTCGGCAACTGCAGCGAATAAAGAGTTTTTATCTTTTTATCTTTATCAGCACTTGTGCTTAATGTACAATTTACGTAAGCCAACTAAAGTGTATCTTAATTTCGCCGCTTACTCACAAGCCTCGATAGCCGTGATCGTCTAGTGGTTAGGACCCTACGTTGTGGCCGTAGTAACCCAGGTTCGAATCCTGGTCACGGCAATGCGCACGCATTGTCACGGTGAGGTGTTATTTTTGCCATTTATTTTTATTTAATGACTTTTTTATTATTTTTGTATTAAAATAAAATAGAAATAAAACTTAACGTCTATTTCAAAAGCAATTTTATGAAAAGCGCCATCTATCAGGTATCTCCGGAACTATCGCAGCTACAGCCAAACCACGCTAAGCGACATCTATGTGACTATACGAGAACTACTTGATTGAGAGCGTTCTCAACTAGTTGCTTCAACCATGCTCCAGTGGATTTGGTGGCGCTGCTGGCATAAAATGTATTCATGCTGACAAAATTATCGTAGGCTTATCAGAATGAGCGACTATCACCATGCTACATTTTGTTTTTCTCACCATCTTCGTCGACCTCATCAATGATTTCCTTCAACGTGGCTTCGTCGAGTTTTTGACCCAACATCTCCAGAATGGTGCCAACCATCTCAGTGCTGATGACTCCTCGCTTCTCGTGATCGAAGGCGTCAAAGGCATTCTTCAGCACTGTGAGAAAAGATATTGACGAATAATTGATAGCAAAGCTAAAAGAAAATAGTTACCATAAATTATAGTATTAGCACTGAGCGATTACGTACAGAGTAGTATGAGTTGTTGCTTTTCAATTTACAATGAAACTCATCCTATGAAGCAGACTACCACTACAATAATTCTAGACTGACTTGATTGGACTAATAACTACTTGAATTTTTGAGGGGTAAGTGCCCATATAGGCGCTCCGCCCCTATGGTAACCTATTTTAGGCCTTTGGACTTACAGTCTGATAGACAAATTACGATAAAACATATTAGAGTAAATATGAAAAAAAAAGTAAGTTAATTGAAAATTCAATTACAACCACATTTCATAATTTTTCTAATATAATAACTACATTTTTTTATTACTACGTGACTATTTTATTATATCGTACATTTGAATATGCCATCTAGAACGAATGTTGGAATATCAGCCCCTTTAAATAGAATTGTCAGGTCTTATAATGAACTGGCTAATGAAATGGAGCTAGATATATTTAATGATTCGTTAACAGTTTTTAAAAACAAAATTAAAAAATATTTCTTAGGTACTATGCACTGCAATCTAGAAGAAAAATAACTTTGAACCAATTTATGTTTGTATAGATATTTCGTTGTGACTCTGTCTTTCCCACAAAATTTAGTTAAGCTATATATATAAATATAAATATACCATATTATATTTGAATTGCAGCTCAGAAATAAAAATATAACATTAAATTGTTATTTCAAAAAAATTATAAGGATTTTTTGTTAGCCTATAAGTGTGGTGCATATTCACCTTATAAACATGTAAACATTATTTTTAAATATTAATGTATGTACTATGTTGGCTGACCTATTAAATAAAAATAAAAATAAATATGCTTGCAGTCTGATTGACTCACCACAGTCGATATTTTTAATCTACTGTTTTGAAACCCAGAACTAAATTCTTAGGATTGGACTGTTCCTAAATTTACCATATTTTATGAATTATTTTTAAAATATAGATTAGTAGCAGACGATTCGCGAAGAAAAAAACAGAATCGGTTGAAAAACGAATTTACAGTGATCTTTTAAAGTTTCAATATGTCTGTCTCTTTCAAAAACGATTCTTTTTATGGAGATTATATGGCGTTACTAACAAATGACGTCACAAGTGGGTATGTGCCTCTCTGTCTAATCTTTGATTTCAAACCTTTACAACTCGGTAAATTTTAAAGATAGAGCAAAAGTTCTTTTAGTGTTCGATAGCAGAAACTAAGAAGTTTGGATTTATAAAATAAAAAAAGTAGTCCGATCCCCTAATACCATATTTAAGCAACGTGTTAGCAAAATAACGCAAATCATCTCGCGTGGTAGGTCAGCCCATGAAACTGAACAACTTGTGTTCCACAATTTTTTAAATTTCGCAAAGAATGCTTTGAACTTTCATACAAATTTACTCGATCAGCTGATCAGTTTGTAAGAAATGTTTTTTTTTAGATTTTGTGGAACTTCTGGAAGATGAAGGAAAGTTGTTCAGCTTCACGGGCTGACCACCCGAGAGGTTATGCGTTATTTTTCTAAGAGGTTATGCGTTATTTCGCTAAACATAGCGGGTTAATGCTAAATGATGGGTTTTATATTATTATAAAAAGGAATAAGTACTCACGCTGCAACTGCGACGCGTCCAGTTCCTCCTGCGCACCGTTCATGAAAGAAATAGCACGGATCAGTAGGAAGTTGCAAAACACACACAAGTTCAACACATGAAGAAACTTAGTATCCATTTATTATGTTAAGGCAAGTGCCTATTGCTTCCAAATTGGTTTTAACTTGTATAAGATTGAATTGAATTTTTGCAGAAAATAAAAGTATCAAAGCAAAAGGTGTTAAAAGTTAATGATTTATTATTGTAAATAGTCTAAAGCGGTATCTTTTTAAAATGGTTTATTCATGTATATATCGCTTAACTGGTCCCTTTGATATACCTCTAACAAAGTTTCTTACTGCCAAACCTACATACAACAATAATAATTGGCACTTTAATCTACAATTCGATTATTGTGCCAATACTCATTCTTATCATCAATGGCATTTAGGCATTGTAATTTAGATTCATAACTTTTTCCTTATTTATAGTAATGTTGATCCACATGTCCACGTTTACGTGAACAGCGGTTATAAACTGAAGTAACTAACTTATTATTTCATAATAAGCTATGTAAAATTTTAATTTAGAATTATAAAACACGACAGCCCTGCCAAAATTTTTTTAGCTTGTTTCACTCGGGCTGATGTAAGGATTCTGACGATACCCCATACATCCAAATTTGTTCAGGCGTTTAGAAGTTATGGTGGAATAAATAAACTTATATACATAGATACATGTACCCTGAACACATAACACTTCTTTTTTCGGGCAGCCGTGTAAATAGTAAATAATATTGAGACACATAAATCAGGCAAGTAATATTTGCTACTACTGAAAATTTAATCTCTGAAGTCTATCGATTTTTTTCTCCTGACTCCAATATACCGAAGCCTTTGTAACTATAATTTTATTTTATTTTATTCTCACAAGTTTTTTCATTATTAGTATAAATGGATAAAGTTGAGGTTATTTAAGGGCTTGAAATCTCTGACAATAGGTTTAGACGGTTTGGCTACTTGTCTGAAGATAATACATAAAATAGTGATTGTTTTTTTTATTTGAATAAGATATTCATTTTCAAATTACACCTTTGATACTTTTTATTTTAGTTAGTTACGTATATTTTTAAATCACTCTTATTATTTCCACTTGCACGAAAAATCCACAAAACTCACGCACCATTTCAGTATTCCTTTAAGCACTAAGTCTAGCTCAGAACTAAAGTATCACTGTCAATCTTAGCTCTCAGTTTGATCCAGAAGTCTAGATGTAGGGCTTTATAGATCACGAGATCAACGTGTTCCGGCTAGGTGGAATATTTCAGCTGTCAGCAACATTTTTTTTTATAGTTCGCGTGCATTATTTATGTTTTTTAATATAACGAGTAAAATATAATGCAATTAAAAGAGTAATATTTGTTACCGCTTCATTAAATTGCTCATGGGTCTATTTAATTTGTTTTCCCCTTAATTATAATCGATCAAGTTAATTTCAAATTTTGTGTTTTAGTCCCACATACTCGTAATACATATTTTTATCTACTTTGACAAATGAGACAAATAAGTAGCTATGTTTAAAAAACATTATTTAAAACTAAAAAGTTGTCAAACATTGTGCACACCTGACTATCTAGTAACTCTCGTGGTACTAGGAATCCCAAGACCGGGACTGTTGGACACGGTAGTAGCAAATCGACATGGCCAAACTTGAGTCACTATTAATAAATTAGCAAACACTAAGATGAAGATAGATATGTTAATTATAATTACAAAGCAGATTGTCCGGTTGCGCATACGCAACGTTCCATCATCTTGAGCTGAACAATTATACACTCAATTAGATAAAGTAACTTTATTACGAAGTCGAGGGGGTTTTCTCTTTCAAGGAAATATTGGTGTCGGATTTACCATTTACGTACTAGCCACGGCACAAATTATCTCCAGCACAAATCGGGGAGACTCTCCTTTATGTGACTGTATATAAGGTGCCCCGTAATTAGTGTCAAATATTTTCAGGGATGAAAGTAATAGTCATAATAGTCACGTAAAAAAAATATTTCGAAAATCTAAAGTTTTTTTATCGCACAAAAAAATCATCATTAAATTTGACAAAAAGAGATCACCGTCTGCATGTACACTCATATTACTCTAGATACTTACATGTAAACGTAAACACCCATCAAACGTGTGTGTGTGCGTGCATGAATCAATTTCTAAAGTCGGGCCACGTTATGAAGCGACTTTTGAAGGATGTCATTGTGACGTAAATAGTGATGTCCCGTAGTGTAATGGTTGACTTTGCCTAGTATCTAGTATTTCAGTCAGACCTTTTCATTTCTTATATTTACTTACAAAGATGCCTATCTATTTGAAATTTATTATTTTCGTAAATAGTTACGAAAAAAAATGATTTAGTACTTTGTTCAATTTTGTATTACAATCGGTGTTGACGATATTTTGTTATTGGAAATAATCAACATACACATTCTGTGAAGTATCACAGAATAAAATTATTTATTTTATACTATCAATGTACAGATTATAATATTATATGAAAATATGCAGATGTCATATTAAAATTAACAGATCGACCGTTTAGAATTATAATTAGAAAAAAATAATACAAAATATGCTATCAGAGTCCAAAAGAGGGTAGCCACTGCGCACGAAAACGAAAGACTGACTGACTGAACCGAAACTTTAACAAGACTACACGGAATAACTAATTATCTTTTCTCAGAATTTTAAGTACAAAGGACGCCGATGCACCCTACACAATCGCAACCATGAAAGATAACCAAACACCTATACTCAAAAGTAACTCTTGAGCGTACTCACGTTATAACTGCTATCAGGCTGGTACTGACAACACTAGGAATTAAAAAAAAAAATATTACGGCCGAGGTAACTTTTACACGTCGGCCAAATATTTTTGTTATAGCTTTTTTAAAATGTAAAATTTAAAGTTCTTTGATTATATCTAAGAAGTATGCCTTAAAAGTCCTTCTTTTCTTGTTTTTTGTTTGTACGCTGGTACAAGGTTATCGTTCTTTGGTAAAACTTCAAAAGTCGCTTCATAACGTGGCCCGACTTTAGGGTATTTGTTTCAAATGTACGAGTAAATGTAAATGTAAATGTAAGAGTAGTTAGCTGGTTGAGGGTATGTTTTTTATGATTAGATAACCAAGTTGTTTGGCTTATTTGCTTGAAAACTAACGTGTAAATTGATCTCATTTTTTATGAAGTGAAGATCAGGACTTCTTCTTTCAGACCTGAAAATATTTGTCACTAATACCGGGGCACCTTATATTACCGCTCTGGTAGTAATAGCGATTGATTACAGGTAGGTACCGTAAGGAAAAAAAAAACAAAGAAAAGAGGTCTTGCTCACTCGTGCTTTTACCGGCCACCCCCGAGAGCTCTACGATCTGGCGCTTGAAGTGATCAACTGGTTGCAATCACTTCATCAGAATTTGTAGACACCTAGTTTACATTTGTTATGCCATACGATTAAATAAAATAGATCCTCATTGTCAAAGTAAAAACAGTTTTCCCAAATTCATTAGCAATGCGTCCGTGAATTAAGTTTTTTTTTGTGATTTTCTACCTCATAATAAACAACTGTTCAAATTTTCAGAGAAAGCAAACAAGCGTTAACAAGATAAGCATATAAGTGTGATGTTTGTACAATTCATTATTGGCTGGTCACCTGACATGGCAGCACATATTTACATACAGTCTTTAATTGATTGAATATAACCCACTAGCTCGATTGTGCCGCCTTTATAATGAGCTTGTTAAAGCAAATAGACAACTAGATATATTCTGCGATAAAGGCGTAACAT
Source organism: Carpatolechia fugitivella (assembly GCA_951230895.1). Taxonomy (NCBI): domain Eukaryota; kingdom Metazoa; phylum Arthropoda; class Insecta; order Lepidoptera; family Gelechiidae; genus Carpatolechia; species Carpatolechia fugitivella. Next base: position 5,200,525 of record OX579650.1, read on the forward strand.
TCAAAAAGTCATTATTGGAAACCTTAAAATAAATAACTCATCGTTTTTATCAAGTCTTATTTTGAATTGAATAAACTTAGCACAAATATTGTTATGTATCCTTGTATGTTATATAATATTATTGTAAACAGTACAGTTGAGATTATCTAGCTGTACGTGCACGTGATTGGTTAGCAATCTGGAATTAATCTATGTACTTACCTCTTTTGTCATGCTTTGATTGTTGACTGTTGTGCTCGTCATTTAATAAAAAAAAAAAAAAAAAAATTGAGTATTTAATTGAGTGACTGCTGTATAGAAAGATGGAACATAGTTCAATAGAAATGTGAAATAAGAACTAGTTTTTTTTTATAATTTGACAGCTGTCAGTTGTAAACGATTCTCCCGCTGAAAAGTATTACCTTCAATCCGCTCTTTAGGCAACTTCAGACCTACTTTCAGAGTATGAGTAATGAAATAGTACATTGTTATACGAGGGGTGAAAGTAACTTATTTAGCGCCGAGACGGGGTTTGGGGCCTGAGCGTAGCGAGGGCCCTAATAGTTCGAGGCACTCAATAAGTCTTTAACCCGTGGTAAACACTGTGCTTTTCATTACGAATACAAGGAAATTAAAAATGAAAACACGAATTAGCTAAAGAAAAAATGAGTGACTTCCATATCTGACTCAGATGAACTCATTGAAAACAAACCCGAGAAACAAATGATAATCGGATTGTTGCTTTCGCGCCTATTTTTATTTTTTGCTGCGGCCGTGCCTGCCAGCTTTTGAGCCATTATTTTTCATTTCCATCATTATTTGCCCAAATCCATTTTATTTTAAATAGTTGAAAGTCAATTATAATAACATCATTTAAAAAATATATAATATTCTTTAATTAATACTTAACTTTATGTTATTTCAATTTAACATTGCGCTGTACTAGAGTGGCTGTATAGAAAGATGGAACATAGTTCAATAGAAATGTGAAATTGGAACCAGTTTTTTTTTTTATTTGACAGCTGTCAGTTGAAAGCGATTCTACCTCGGGCTGAAAAGCCTTCAATCCGCTCTTCAGGCAACTTCCGACATACTTTCCGAGTATGAGAATGAAAAATATATTACAACGCAAAATTCTTACTACTAAATCTACTGAAACACAGGAAGATATGGACTGAAATATTATAAATATGTGTATGTATTCCATCCAAAATAAACTTCACAGTCACATGACGGCAGTGAATCCGGTCCAATCAGATTACAAGGGACGCATCAATAATTAATCAGTCACTGGAGCTGAATCTCTTTATGTACGAAAATTTGGTTTATGTACGAAATAAATGTAAATCATTCATCCTTAATATCATAAAGACGATAGTTTGTAAGTATGGATGTATGTATAGATGTTTGTTACTCTTTCACGCAAAAACTACTGCACGGATCGGGATGAAATTTGGAATAGAGATAGTTTGTACCCTGGATTAACACATAGGATACTTTTTACGGGAAAAAGTATTATTCCCATGTGAAAATCTTACACAACGCGAGCGAAGCCGCGGGCGGACCGCTAGTTCATTATAATTTTAACGAAAATATTCATAAAGATCAATAACTTGAAAAAGCGCTACTTGCTGGGACGACGTCAATTTAAAATAGTAGCCGAAGCCAATAATGGTTTATACACACAGAATCGACTTAAGCCGATACGAATAATACTTGCATTGCACTAGAAGCGTAAAAGATGTTCGCTTCAATTAGGCTCGGAACGGAACTTCAGTTGGAACATTTTTTACTTTTTACGATATTTTTGCATGGACATAAAGCTTTTTCAGAATCACAATAAACATCGAAACATAATCAATATGAATAATGTGTTTTGATTTAAACACATTATTCTTCGATTTCGCTCTGTAATCGGTAAATTCAATTAACATCATGCCAAGATTATTTATTTACGTGTTTCGGTTAATTAGTACAGCTATTTACTAGTCCTAAATCGGTTTCCATTGGAAACCGTCCAAACAGCACAGAAGATCAATCATCTTATTTACTGGAATCGACGACAACTTGGTTTAGGTTTAAGCACCTTTTCCAGTATAAGCTGGTACACGACGCTTTCGCTATTATTAGTAAAGTGAGGTCCACTTTTATACTGGTTACTTAGATTATCTTGATGTTTGTTGAGTTGTACGATCTAATAATTGTACATACTATACAGAAGTGTACTTGTTTAATGTAATATTACTTCAAACAGGGTCGGAATCAGCTTATATTCTTTTTAATCTTTTCTTTTGGTGTTCTAAATTTTGCAAAGAAAAAACTAGACTAAAATTAACAAACGAAATTTAAAAAATCTTTTTTGATACTATAATATTTTACAATTCGTTTGTTAAGTGAAATGATAGTCTGGTGCCATTGTAATGTGTAATCATCGTCATCATTACAATCAATGTATTAATGCTTAGTTTAACACGTTCCCTGTCCATGACTCCAGACGGAGTCACAAAACGGCCTAATCCATACGTCTATGACTCCATTCGGAGTCATAATCCTTATACGAACGTAATGACATTTTTATCAATGGACGTGCGATGAAACATTTTTTTGACGTTAGGAACGTGTGGCCTAGGAAGTATAAAAACCATAGACAACAAAACATTCGGAAGATTTTGTAGAAGACAGCTGATACAGAGCTACTTACATCTATTCAATAACTGGAGTTGCAGTAGTAAGTATTTTTGCAAAAATGAGTGATATTTTTGTACTATACTAAGGTTTTATTGAAAACATTTTTGATTATAAACAAGAAACGTACGTTTTGGTGTTACCATCGATTACATTCCAAAATACCTTTATTTTTATTTAAATCTATACGTCTATGACTCCGAATGGAGTCGTATTACAGACCTACTACAGAATATGGGAAATGGCCAAAATTGGAACTACGACTTTATTATGGAAATGTCAACTTGCAGTAGAGTCGTGATTGGTTAAAATGTAGTTTTGTATTACTACTAGCACCGCCGTTCAATTCACAGATTAGTTGGTAGGTCTTTAATTTCAATACAGACGTTCACGACTCTGTTTGGAGTCATATTATAATTATTAATATTTTACTTAAATTAACTTCAATTTCAAGTAGAATTGCATTTTTTATAAAGTACAATAACGAACAATCAAAATAAAACCGATATATTTTTGGACGTTATGGATATCTAAAACATCTTGTATGGCGGACAGGGAACGTGTTAACATCACTTAAAGGTGGAGTTTTTAGTTCATTTTTATTATACAAGTCCCCAGTCCTCTCTGTTAGTTTCTCTACATTATGCGTTATTGTTTATTTGGTGATGTGACCTCAAAAAATGCACTAAGTACTGCAGAATCCAAGTATGTATCAATGAGCTGGGCTACAGATGCATAATATAGCACTCAAATTAATCGTTGCAACAATGGAGTGCATTTTAAGGAGTATTGTATTTTTTTTTTTCAGGATAATCGGACAGTCATTTTGTTTCCGTACCATGCCAAAGAATATTGTTTTGATTGTATTTGAACGAAAACTGTATCAACATTATTAGGTGTAAGTAACTGTACCACTGTTGAGTAATAGAAGTTTGAATCTGAGAATTATTTAGATTTTTTATAGGCTGATAACGACGATGGCCTCATTTATGAATAGAATTCATTGTACATTGGAATTTACGATCAAAAGCGGTGTGTTGACAGAAAGACATCCGGCGCACACGCCACTTTGTGTCCAACTCAGCGTCTATTTTTGTTCCCGTCCTGAAAGCGTCCAAAAGCCTGTCCAAACAATAGATTGCATTTGGACGCATTTGTTCTAGAGCAACGAGTTGCATAAATTTGCATTAAGCTCTCACTGTCGGGTGTCTAACTGCTGGCAGCGAGTGCATTGCAATACTCGTATTTAGTGCCATCAACATTCATTTTGGTAAGTAATAAATGCGTATGAAAACCTATAGTTACAGTAGCGTGAAAGTATTGACGAAAGGTTCAAGTAATTCTAACTTAACTCAGGACAATGTAAGTAAGACAAAGACTAAGATCATAATTTAACACCCTCTTCCTAAAGACGTACAAAAAGACCTTATTTATAGACTATTAGTGTTACAGATTACATCTGTTTTTTTTTTTCATTTTCTGCTTTATTGACCGAGCGAGCGAAGCGTCTCTGTTTCAGCTTGGCCAAATTTGCTTTTGTATGTCCATCTGTTTGTTTGTTTGTTTCACTCTACAGGTCGCCTTTCTCAATCGATTTTCGTGAAATTTTGTGAGCAGGTTCGATAAATTAATCAAATATATTGTCGAGCGAGTTTTTGTTTTTTTTTTAAATGACTGAGTTATGGGAGTTGTCAGCTTACAAGGTCTACTGCTGAGGCTGTTTTCCTCTACAACTCAAATTCCTAACCTATAAGATAAAATAAATATAAAATAAAATTAAGTTTAAAAAAAAACGCCACTAGTAATTATTAGACACCTTATTTGTTTGTTACAGTTTAACTTAGGTAACCTACCTGTATTAATTTTATTATTGTAATGTTATAGTATAAGTAATTATAGAGAAGCAAAGTACGGATAGTAATTTATTCTTTTCTCGGCCTATTTTTTTTTTTTCAAGATTACTTTTATCATTTTTCTTTTTTCTAGGTTAGCGACTAACTATAAAAAATATCCGGCATAGGTACTGTAATAAACATGTTACAAAAACAATACTAGCGATTTTGAAATAAAAAGTTTTTTATTTGTCTAATGGTCTAAAAGTAATGTCATTCATATCCATTACTTGTACTTTAAAGTGTGAAGCCGGAACAAACATCCAAGTATATTTTCATACTTTTTCTAATATTATTAGTGTGATTGTGATAACGTCGTTCTAATTTTGTTGTCTACTTGTTGGGTATAATATACAGCATGAAATTTACATCGTTTTGTTCCCGCCGTGTAGTGATAGTACCCGTCAAACTGAACAACTTTTCACGAAAAAAAAAAATCCTGCGACAAAAAAATTTTTGGTCTCTCCATACAAAGTGAGACTCCCGAGCGACTCATTTTGTATGGAGAGACTAAAATTTTTTTTGTCACTGGAATTTTTTTTTTCGATGTTTGTGCCGGATTTCATGCTGTATGTAGGTAGGTGGCTAGGTGCACAATAAAGTTAAGTTCAAGTGCCTTACTCGCCAACAAACAGGGTAACAGTTTAGCGAGATATTATTGTATGAATTAAGCATGCACCTTTTGAATACTAATAATAATAATAAAAAAAGTTGTTGTTTATTTGAGCTCCGTAATAACTATTTCATCATTACATTCATTAGGGACCCACACGAGAAGATCATTAATTTTGTCGTGATGTCAGAACAGTTCCTATAGCAGATACGTAGTACGATGTCATCGGCAATATTTATAGCCCATTTGCAAGCTTGTTATAATTGCGAGCGCGTGGAATCTACGAGGACACTCAGAATCACCAGATTATCTTTAACATTTCACGTAGCCCAAGCCAGTGGAAGCCTCACATGTGTGCTGGTTGCGTCTACACGAACACATATTGGAGTGTCGTTTGTGTGTAAATTGTACATTATTTTGTGCACGGGGTCCAATTCGTCGAGCGCAAACATCTGCGTTCTGCCACATCACATGTCAACATCGGATATTTGGACGATCTGTTAAATGACGCGGGGGACACGGAATGCAGTCGCTTCTCAGTTAATAGCTCGTCCACTTAAGTGCTTTGCAGATGTCCGAATATATTAAATATAAGACAATCACATAGCTATTCGAAAATAATTAGGTATGTTTGTACGCGACAAGAATTTGACATATATATTTCAGCTAAAGGTTACTACATACTATATTAATTCTATGCTAAAGACTGATCTACACTTTGGTAAGCAGTAAGTTACTGATTTACACTTTTGTAAGGGCGTCGTCGGTGGTCTAGTGGCTAGGACCGCTGTCTTCCGTTCCGGAAACGCGAGTTCGATCCCCACCACGTACCAATGTGTTCTTGAATTTCGAATTCATATGTACGTTTATTCGACACCGTAAGAGGGCGAAGGAAATCATCGTGATGAAACCTGCACACTCCTGCGAAGAAATTTAAAGGTTGTGTGTGAAGTTGACCAACACACACTGGGCCTGCGTGGTCGACTAATCACCTAATCGCCCCTAATATATGGAACATTATATATATTATTGGTGGGGACGTATATGATATATGAGCTTGTTGATGAATTGAACGATGAGTGAACTCACCCAAAAAAATGTAATGACGGATCTAAGTGATGTAATAACATCCTATGGAAATAAATTATTTTGACTTTGACTTTGACTTTAATTGATGAAGCAACATGTTACCACTTAACTCGGTTAATTCACTCAGTCAGTTAATCAGCAGTAAGTAAGTAAGAACAAAAAACAAAATAGAAACCCCATTTATTTTGACAGCTACTTACTTGCCGAATTAAGTGGACGGATTAAGTTGCCCCGCCACTGTACTTGTGTAAGTATAAATGGACTGTCACACATCAAAAAAATGAAAATGTAAGGATTTTTAATAAGCTGTTCTTTATATTATTCTGTCGTCATCGTAATTTTACTCCATTATTTATTCGTATCTTGATATTTACTTTATTCTTTTAATATTTTTTTAATGTATAACAAAAATGTTATTTATTTTAATGATACCTCATTCGTAATTTATTTATTTATTTTTTGTAATGTGTAACAACGACATTTACTGTCTGAGGTCAATTAGTTTAGCTTAGCTATAATTCTAAAAATATTTTACGTCTACATGGATCTATTTATTATTTCCTAATCAGGTCAATAAACTTTACTTTATCTTTACTTTTTAATTTTACTTTACTTTTCTTTATTACTTTCTTTCTATAAATATACTCAAAATTTACATACATACATCCACCACACCAATTTTCATAACATATTACCTTTGTTTCATATATTTTTGGTCATAAATTGTATTTCTATTTGTTTCAAAAAATGTATATTTATTTTTCTGGGGTGTCCCGAATGGTAATACCAATATACCTATAAGAATTATTAACTTGTAGTTATTTTATATCAAGCAATACAAAGGTCAAGACAAAGCAGCTAATATAAATAATTCAATTGGTAGTTATTTCGACTGACTACAAATTCTTTGGCACAATACCGGGACGGTGATGTTATCACATTGGCCTACTTATCATTGATAAAAATAGTAAAATATACGTCTATACGAATCATTCAATATACAAAGCGGCATGTAGGTAATTAAATACTAATCATATTCCAAATGTATGTCTTTTCTGAGACCGTTGTAAAAACATTCATAATAATATAATTTATTAAAATTGACTCAACGTTATTGTCACATCTATTAAACCGATTTCTAGTAGGAAAGAAATAAAAAACATTGTAAGGTCTTTTGTCAGCATCTGACAATGGCGGACGTGACTTCGTTTTATTTTTATTATTTTAGTTTATTGAAGTGTTTAGTGTATAGTTTCGATAGTGCATTATCCAGTGAATGTTTCGGGACTATATACTTTAATAAAACAGTTGAATCGCTTACACTTTGCTGACATTTTTAGATGATGCCAAGAGGCCTTGTGGTGGCTTCAGTAAATTGTACTATATAGTAATTACTGAGCCCAATTCACCGAACAATCATCCAAGGATATATATCTTAACCTAAATCTTAAAATCCCTACAAATATCACTCGACACTGGCAAAATACGTCTACATAAAATGTGTCGCCATTAGTTAGGAAGAAGAAAAAAAAAACATTGTAAGAAATAAGATTATACTATGCTGTATGTAAAATACGTACTCTTAAATTAAATAGAAATAGGAAACCTTCATTTTCATAATTCCTAGTTTTCAGCGGCTCAGGTAGGTAAATAGGAAGGAAACTACTCGGGTTTTACTTATCTAGGGCTTGAATAAAATCACAATTAGAAGTTGGTATCTTATGTAATATATGTATAAATAAGTAAACTTAACATAAATAATGGAAATAGCTTTACAAAATACATATAATGCCTCATTGGTATAAGAAATGTCAGTTTTCCAAAAAGAAAATTTTGACAATTTGCTTCAATAGCAAGCCGTAGGTATAGTAATCAGAGGAACAATAGACGATCGCTTAGACGAGCGTCAGAAAACTTTGGTATAGTACTTTTAAAGCTTTGGCAAGTTGTATTTGTTGTACATAGACAGATCTTTACAGAAGAGAAGTATATATAGTCTAGTCGTCTCCGCCAGTCATGACTTCCATGAATTCTGTGAACAAGAAGAAAATATACTTACAATAAAGCTTTCATAATATTGTATGTGATACGAATGGATTCAGATCGCGCGCAGACATCGAAGCAGACAATATATAAGTGTGAAGTTTTTTTTTCTAACGTTCTACCAAAGTGGTAATATAGCGGGGTAATATAACTTGGGGGTAGTAAAGTAGTTCCTAACGTATACCATCGACTCTGCGTCTTTTTTATTTTTCAGCTAATTTGGAACTTGCCACATCCTAGCTAATAACCATAATTTTTTGTTTGCTTAGGTATTTTTTGCCTGATTTTCTCTTAAGATTTTTGCGTTTTTTTTTTCATATGAGTGTACTACCTACCAATTATAGATCTACTAAAACAAACTAACTGTTGAATTCTGAATTCGACCCTCTTTACAACGACCGCGACCGTGTAAAAAAAATACTACTTCAAAATGATAACGGCGCGGCGCGGCGTATTTGTTTGTCAAACAGAAGCCGGCGTCTAACTAGAGCGTTTCCATACAACCCGACAACATACTTCTTAATATCGTGTGGGTTGTAAGGTCAACCTCATAATCCTTAGTGTCAGAGTTACTATTGAACATTGAAAGGCTATAATGGGGTCAGATAGGATCCATTCCCATAACATAACATTATATTCGATATGGCCCGAGTATCATAAAAAATCATAAACGTAGAAACAATAAGTGTGCATCATCAGACAAACACCGAATCTGACAGAGAATCATCAATCAATCCGGTATCAGATCCAATACCAGATACTGGCGCGGTGAGTACATATTTAATACATTTTACATGACTGTCCCTGATTCGACGTTTTCGATGTAAAGTTTTGTCCCGATATCGGACTCCTTTTTGTCGGATAGTGTGTAAACTGTGTAAGGAGCCGTTTGCTTAAAACGAGCAGAGGCGCAGTTAACTCGGACGTTATTGTCACGGGATTCGCTTAAGTAATTTGATGCCGCGAACAGTGGATCTTCAGTCGATTAGTCGAGTTTTACTGGCAGACAGCGCAAACAAGAGCTTCTGCGTTTGTTTGACGAATAAATTCAAGTCTTGAGCGAAATTAAATGAAAAAAGAAAGTATTTTAAAGAATAAGGAATTGTTTACAATAGATTTGGGATTGAAACAAAATGCGAAATAATAAATTTAATCAGTCAGTTTTACTTGGAAATGTGATGAGTGAATTGGCTTCTTGTTATTGTTATCATTCCTGTGTGCTACATTCTTTATTATCTTACCGTCTGACATGAATGCCAACAAAAGGTCTGCTCACCCCGTAAGGAATATGTGAGCGTGTCTATTTAAGATAATATAATTGACCGCTATATGTGTCTGTCTGTCTGTGTGTCTGTCCGTAGCTCTTAAAAGGGTCAACCGATTTGGATGCGTTTTTTTTATACTATGTGTTCTGTGTGCTGTCAGTAATTTACATTTTTTGTAAACGTACCATCGAAGTCAACAGTGCCGGAGCCGTCGGAGTCGATTTCCTCAATCATCATGTCCAGTTCCTCGGCGCTGATCTTGTCGTCGAGCTCCCTCAGGATCTCTCTGAGCACGTCAGTCGTGATGTAACCGTTACCTGGGGAAAAGATCAATTATAAGTATGTAAACATGTTAACAAAATAACAAAAGCAGGTGGCAGTGCTGGTAATGGCCTCTCAGGTGGTGTCTCAGATGGTATCGCAAACTGGACATCATTTGTTTTAGAAAATTGCCTATATTATAAAATCGGGGTGAATATATATATTTCTGATCTTTCGCAACAGTTTTCGAGTTGTTCTGGTATTTTTATGAAACCTTCCAAGCATACATAGGCAGAGTCTTAAGCTTAATTATTGTAATGTATCATTAACTATTTAAGAAATTTTAAAGTTTTTTAGAAAAACACCAAATAACATTTATGAGACATTTTACGGGCTAAAGAAAGTTAAAAATTAAAAAAAAAAGAAAGTTTAAAATTATATAAACACCAAATAATGTGTGATTTCTATTTACCCGCTCTCCGGGGTCAATAGAAACACCTGAGAGCGTCAGTTCTATTCACCCCGGTTTACGGTATGACTATACACATGTAAACTGGTTGCAGACGACCGGATCAATTTAATGAACATTGAAATAAATAAACAATTTGCTAACACGTTCGATCTCTAGTTAAAAACCACAGAAGGCTCTCAGGCCACGAATGAGAGACCGTAAATAGTTTTTATTCAGAGCGTCTTCCATGTTACAAAAGGCACGGGTACTGTTGATTATCGTTACTCTTTTTATTGGCCATTTGGCAGACAAATAGACCACTCAGGTGATCCACTAGATCGACAACGCATTGGATATTAATCCATCTGGACTAGTTGGAAAATAACTTATTAATCAAATCAACGGCCCGTTACAGTCCGCTGCTGGACTATGAGCCTCCTCCACTTCAGTGGAGGGTTTTGCCATAATCTCCACGCTTGGCAGGCGGGTTGGAGATCGCAGATTAAAAGGTTACTGTATCAGAAAGCGCTGCTGCTGCCCGTTCCCTGTTCAATGTGTCCCTAAGTCGCCTCTTACGACACCCACGGGCAGAGTAGGGGTTGGTGACAAATGTATTCTATTCTGCCGTCACCACATGGCTTAACTTATTAAAACTTATTAATAAGATTGGACAATTATTATTTTTAGCTTAAGGCTCATTTATACTAGCACAAGTACAGAGGCGAGTTATCTTAATCCGTTAACAATATCAACACTAGAAGCAATTTACAAATTGATAAGTTAAGTAACAACTTTGGTAGATATTTAAATTTAATTTGATTTGAGATAAAGTGGGTTATGCTGTAGTCTAGATAAGATTCAATTTCGTAATAATTAAGTAGCTAACTTCTATAGCTCCGCTAACTGAACTTGTCAGTCTCGGGGCAAAGCTGTCGCCGTGATGCGAATACTTAGTAAGTTTCATAGAGCAAAGGCGAATTATGCGACCTTCTATTTCTTTTTATTAATTTTCTATTAGTTTATGTCTAGTGGTGACTTTTTCATTTCGATTACTGAAATTACAGACGGAATTTAGTAACGGAATGTTAAGGAATGTGAAATGACTGTGCTATTTGCTATCAATATACGAAATATTTTAACTCCATTGAACTGAGCGCCTCCAGGTGATACGGGGGCGGCCCGGCCTTCTTTTCCCATGCGCTTGCCACGTTAACCCTTGTTTGGATAGATGATTATCTGGTCTTCTCAACGCATGTCCAATCCAACGCCATTTCCTCATTAGGATCTCCTTGTCGATGAGTTTTTGGTCAGTCAACACCACAGCCTTGCATTAGAGATGGTTTGTGGCCAGCAGATCCCTAGTATGCGCCGTAAACATTTGTTCACGAAGACCTGTAGCTTGCTGGTTACTTCATTTTTGACGAGCCATGTCTCGCATCCGTACAGGAGGACTGACTTGACATTGGAGTTGAATACTCTGATCTTTGTACGCCGAGTGATTATGGAAGACGTTCAAACAGGTTTCAACTGCGCATACGCGGCTCTAGCTTTATTGATGCGCGCCTCTACATCCGCTTCTGCTCCTCTCAGTGGGTCCACGACACTCCCCATACTTTAATTTATTCTATAAAAAAATGTCCTGATACAATTAAATAAACGTGATGCAATTCTGGTAAATGTGTTAGTCTACCTAATCGGTCCTCACGGTTAAGTTACTAAACAGAATTAAATGAGTTTCAGTACGAAGTTAATATGACACCCATGAACGGATATGGACAACTTCAACCATGGGAAAATAATCCCGTGGGATTTTAAAAATCACAAACAGCACATCCAGAAAATGTTTAACACCAATAGTATTTTATGTGTGCGATTATACTTTTTCATCAACTTTGCCACTCTCTGATTCTCTTATTAATTTCGAGACGAAACAGAGCCATGTCTGAAGCTGCGTTGAATAATCAATGTAATCAAAGTGCATTGGGCTGGAACTGACTGGAGCAAAACCGCAGAGGAGTGCACTTCGGCATTGGCTGTCTGAATATCTGACCGCGATACCCGCTGCTGTAATAGCCTTAGGTCTGGATGTTGGTTATCAGCTCCCGAATTTGCTTCTAACTATTTTCAACCAAAGAACTGTTTCATGTACCTTTCCACTGTAATGTAAATGGATTTGTTTGTTTTCTTTTTACAGATTGCCGTTTTAACTTTAAAAGTCACTTTTGCATACGGTTGATTTATGACTGATTTTTTAATTGAAATTCTAAAACAGGTACAAAGTTGAAAAGCTTTGTGTTGGATTTCTCAGACCCAAATTACTTGTTGATAGAAAAGGGGAAATTATAAGCCGCCAAACATCCTCTGACTTGGCTTATAAGACTGCTATGATAATATACAGAACTAATAGCCTCATGTACCTTCAAAAGCACAAAATACGCTCTAGATAATTTTTCCACTAGCCGTCACCCATCCACAACCTCGGGCCTATTTATTAAAACTTGCAATTACAATATATGTTTTAAGATTTTCGTGGTTGTTCACTACACTAAAAAAAACCGAAAACAACAACAAACAACCTTAAATATAACCGTGGTAACAAACCCGAAAATTGTTATAATGTTAGTGTTGCAATTACAGTTTAAAATTTCAATTCGAAGTACATTGCATAGCCGATATACCAAGAAGATAAATGTTTATTATTTTTGTTGATTGGCTACGCAATGCACTTCGAATTGTAATTGTGAGTTTTTTTAAATTGGCTCCTGATCATAATTGCCAATCTTCTACTTTCCGATCGAAAAGATTCAGCAGTCCTTTAAGCTACAAACGTTTCCTTGATAGCTAGCTATAAACGAACAGATGACTTAGAACATACCTTCCTTATCGTATAACCGGAATGCCTCTTTAAGTTCCTGCTGCATGGCTTCAGCATCTTCCTCAACCATGAACCTGGAGGCGAGGGTCACGAACTCCTCGAACTCCAGCTCGCCGGAACCTGAAATATAAAAAAAAACTTTCAAACGCTGTAAAGCGAGTGTACGTCATGGTTTCGATATTCAAAGCGTCGAAAGTTCGTTGTATCGATGTTCGCAAGCTCGAAAAATGCAAAAGCGCTGTTATTTTGTAAAAGAAGGATTTGTAGATGAAATTCGAAAAATAGCCCAAGTTTTAAAAAACTGATAAAACAATGTATAAATGAAATCCTTATAAATAAAACCGGCGCTTTTTAGTGAACAAAATTACAATCTGAAATATTTATGAAATATACAAGACATTCCTTTTCTCTATTTCACTTTATGTCAAGCAATCTTATTGAATTCAAAGCTCGTGAAACGCTTTCGGATAAATGATGAGTTATATCAACTAAACTACTGGATAAAATGAATCTCGCAAACTCATAACTCGAAACCGTGATTTATTTTAGACCCAATGTTATCCTCCCGCTGAAACAGGATAACTTTAGCAGTTACGACTCAATAAACTGAGTTTAAACAAATCGGTGAAGTTGTGTAATTTGCGCCGACGCCGCCGCCGGATAAGTTGCTACAATAATCCAAATGGCTCATAAAATAAGCCTGTTCCAGCTTGACCTTTCGCTACTGCCTTTTAAATATGCATGCTACTACCCTTCTTGTAAAATGGATGCATGGCACATTTGATTGTACGTACACTATGCATTTAGTAAAGGTTACTGCCCAACACCAATGTGCGTGCGTACCGTAGTTTACGTACGTGTTGCTTGCACACAGACAGCTTTACACATTTTCTGCACTCTACGCCACGCCACGCCATGCAAATGTCGGCAATAGGCAGCAACCAAAGCGAAAACCTATGCAAAAATACTGCATAATAAACAACTTCTAATTTGTATCATTCCAAAATTTTATCAAAGTACATAATATTAACTTTTGTTACAAATTGGTCAACAAAAATTAACTTGGACTGATTGGACTTGATTGACTTGATTTGTATTATGTTATGTATTTACTTTCTACAGCGTAGCTACTACGGGCATTTTTTTTTTCAAGATAAGCCTGCCTACTACAACCTGTGCTAAAACTGTGGTAAGTATTACTTGAATGTACCCATGCTAAGTACTACACGAGTCACGGGTGCATTTGTTTTTTTTTATATTTCGTTAAAATCTACTTAGACCAGTGAATATGATCTACTTAGGTCGTTATACTGTAATAACATTATTAACACAGAAATCTATTCTACGTTTTGTGAAACAGCTTTAAAGCTCGTTTCTAATAAAGCACTTGTTATGTAAAAGTTCAAACGACTGTAAAATAAATACGAGAACATTTTCCTGGGACAATTTCACACATTTTATCGTACTGTTGATTCCCTCTGAAAAAAAAGAACATCTGTAAAGCGCGCGCGCAATCATTCCGATTCTTTTTGACGTCGCGTGACATTGTCACCCGTACTACTCGAATATAATCTCTACCGCCTACTTATTCAGTCTATTATCGAACGTTTTACAAACCGCCGAGTTAATTGAAGCATCTTACACACTCTTACTAAAGTAATTTAGATGCTTCAAGGCCCCATTTATCTGCGTTGGAACAAAATATCTATTATGCCGACTTTCACCCCGTTCTAAATCCGAGCCTGAAGATGTTCACGCACAAAGAGATGTCGGGCCGGATCAAGGGCATGTCTGTTAAAAATATTTATATACAACAGGTTCAATTATTGCAAATTGTGTTATTAATTGTCTACACAAATTATTGTTCAGTCTTTTTATAGTAAATTACTGAACAAACATTGTATTTGTTTATACAATCTATAACAAATTTAGATTTTGTAACAGTATGAATATTTAATAAATAAAGAAACTCATTGATAAAAAACTATCTTTTAAATGCTTTTCTATTAGGTTAAACAAAACATCATTAGAAATCTTGGCAATGCCAGTAAGTTTCGGTCGACGTAGCTCGTTCATATTATGCGATACATTAAAATTTTGTTGATATTGTGTTGTGAAAATAACAAATGTTCATTAATTATTATGAAGCAACTGTCATAAATCGTCTATCGCAAGCTTCACGCATCAGATCAAAAGTGTCAACTTCTGGGCGCAAAGCCAGACGCGGGAACAGTGTGAACGGTGCTTTACGGTCAGAACACTTTAGTCTGCATGGCACTAAATCTTTGAAACATTTATCTTGTTTAGTCACACAGAAACGTACATCTAGATAAACATTGCACTCTTCAAAAAATTTATAATGTCCGTGCGATGGGATGTGTTTAAACCATTACCACAAGTATTTCAGTCGTAAACTGTCCCATTTAAAAATTGTACCGGAAATTACTGACTATTTAATTAACAGTTGCCATTCAAAGAGCACAATCGGAGCATTAAAAAAATAATTAGATTAGATTTTAAATAAAACGTTAGATTCTAAGCGTTATTTAGACATTTTGAAAGGCCCTATTAATGAATACTAATAACTGATAAGTACATTTAGTACTTATTATAGGTTTAATTAGTTAACCAAAAATATAATCGTACCAAGACAGAACTAATTTAACCAATCAAAAGCTACAATCAATTTGACGTCAAAAATATTTAAGAAATCAGCTTGAAAAATTACCATCCGTATCCATATTAAATCTTCTCTCAATTCAAGGATTTTAATGTATTTGAGAACAGGTGGCTTGATAATATCTCCAGTTGAGTTAGTCGCGGCCGGGGCGGAGCGATCACTTAGTTAATTATAATTAATTGCTAGAGCTAAATAACTGAGCCCCAATAGGCTGTGAAGGAGGTTATCTCTTGTGTCATCTTTTTAATTAATTTTAACTGAAAACTTTACTACCAGAAATATCTAAAAGAAATATAATTGGATTTCTAAAGTAATTTATAGAGAATTGTGGAGGGTTCTAATTTTTTTTGTTATAATATTTACCTAAAATACATGTTTTTTTGGCGGAGGACCTGGTGGCTTGATAATATCTCCAGTTGAGTCACAGCTTAGCTAGATTTAAATAACCGAGTCCTATATAATAAGCTGTGAAAAAGGTTATCTCTTATGTCATTGTAAATAAAAAAGTACGTTATAACGAAATATATGTGAAGTAATTTATGGGCTAGAATTAGAATGGAGGGTTTTATATTAGAATGGAGGGTCTTATATTTTTTACAATAATATTTCAATAAATTTACATGTTTTAACTGTTCATGTTCACTTTTAGTGTCGTATTTATACAGTAATTCGGAATTTCTAAATTAGGATAATTTTATCGGTTTATCGGTTATATGTCCTTTAGATAAACTGGTTCTATTGGTAATATTATGTTATACCCCTTTCGCCTAGCTAGACAATAAAAAAAATAGGAATAGCAGTAGATTGTAATTATAACCCTAGAGATAAATCCTTAATACAAGAGAAGCACATGACATTTTTAGGTAAGAGTTGTTAAAAGAAAATTAAAATTAATTTTCCCATAAATTTCCTTTCCTTTATAAAATGATCAATAATATCATTGATTGTCCCCCTATCCTCGGCCGTATTAAATTGTCCGTACCCTGTCATTACCCTCGATCTAGAATTTGTAAAACCTTCTCGCGCCCTCATTGTAGAACTATTATTGGTTTGAAGTCACCTATTTCAAGAATGTGTTCCTTGTATAACGACCTTAACACTCAGAATGACAAACTTGGTATCCTCGGCGATTCCTTCTGCATTTTTAAAAATAAGGTCTACTCATATTGTTTCTAGTTTATGTGTACTTTGTAACTTCCAACTTGAACTTTAGCTTTATTATTATTATTTTTTACCACTCTTTTAATTCTTTAACACTTAGTTTCATTTTATTTTTTATTTTTGGGACCAATTCTGGTAGTCCTCTTTAGTTATTTTACTTTTATTTTACTTGTTATGTATTGTGTTTACCTAGAATGCTGTGCTTGCCTGTAATAGGTGCGTGCATCAGAGCTAGACTAGATTTAATTTGTAAGAGTATCAATGCATGTACTGTTGGCGTTCTAAAATAAAATAAATAAATAAAACGCAAGGCAATAAACTATCATATTTAGCCGAATAAAAAAGAAGAAAGATGAAATATGTAAAAAAAAAACCCCATACAATATGGTACAACCACTACAAATCAAACAGATACTCGTATCGATATCCGCAGAAATCATTATTTAACCCGCTTTCCTTCACTGCTTCTGTCATTACGCATAACTAGGTCCATCTTTAGCTCTGATGATGAATGAATCACTTATTGTTAAGTGTATACTATGCTGCACTGACCGTCAGCATCAACTTCTTGAATGATTTCCTTGAGGGTGTCATCAGAGACCTGGTGTCCCAGCATGCTCAGGATGGTGCCCACCATCACGGTGCCGATGCATCCCTTCTTCTCCTGGTCGAAAGCCTCGAAGGCCTTCTTGAGGACTGCAAAGATAGAAAAGACCAGATATTGTAGACCTATGGTACCCAAACCGCATAAAGTAGCCAATATGAGCCAATTGATATCCCTGTACTATCAACTAATATGTTATTATTAATTAGTTACCCGCCAGCTGTCATGGAATGAAAATTATGGCCCACCTCCAAAATTGTTTAGCCAGATTATGTCACTGATATTCTGATATTATAGAAGGGTCAGGCCAACTGTCGCTGGCAGGAATTAAACTGATCAACCCCAACATCTTATTCATATACAGATCCTGTTTGAGCAGCTTCAGTAAGAATTTAAAATAATTTGATAAATTAACATGAAAATAATACTCACTGGCAAGCTGTTCCTTTGGTAGGTCTTCCTGTAAAGGAGGAAATCATTCAATTAATTTCAGATTCACAAAACAAATCCACAAAACACAAAAGTTCACTATCACCAAAAAAAACTAAACTAAAATTTTTATTTAATAAAAACGAAACTTCACAATTAAACTCAACAATTAAAAACATATCTCACCATTGCGTCTGGTGTTTGTTTATCACAGAAACTGAATGATAGAATATGCGATAGAGAACCAGAGGATAAGGAAGACGAGTCCTTTTATCTGGATGGAATGAGCGACTGAGCGAAGGCGAGCGAGTAAGTCCCCCAGGTTGGCTCGTACGATCCCAATTCTGTGTCGTAGACAGTCTTCAAAGCCCGCGTGCGAACGCTTTTAACTACCATTGTTAAGGTCGAACTGCAACGCCGCGTTCGTTTGACAGATATGCTGCGATTTCCGGTTTATGGTGGCAGAATTTTCTTTTTGACACATAAATCACTGTTTAAAGTTATATGTCGTAGAATTGCTAAAGTAGCACTACCCCCCACCCGAGATATTTAACCAATAGTATTAAATTTAACAAGAAAGTTAATCAAAGAAAAATTTAGTGAAGCCCCTGTCAAGCAGTAGCCTGGACGTATTTGTGATGAAAAATTAAATTAAATTAAATTAAATGTAGAAAACCTAGAAAAAATATTCTCTAATATTTTTATGAATAAATGTAATGTTTCTTAAGAAAATGTCGACAAATATATTACATTACAAGCTATATTCTAGATTTTGTGTGGTCAGTTTATAATTGGCTGGCTATTTTTTGGTTACTTATTATGTTTTTTATGCCTACTACTTTAAGTTATATTTTTAAATAACTATAATAATTTCAGCTGGTTGATAGTAATTTAAAAGAAATAATGTTGAATTGCTTATGATTTTAAGTAGAATTTAATTATTTTTCAATAGGAACGAGATATCAATATTTCCTATAATAGTCTTCGATGACATTTCTATGAAAACGCAGCGGTTTTCTATCTCTATGCAAAAGGTCAATACATCATTGCCGGATACGCTGTTGCACTTCAAATATAACCGGGCCAAGTGCAGTCATTGCATCAGCTAATAGTTCCTGCACCAAATTGATCGTTCGTATATTAATTAACACGTTATATTCTGGACTAATGCCACTGTAACTGACTCTAAAACACCAAAATTAAAGTTTGTAGCTTTGTATAGGTGTCGTTTTCACCTGGCTGCAATTGTAGCTGTTTTCTAATATATATAAAAAATAAAGTGTTTTTCCTTGTCTAGACAGACAAGGATGAGATGAATAAAAGTTTTCCTATAATGTATATTTCATACCACTAAATAAAGTATCATCATCAACAACTCAAATACTTCCGAGGGGCTTGAACATACCCTGAGTTAGGGCAATCAAGCCTTCGGGTTCGACTTAAACTTTTTTTAAATATTTTTAATTTAAAACGCTCAGACATTGAGGCTAGTAGGTACAATTTGAGAAGAGTATTTCAATTTGGTATATAGGTAGGTAGTATACTTGTTCTATATGCTTCTATTCAGAGCTCGTTACAACATTTTACCTAGAAACAAAGCTTTAATTTCGGAATACTTCTAATTAAAATTATGTGCATACATCCCACATTTGTATTCCTTTGAAATAAAAGATATACTTAAAGTAATGTGGAAATATGAAGGTATGTGTTTCGTGGCCTTTTGTACAAAGGAAATTTTATACGACTTAAGACTCTTTTCAAGGTGGTTTTTTTTCCAAGGCGGTGGATATCGTCCAGAAATGTAGCAAGCTGAAGTGGCAGTGGGCTGGCCACGTCTGTCGCAGAACCGATGAGCGTTGGAGCAGACGGGTTCTCGAATGGAGACCGCCTCTCGGAAAACGTAGTGTGGGACGCCCCCCTGCCAGGTGGACTGTTGACCTGAAGAAGGTCGCTGATGGTGGCTGGATGAGGAAAGCGGGTGATCGTGCGCTTTGGTCTACCCTTGGGGAGGCCTACGTCCAGCAGTGGACTGCAATAGGCTGATTGATTGATAAGACTCTTTTAAGTGTTATAGAGATATAAAGAGAGATTGAATAGAGATAATCAGTATTTTTATATCAATAAAATAATATTACGTTAGGGATAAGCTTTTTGTTAAAAGGGAAAGCAGTAATGTATATTGATAGAGGTAAATGAAGCTGCAATACTCTTTTATTAATATTGATTTCAAAATATATAGGTATACATTACTTGTTACATAATCGAAAATAATAAAAAATAATTATTTTTTTACAGACAAAACAATGAATCTTCTAAGAATTGTCAAAAGAAACCTCTTAAGTGCCGATATTTACTATTGTAGTAAGTAGCTTTAAAAAAAAACAAAATTACTGTTGTTGTAGGATATTATTCTTGCCAAAAACCATGAAATTACATTGCCTCAAAAGTATTGATGTGAAACGTCAAACGTAAATTCGGTAATCTATTATTGATGTAACAGATTGACTGATAGCAAGGCTGATCCATCATTTACGTTTCTAACATGACAGGTGGTCAGTCCCTGTCTAATTGCAGCGTAGACACCCCTACAGACTGGTAATGACCGAGCTGATGTGCTGCGGCGCCGAGAATGTGAATATTTGAAGACTATTGATTATCATCTAAATGAACATGATTATCATTTAGATTAGAGTGTTTTAGAATTAAGAGCTATTGATCATGCTTGCATTATTTAAAAAGAGTTTTACAAAATCAGACTTAGATTATTAAAACTGTCGTGTGATAAATTAATTACAGTGGAAATCAGAGTTGTACACGATTGACTGTGTATTTTATGAAAAAATACGCGACATCTTCGCCGATTGTAATGGTTCTGTTATGTTATTGATAGATTGTATAAATAACTAGGTACAAAACCTTCAGAACCTGAATAAAAAACAAGTCCTGAACAAGTAATAAATCAAAATGTTTACTTTGTTAAATTGTTCATGTTACTTAAAGCCGCAATGTGTTGTAAAATGCCGTATATCTTCAGTTCATGTAGTCATTTCCTCTTTGTTAGCAGGGTACTTCGTCGCTTTGCAGTGTGTCAGCGGCAATTAGCCCCCGTGGGAACACGAGCTGAATGCTCTACTATAGAATGTGAATCGATTGAATGAATGAATATACTTTATTGCACACACAGAAATAATAAATAACAGAGTGGAAGTAAGAACAGGTAGTCATGTACATGTGAATCGATTATGATTTCACTCGTTAAAATATTTTGAACAGTTTTATATCTATGTATATAGTCGTAGCTTTCCAGTGGGTCACTTTCAATTAGCTGTCATGGGGCTGTTAACTGAACGAGGCGCTAAAAGTGGGTTAGGTTAGGCAATTATAACTATATTATTCAGACAAGAGTGTTAAGTAAGTAAATTTTTATGATAAAACAAAACAAAGTTAACATGCTCTGTTATAAGTATGATGAAATATTGAAAAATATAAGCTTCTATAACTCCCCACTGCCTCTACGCCTCTTCTTTTTAGCGCCATTAGCACTGGTCCTGTGTCCAGAACCAAAGTTTACCCATGCCGTAGCACAGAAGAAATAATAGTAGCACCCGTAGTTACGTTAGTATTATTATAAATTCTGTGCCGTAGTGGCAATAACATCATTTAATTGACTGTCATATTTAAATACAGTATTTAATACATACAGCATATTTATAAGCATTATTATCGTCTAATATAAAATGGAAAACCATTAATGAGATATCTTCGTTCTCTAAATCTGCCAATCCTTAATTAGAGTGAGTGAGTCGGTACCAGACTATACAAATATAAATCCAACACAATTTAGGTATGCGACGTGTACGATATCGAAATCTCTTCGCGACGAATACAAATGATTATAAACACTAACTGAAAATAACCGATTGTCTTGCAAACAATAGTAAAACGGGTGTAACAGCTGAATGATAGACCTGCCAGAAATGTTTCAAAATACGATCTGTTACTGAAAGTCGAGCTCCAAAGGAAAAGGCGGGAACAGAGTCACTTATTTATAAAAGTAGAAAGTTACAATTCATTCCGTGATTGATGTTTTGTTTGTTCCCATTGGATAGTACCCAAAAGTTGTATATGATTAGAATTTTTATTAGGAACGTGCGTTAAAACCTCTTTGTTGGTGATTCAGGTTACAGCTGATCCTGTCTCAGGGTAACAAATGACGATCACAAGGTGACACGCGTCTAGCACGCGTCACAAATCTTTGGACCCTACCCACTACTTTAAAAAAATTCCATTTTGATTGCGATGCCAAATTTTGCAAATCAGTGACAGTATGAAAAAACGTCTTTTTTAGTGTAAACGATTAACAATAAATTATCATCACCATCTCAGCCTAGGCCTAGGCCTAGGCCTCCTTTATAGGTTTTCAACGGTCCTGCGCTACTTGCATCAACCGATTCACAATTATACCTACCCTAAATTATATTATTTAGTTCACTTCATCTATTCCTATGCAATAATGGCGAGGCAGTCCAACGCATTTGACTGTTCATCGTGTGGCGGTTTTACTCGTATATCAACATTTTTATCTTTATATGAGACAGAGGCAGCTGTACGTATTTTTAATTATATGCTTTTTAGTACAGATCCGTATGCGAGCGGATTAACTCAGCGATTTATTTTTAAAATATGTTAAGAACCTTTCTCTGTAACACGCCAGACAAGTTAAAAAGCAGGAAATATAACTACTACTCTAAAAAATATATTTTTAGAGGGTTAGTATACAAGAACTGGAACTTAACATCTTCCTAGTAGGGTAGGGTTTTAGTCTAGTCTGAATCTTTGCGCATTCCGTAAGGGATATGAGCGTGAGAATACATACAATATTGTTTTCAGGATACACTATTTAATTAAAATACCAATCAATAGGAAACAATTAAACCGACAGTCGCGGTATTTTCCACAAATTTATTCACTGACTTTATAAGCCACCTGTCTCAAATAAATCCGTTTATTTTCTAAAACTAAAACCTCGTAATTTAGTAAATGTGACGTCTTTTGTCTGTTCCGGTGAATATTATCTACATAGTTGCTTAAAGTATGCAACTTTTAAATGGCACTCATATATCATTTTACTGCATTCCTGGTACAAATTGTGGAGCTTTATCATTTAGGAGCAAGCTTCGGGCGAGCAAAATGTTAAGTAAAAACTTCTACAAGCTCGTACAGCTGTGGCAAGCTTCCGCTGACTCGGGTGCAGTTTCGATCGATACTATCGTAGTTGGCTTTATAGTTGACCTCACGCACCCAACGTCTACATTTGGAGTGCCTACACATATATCCTACAACAGAAGAAGGTTCTACAACAGCAGAAATGTAGGATTTAAATTACTTTGTTTGTTTGTCAAAACAAATTACCTATACACATTTTTATGCCAGCACTATACCAATCCATTCAGGAATATTAATATTACAACAGGTTCAGGCAGACTGCCCAACTAATCCTTTGTCAAGGTTTTTTAACGCCAAGTCAGGTTAAATAGTTTTACTCATATCTAAGGATGTTTGCTGAGCAAAAAATAAATAGATGAAGGCGTCACGTGTTCGTATATATTCTTTTCTGGAACAGTTTGTCATTTTGGGAATTGGTTATAAGTATTGATTTCCCATAACAAGGCGAGATTTTTTATTATTATTTCTGTTCAGCTTTTACCACTTGTAATGTGCTTATTAAGTAACTCATCCGTTTAAAAAAGCGGTAGTTCAAGTGGAAAACATCCTGTATACACCAAAAGTCCGTGGTGAGCAGCTATGTGTGCAGCAGTGTGGCTTAGCTGAAACAAACTGTCGGGCTGCCTGTATATTACAACTCAGCTGTTTCAGACGTAATACTGGCTGGAAGGCGTAGTGTTGGACGGCTTCCCACAAGGTGGACAGATGACTTGGTGAAAGTTGCTGGGCGCCGGTGGATGGAAGTCGCGCAGGACCGTTCACGGTGGAAACCTATGGGGGAGGCCTATGTTCAGCAGTGGACGTCTTCCAGCTGAGATGATGACTGTGCGCACTATACTCAAGTTACGTGTATTTACTGCTATAGTTCAACATGTTAGTAAAATAACCTCTCGGGTGGTAACTCAGCCCATGAAACTGAACAACTTTTGTACAGGAACTAATCCGAAACAGCGAAAAAAAAAATGCTTTTCATACAAATTGACTCAGCTAGCTGATGAGATTGTATGGAAAGCAAAATACTTAAAAACTTTTGGAACAAATGTTGTTTAGTTTTAGAGAGGTTTTGCGTTTAAAGCTAGCTCAGGGCTAGTGTAAAGACCATAATCATTTGTAATTAATATCATACAGATAATACTTACAAAGAAAGATGTCGAAGTAATTGAGCCGTTGAGGCCTCTGACATGACTTATATAACGACTACATCAAAGGCGTAACTTCCTTTTCGAAGCACACAAACATCTTATTTTTCGACAATCAAGTAATTCAGCCTGTAACATTAAACTGGAGACACTCGTTTTTTATTCTGTTCAAATTTCAAACTTAGAACCTTACAACATCTTGACGTCATCGACCTTACAACCCACATGATATAATGACGATTGTTGACATAACATTTTTAGATACTAAACTTTTCTTAGATCATTGTAGGTATAGGTGTAGGTGAATCTAATCTTAGATTCTAGAGTTATTTATAAATTCTGTTTTTGCTATTAAAAGTTATGTCATACTCAACTCTATATCCATCTTTTTTTTATTTGGTTTATCAAATGTTCTCCTGAGGATTCTTATTAAAAAACTACTTTTGATTGTTTTTGTACAAGCTCTACTTTTTTAACTTATATATCTACATTTTTCTTAATAGAACAGGCAGAATAAAAAACTGCTAGACAGCTGAATATTTCAGAAAAACAAAAGACAATAATGATACGTTTGTCTGTCTAGCGTTTTTGTTTTTGGCCATAATTATGAGCATTCCTTGCTATGACATAGTCAAGGTCTATCAGTTCATAACCGATCGTTTGATAAAAAATAACTATACGAATACTATAGGTATAATTTGACTTTTCGCCTACTAAGAGGTCTTGACCCTTTTTTTCTCTGAAACGCAGTAAGTAGGTACTCAGCTAATTTTGACCATTGCGGGAAATTGGTCTGTTCATGAATTCATCATTGAGACCAATCTTGCATCCAGCTAACAAAACGCAAGTCTTCCCGCCATCTTGTCACGTTTTTGCTCATCAAAGTCCTTGTACTCCTAATCCAGAACTCCCTGACTGACGATTTAAAGTCCAGTGACAGATGTAACTTGCCTTATCAGCTTACTTTTTCTTAATTTATAATTCCTTATTCCATCCTTGGTGTCAAAGTTAATAAACCGCCAAAAGCATACCAGTAGCATTCAGAAGCTTCAACGAAATTAAATTACTTTCAATTTTATTCATCTATTTCCGTGAAGTGACTTCCTATCAAACTATCAAAGCCCTTGATCGATAATTCATTAAATGACGTCACGGCTTCATTTGCCAACAGCAGAATGTCACTGCCAAGATCACAGTTTCATTGTCTCCTCCCCCTTCCGGCAGTGCAAGGGTGCCAACATTACGATGGATGCACACGTTATCTGCATAAAAATTTATCGACTGATTCCTTGGAACAGTCCATCAGTGTTTGATATCGATAAATGTTATAAGTTTCTTTTATGCAAACTACCTATGGCAATTTACTTAGAGTCTTAATTATTAATTCAAACTTGTATAAGCTTGTTTTTCTAATTTTATATGAGAAGATTTTTCAACTTCCTGGTACTTTTTGTTTTATTGCTAATATCGGTAGAGAAAAGACTATGCTAAGATATTCATAAATGTTTGAAACTCCTTATACTCGTAATGATACTTCCAAATATCAAATTATTTTGCCTTTTATTACTAATATCTAAGTATTTGGCACAGTTAGTACAACGGAACTAACATATGCGACAGCCCTTAGTGCAATGATACATTATTCTGACATTGCATTACAATAGATACACATCACAAGTTGCCAATTATAGTCCGTTTCATGCTATTGTTGGTCCAATCTTTGTCAATTATGGCAGTAAGCAATAACCAACTTACTATGACGATTATATATTCGTAAATGTATAAGAGCTGTTGTTGATGATGATATTTAATACATTAATATAGAGACTTGTTGATCCAGACAAAACGGTTGTAAAGCTTGTCTTTAGAATTTGCTAGCTTTGACCTTGAAAATTTATTTTGTAACATACAATTGGAAATAAAGAAAAACTGTGTTTTGATTTACTATTTACTAGCGTCCGCCCGCGGCTACGGTCGCGTTGTATAGGATTTTCCCGTGGGAATAAGACTTTTTCCCGTAAAAAGTATCTTATGTGTTATACCAGGTTACAACTTATCTCCATTCTAACTTTCAAACAAATCCGTTGAGTACTTTAAGTGTGAAGGCGGAACAAACATCCAAATATATTTTTATATTTATAATATTAGTGTGAATGTACTTTTTGTTATAAGTATTTATATAACGTAACAACAAAACTTCGTAGAGGTTGTTTAAAAAAAAGCAATGAAAACAGTAGTTAATTAAATAGTGGTCAATGCACATAATCTCATTAATTAATAAAGTACGTTCTTCTCTACACAGTTACACAAACGTATTAGACGTGTAATACCACAAATCTTATAAATATTACGTGACAACATCGAAATTAATCTACAGAACATAGTAACTAATTACGCGGGCCTACAGTCGATTCTAAACGTGTACAATTAAAATAGAATTTTCGTCGTCCAATGGTGAGAGGGGCGAGCGGCGCCGAGACAATGCACGTCTTGCGCACGCGTCGCCCCCAAACAGCTGTACTAGATTGATTCACGACGCCAGCCACTCGCCTGTCGCATACTACACACATTGCCAGAACAAAGTATACTAAACCGCTGCAAATGTTCAGTATTGGAGTAATTTACGACTCCGTGATCGTCGTGGCAATTGGAATTAGTATTTAACTTACGATCTGCATTATTTTATTCTTCTCACATCATTATCTTGGATTGCGTAGGTATAAGTATCAATGAATTTATAATCTTAATCTGTGTGACGAAATCACTCATATAATTTTATTTATAAGTTTTCGACGACGGCACTTTTTATTCTAGATTTCATTTTAGGCTTTCGTAAGTATTGCTGCTGGCTTGTTCAAGAGAGCAACACATTGATTCATTGTCAGTAAAAACTGAATAGGGAACGTGGTTGAAGCCAGTAGTCGTTATCATGACATCATTGTTAAAATGCTGCCTCAAACGCCATTCGGTCAGCTGCTCCTCCGTTGGCTGCATTGCCGATATGTAGCTTGGAGCTACACTCTTGTTACTCCTAGTAGACTTCGTTCGTATAAAATTGTTACACGGTACCCTATTATCTGTTAGTGTAAAAATATTTTCATCAGCTTCATTATCTTTACTCAACTTTTCTCTAAGGGGCAACTTAGGTGGCAAAACTAGCGCTTCAACATTCTTATGCTTCACGAATAAAATTCTGTCACTACCTTTTAAAAGATTGGGAAACTTACGGATGACTGTGTACACTATACTTGCTCCAACTACTGTACAAACAATTGTTGTCAATAAATAAGATAATATTCGTAGACTCTTTGCTATTGTTGTTTCAGTTTTCGTTTGCAAGTCACTGTGGATACACATCTCAGAAGCCACACTTCCTGTTTGCAATTGTATGGGACAAAAAGTATATTCCATGTCACTTTCTGTATTAAAAACTCTTAGATAAGTAGGCAATATATTGACACAGTAAAGATCATCAGGGTATATAGTCGGGTACCACAGTAATCCATAGTTCCCAGACGCAGAACTCGTAGAAGTTATCTCAATCATAGAAAGTGAATCACTTTTCAAAGCAAACCTTACTTGCAGTAACTCATTCATGTTTGATTTATTTTTGAAATTGCTTGTTTCAAGTTTATGCAAATTTGACAGACGAATATCTTGAAATTGAATTGATGAGCAAGCCATAATGCTAATCGATGAGACCAATATTGATACAATCCGATTACTTGTGCCATCTTCATTAAGTATAATAGTATTTAAGTGACTTACAGAACTGCCTGCAATATTGTATTCCCGAGTTACCCTGTCAGTACTATTATTGTTGCATCTCGCAAAAAAATCTGAAAATGTTAGGGTTTTAATCAGTGTAGGATAGTAGCAAGTCGGCTCAAGGACTAATAGGCCTGAAGTAGTCAATGTATGGAGTTCACTATTACTGCAGTCACAATACCACAAATTATTTTGTAAGTTGATTCTTGGTTGTGGATTCGTCATAGTTAACATTTTTGAAAATATGCCATGTGGAACTATCATAAGAAAGTTGTCGTTCAAATATAGCATTTCAATTTCATCCAAGTGGTCAAAAGTCCCTGCACCCAAAGCGCTTATTCGGCAAGAATTTAAGTAGAGTACTTTGCATCGCTTCAAGCCTTTCAAGCTCTCTTTGTCCAGTATATTGTTAAAATTGTTGTTAGAAAAATGAACAGAAGTCAGTTTTTCCATGTTCGTTTGTCCAGTTAAATTAGTGGGGTTCCAATAACCACTTTCAGTTATAGACAAAGTTTCAAGAGTATCATCTACAGCTTTTAAAACATTATTTTGTACTTTAAGAATATGGCTCTTTGTAATGCTGATTTCTTTTAGATTGGTAAGTCCTATGAAAGATTCTGGTGTCCAGCCCATGATAGCTATAGACTCAAAGTATAATCTACGTATATTTGCAGCAAATTGTGTCATGAACGCGTTAGGTTCGATGTAGTTTAGGTTACATCTTATAATTTGTAACTCAACCACATTTGACCTTAGACTGGATAACCAATAGGAAGGAAGCGTAGCATTGATGAACGCAGGTTCGTTGAGTGACAACGTTATCTGATTACAATTTACTTCGGCTTCCTGGAACAATCGTACAAATAATTATGAATCTGCAAAGTAGAAACAAGAAATTACATAATAAATGTAAAAAAAAACATCGCTTACCCTAACAGCATTCAATAGATCGTCTACGTTTAAGTCGTAGAAAGGAACGTTGATGCATTGAACCCTACAGGTGTACAGCCTGCACCTGGAGGAGCGCTGCTGGGAGTCTCCGGTGACCATCGACATGTATACAATCAGCGTAAAGCTGGCGATGGTGATGGCTCCGAAGATGCACTGCACCACCAACCGGAGCCAACCGTGGCTACATGATGCGTTCCTGGTAAAGAAAAATTATATTTTTCACTGTTTTCCCCCTCTTTCGCCAACCATCGTACTCGTTGACTTCTAAATACTAAAATTCTAAACACCTACCTAATATTATAATAATATTTTTATTATTATTTTTTACAAAATAATGTTATTTTTTACTAAGTGATAACTCGTACGTCCAAATATGATATTTATATTTATTAATTCGTTTTGTTAAGAAAATAAACATTCTATCATCAACAACTCATAAACACCCTCACAGAGAGGCTCGAGCCTACCCTGAATTAGGGCGATTAGGCCTTAGTCAGCCAAGCTCTGGCCTAGTGCGGGTTGGTCGACTGGTTCGAAATTCTAAAAGACATTGTTACGTGGTGGGCATCGGACCCGTGTCTCCCGGACGGAAGACAGCAGTCCGAACCACTAGACCACCGACGCTCTTAAATATTCTAATTCGCACAGAAATAGTTTTATCACAAGAATGATTCATAATATTATTATCATGACGCAGTTGTCTAAATTAACTATAATAATTTGTGTAGTGCCTTATCTGCTATCAGCTCTTTAGGAACATAACTTTCATTTTTAGGTATTCTATAGAATGCCGGATTATACAGATTGCCGGTAACATCACCTGCTTTTATAATATGAACCCTACGAATAAGGAAGCTATGAACCATGTTGTAATAATTTATTTATTTATAAAACTTTATTGTATTTACAAATGGCGAGCCTAATACCAAGCGGCATTCTCCACCGGCCAACCATAAGGCTAACTGAGAAATGAAAGCGGGTGCATACTAGTATAGGAGGATAATATGAATAGAAAATCTACAACATTACATTAACAAAAGCTTTAGCTATCAAATAAATATAAATACCCCACCTAACAATACATACATATATACTTCTACTAATATTATAAATGCGAAAGTTTGGATGTTTCGATGTTTGTTACTCAATCACGCTTTAACCACTGGACAGATGGGATGAAATTTGGCACACATATAGGTTAAGTCCTGGAATAGATAGATAGATAGATAGATAAATCGTTTATTTGTAAATGCAATACACAGTTTTTGTAGCATGCTAAAAACATTAAATATAACGTAAGACTTAAGCGAGTGTACCACATCCACAAAACGGCCCTAACTCAGCATGTTGCAGTGACACGCTTAGCACAGTGCCACTGCGCTGTTATTCTGTTAGCGCCGCGACAGTGAACATGCGCGAGCCAGTGGAGATGCCTACTACTGTAATAGTAAATTTTATGATTTACATACGCCACAATTATAGTATACACACACTAGGTATTATCAGACACAGTACATATTTGATGCCATTGAAACTTTTACATTAGCCTGTATTTTGTTTACACATTATTTTTTATGTAGATTTCTAAGATAATTATTCATTCACCCCTTATAGGTACCTACTTCTACTACTTGAGTACAATAAATTGTTCGAAATAGACATAAAAAATATATAAGTAGGTATCTAATAATGCAATAGTGAGTTCACTTAAACAAGTATTTCAACTGACGGAGTTCATCCGACACCAACCATACAGACCATGAATATCACTAACTGACTGACTCGTAACTTAAGAATATCCACAAAGATAATATGTAAAGATAAGTATATATTAGGTTGATAACCAACACTTTTAAGACGCTAGTATGCTAATTCATAACAGATCTGTATTAAGTAAGACACTTTAATAATCGTTTGAAGCATCTGAAGGTAAGTGTTATACACTATTATAATTCTGTGGTTACACTTAAGCCAAGGACTTGTTCGAGGAGATGTTGTAGGATATAATATGTGTGTGTGAATGTGTGTGAGTAAGAGGGGGCATGTTAGTGTATGTGAGTATAAGAATAAGCATGTGAGAAATTGACGAGTGGTTAGCCCTACGACAGCAGTCTCGGGATCGGGTTATTAAATACAATACAATATTAATATTATATTGTCCACTAACCAGTCGTCAGTTTCTCCATGCTGGGGAGTGTGGAGGTATGTGTGAGTATGTATGTATGGGGTTTGTGTTCGCATGTGCTTGGTTTGTAAAAGAACTGGGTGAGAGAGTCCTGGCTAAACTGTTGGGCGGTTAGCCCTGCGACGAGTACATCTTGGGATCGGATTATCTGTATACAATTAATTACATATCATTATTCATTACACTGTCCACCAACCACTCAACAGCCTCTCAATGAATGTGTGTGTGTGTGTGTGTGTGTGTGTATGTGTGTGAGCGAGTATGTGTGTGGTTTGTGTGTGAGTGTACGTGAGTGTAAAATAGAAATAAAATTTAAGATAGTGTGTTTTGCTGAGACAGCAGATGCATCCTGAGTTCATTTTTGAAACGTGCTTTATTAGATATAGCTCGTATTGGAGGCGGGAGGTCATTCCAGCAGGAGGCCTGGAACTTGAAGCTTCCTCGGAACGCTGCAGTTTTATACCGAGGATGTGTCAGTAAAGGAGAAATTGTTCGAGGAGTATATCTATGATGAGAATATCTCCATGAAAGTTTACAAAACTTGCCCGTGTTTATAGTATCAAAGAGAAGGTTGGTAAAATGCAGCTGAATCCTAGTTTGAATTTTTAGAATATTCCAAGAATTTAGGTATGGTGTAACATGGGTTCTAGGAGGAATATTGAAGCAGAATCGTGCACATGCATTCTGTACCCGCTGGATAAAATGGAGAGATTTTTTATATATGCAGCCACCGTAAACTGCAATGCAATGATTCAGTTTAGAGAGAACCAAACTGTCACATAGCCTGATACGAAGTTCTGTGCTGACAAAAGGTCGAATTTTATAGAGGACTTTAAGCCTGTAGAAACAATTTCGTACCAACTCTAAGCAATGGTTTTCAAATTTTAAATGGGGGTCCATAATTAATCCCAAATTACGTACAGTTTTAACTAGTTCAATGGCGTTGTTCATGAGAGTAACAGTAGATTTACTTGCTTCTATTAACTTAACTTGCGTCTTAGAGCCAACTATTAAAATTTTGGACTTCAGTGGATTAAGAACTAACGAATTTGTAGCAGACCAGCTCGCAATAAGATCTAAGTCAGCATTAATCTTACACACAGTACCGTCAATATCATTAAGATCACATGCGCATAGAAGTTGCACATCGTCCGCATATAAATGAAAGTTGCAGTTGTGGATTTGACTAGATAAATCAGCAGTGTACAAAATAAATAAGATAGGGCCCAAAATTGACCCTTGGGGCACGCCGCGAAAAATAGGCTCCTCCACAGAAATCACACGCGTTCCATCAGGCTTAGAGATTACCACTTGCTGGGTACGGAGACTAAGGTAACTATCAAACCATTTTAACGCATTATGATCAAATCCATAGTAGGAAAGTTTCGATAGCAACATTGAAATATTTATTGAATCAAATGCTCGCGAGAAATCCAATAATACCAGAAAAGATCCCTTTCCTTCATCCTGAGCGGATAATAAATTATCGACGACGTCTGATAATGCTGTACTAGTGCTACGGCCTTTCCGAAAACCAGACTGACGATCAGGAAAAATATTATTCGTTTCGCAGTATTTCGTGACCTGGTAACAGACCACACGCTCAAGTATCTTTGATAGGAAGGTTAGTATACTGATTGGTCTTAATTCTTTTATTTCTAATGGCTCACTGGTTTTCGGAAGTGGGCGCACAAGAGCATTTTTCCATGCAGAGGGGAACCTTTGTTCGAGAATGGATCGATTGATTATTGCAGTAATAATTTTAAGTGTGTGCGGAAGCGTAAGCAAAACCATATCGTGACTAACACCATCTGAACCGATAGCATTCGACTTAAGCGAAATAATAATCTTAGCGACTATACTTTCACAAACAAGCTCTAATCTAAAAAAGTAGAATTGCCATGGTTACCGAACTCAAAATAGGTCAAATCTGAAATGTTGACTTTATTTTCTCCTGGTACATCCAAAAAAGCTTTGTTAATTTGATCGGGGTTATCAAACCAAGGCGGAAATGTAGAATTATTTTTAAAATTAGGTAAAACACATAGGACATAGGCTACTTTTTACCGCGGTAAAATATTTCATTTCCACGGGAAAACTTATTCAATGCGGGTGAAACCGCGGGTGGAAAGCTAGTTATTATATTACTAGGGTACCTGCATACGAAAGAAAGGAGGTAGATAAAAGTAAATAAATATTTAAATCATCGGTCTGTGACAAAAATCACTGTTTAGAGTAAATTAACTTACTGTAGTGATCATAATATGTACTAGTATATTATAAGTATTTTAGTTAATAATAATTTTAAGAAGACTTTATAAGGTTTTTCTATTGAAATAAGTTTGAGGATATTCGAAAAGTAACACCAAAGAGGAAAAAATGTCAAGAAAACAAATCTTGATCTGCATGGGAACCATTTGGAGAAAGGGGTTTGGGTATGGTTTGGGTAACTTTGTATGGACAAGTGGCGTAATTTTTTTTATTAGCGGCCATCATTTTCATTGCTGATTGCTGCATATACCTGTACAACCTTGAGAGAATACCTCTTGGTTAGTTTCAAAACAAGGTACGCTACCCGGGTTGACACACTGGACACCTTCAACACGTTGCACAACACAACAATATTATAAGTAAAAATTTTTACTTATTTCAACAAGAATTATCAGTTCTTACAATTAAACTATAAAGTGTGATATCTCGGCACCGATTATATGTAGCTATATGTACTCCATAGTAAGAAAATTTTCTTTTAAATTGGTCTTTTAAAATTTACAACTTTCATGAGTGGCCGCCAGAACTGAAAACAACGCCAACTTTACCCAAACCCCTTTATCATATATCTTCCCTATCTGGGAGGCTTAGCTAGACTGCATATGCAGTTAGAAGAATTATAAGACAGTTGACAGATTAGCTACTGCTAGATTAGTTTACTTTAGCTATTTTCATAGTACGAGTATAATGTCTTATGGTATCCTGATGTGGGGCCGAGCGGCTGATATTGATACAGTCTTCATTTTGCAGAAGAGAGCTATTAGAGCAATCTATCAACTTCGCTGTCGAGAGAGAACTGTTTAAGGAGATAAATATCTTGACGGTTCCATACCAATATATTTTTGCTAATATTATGTTTGTTAGGAAAAACATCCGTGAGTTTAGTAAATATTCCGACATTTATGGTCATAATACTAGAAATAAGAATAAACTAGTTATCTATCAGTGCAGACTTGCTAAAATTAGCACTTCATTTGTGGGGCTCTGTGTGCTATAACAAAATATCTGATGAGATCTTAGTTTTACCAGAAAAAAGGTTTAAGAATTGTGTAAAACAGACGCTGTGTAATAAAGCTTATTATAAGTTAGTTGATTATTTAAATGACAAAGAGGCTTGGTGTTTGGATGGTCCAGCTCGGCACAGGAAACATTAATATTGTATATTGATTATTGTAAACAATATTTTATTAAAAAAAAAAAAAAGTACAAAAGATACGATTCCTGTGGAGTTTCTTCTGACCGTTCTTCTCCACAGAAGGCGTACACTTGTAGTAAATGGGCCATCTCGCTTTGACGTCGAAAAATGATTTTGTTAAATCTTACTTCGAATAAAGACACTTTTATCTTTATAAAAATTGGGTTCAAGATTAGCAACGAGAAATATTCACTTTCAAATAAATACAATCATACTTACTTTGTTACTGTAGAAATTGTAGTTTTGGCTGTATTCCGCATTCGGCAGGGTTGCATATTTAATAATATTTTAAAAACACCTTTTAATGTCATGCAACATATTTTATTTTCTTTGTGACACTATTTACAAATATGAGTCTTTTCTTTAATTACGAAAGCATGTGCTAATTCCAACGCAAAGTTGTCAATACTGACTAAAGTATTTGTGGGGTGCGTTGATCGTTCCAGTAATCCTGGCAGAGATATAGAGATAAAATCTAGATAGATAGGCATTGTAGATAAAAAGAACAATTATGTTATATCAGCCCATTAATGTCCGAACAGGATAAACTATACAAATAGTGCGATAGATCGCCCTGTTTCACGGGCAAGGTTATTATCATTATAATACCTACATACATAAAGAGTATAATCGACTGCCGGCCTTATTTTAGGCCGGTAAGATAAATCTACACAAGAAAATAATTGAGGCAATGGTCGAAGGAAGTTTTTTTTTTTCGATGCAGTACCGTGGGAAGGTAGAACGCGCCCGGCATCCGTAGACATACCCTGCGTTCCGAAACGCATGTTCCGAATCACTGTCAGCCATACATTTTTTTGCTTTTCTGATCGCTGACAGCGCTAAAAGTCTGATTCGGAATGCGCCCTTGGACAACTTGGTACCGCAACCATATGACTCAATAAATGTAGGTAGGTATACTACCTTACTTTATTTAAACTTTTTAAAAGCTTTTTTTTAATTTTTGAAACAGGAAAGCTGCTGCGAACGAAAATCATTATTGATGGTTAAATTAAAAAAAAAATTGAGTATCGTTATTAGGGTCACCATTTTTCATCGGGAAACTGAGACAGATTACTCATAATAATGCTATAAAAGACTTTCTAAGAACTCATAAATTAAAAGCCTAACATGTCCTAAAATTAGTTTCATGGGAACTTAATTAGACCTTGTATTATCAAACGCTAAAAACTATATTATGTTACGTCGATTACACGTCAGATATTTTATTATATGAGCTCTATAGCTTAGTTGACAGTACATTGCTTTCTGCGCAGAAGATTACCGCTTGGCTTTCAGCAGAATTATTTGAATTAAATGTGATTGCAGGATCAAATTATTATGTATTTTCCTGAATATAACTTTCTTTCTTTCTAATAAAAGCACGTAGCGAGGGAGCAAAACGAGCTGACATAAACTCTAAGGTATTTTTACAGTCAGACTGGAAGGAGTAAATAGACATAGTTCAGCCTCCACAACATCTTGCATTGTATCTTGTTTTGTGCACTATCTGAATACATTGATACATTTGATAGATAGATAGATCGTTTATTATGGGTAACAGTACAGGCAGATAATAATAATTATTATTATTTTGATTATTTGAAACTTTTTTAAATAAATATTATTTTCACTGACCTCATTCGTTCTCCATAACCACCTTTAATCCAACAACTCTAAAACCCTCGTGGATAAGCCGCGAATAATTCTAAAATACGCACTGTAAATAAGCCGGATAAATAAAACAAAGCAAATTAACCAGACAGCCTCTGATTTACTGGGCACCCGGCGCAGGATTATTGACTCTAGACAACCACCGGAGAAGATTAAGGTAGCCTTTGTCTCGCAACTTCTAATTTTCTCGGTGTATTTTCAAGACCTTTGACTGTGGATTAAGTAGTGTTGCTATCCGGGAAACTAAGGGAATTAAATTTGTAATTTTAATGGTTTATATCTTACATTTTACCACCGTATTAAATAGGTATGTATTGCGTCATTGCATACCTAACTTTCAAGAATGATTCAGCAACACCATAGATAAATTAACCATAGATAATTAGCCGTGTGGTGACGGCAGAGTAGAATACATTTGTCACCAACCCCTACTCTTCCCGTGGGTGTCGTAAGATGCGACTTAGGGACTACACATTGAACAGGGAACGGGCAGCAGCGCTCTCTGATACATTAACCTTTTAATCTGCGATCTCCAACCCGCCTGCCAAGCGTGGAGATTATTTCAAAACCCTCCACTTAAGGAGGAGGCTCATATTCCAGCAGTGGACTGTAACGGGCCGTTGATGATAGATAAATTAATGACAACATGAATCCAGAAAGTAGGCACCGCATGTTACGAACATTTTTTATTTGAGAATTTGCATAACATTACATACAACACATAATTACTACGACGACAACGACGACGCTACGCCATAGCTGTGAAGTTTTGTAGCGATACAATTTCGTAGACTGTTAGGTATAGTAAGTATATAGGTAGATGCATAGTAAAAACATATAAACATATCAAGTTATTATTTTTATTATTTTGTTCTTCAATACTCTACTAAAATATGTACATTCCAAAATCAGGTACAATTTTAATTGTTTCCGTACAAACATTGAGAAGTTTAATAAATTATCAAATTCTGTAGTCACCTACAAAACATATTGAAGACAAGAAGAGCTAAAAGTTGAAATACTCCGAGGTACTAGAGGTACGAGAGTATTTATCTGCCAAATTTAGTCAATATTTTAGGCACAAAGGATAACTTTGCTTAGGTTTCGTTATCTTATAGAGTTTGTGAATTTTAAACGAAGTAAGTAAGTCTGTAAGTTTATTTAAGTTTTGGTAAGTACAATAAGCTTATATTTAACAGAAAGTCAGAAACACACTTGGGTGTAGATGAATCAGCAATTTGAGGCCAAACAAACTTATTGTCCTGACACGCATAGGATAAACCAGTTTGGTCCGAAAACAGTTTGGCCTAACAGATGCATCATAATGGTCAGTGCATGTGTATTTGTACAATCCGTACAGACTTTATTTGTAACTGTCCTCTGACCTACTTTACTTCTTCATCGTGTGGGTTGCAAGGTCGACAACTGACCGACCGGTCCGGATCAGTTTTACTCGCTTTACTGTCTGTCCAACTGCATTTCCGGAAATGTTTCTACTTTACATTTTTTTCTGACTGTTTATTATCAAGAGCGTCGGTTGTCCAGTGGTTCGAACTGCCGTCCTCCATCCGGGAGACGCGGGTTCGATCCCCACCACGTACCAATGTGTTTTCGAATTTCGAATTCATATGTACGTTTAGTCGACGATCTTACTATAAAGGAAAACATCGTGGAAACAACACACTTCTGCAAAAAAATTCAAAGGTTGACCAACCCGCACTGGGCCAGCATTGGCGACTCCTTAGTCGAGCCACCTCTGAATTAGGGCGATTAGGCCTAATCGCCCTAATTCAGGGTAGGCTCGGTGGGGACGTAAATATGACGCTGTTGATGATGATTTTTCTTTGATATCTATAACTTTATGTATCCATTAACTATGCGCAGTAACAACAAATCATAAAAGAAAAACACCAGTATTTCACCTCTATGTCAGAACAAAGGCGAGAACTGTAGCTAAACCTACACTGGAATTATTCCTGCCAGTTAAACTTCTCGGCTTAGTAGATTTAGCTTTAGTAGTACAGCTGAACAAAAAAGCAAATATTAAGTAAGGCTTTGTGTAATTTTGTGGCGTAGAAACATTAAAATGTACTATTTTAGATCCCAATGCCAAAGCTAATACTGAAACTAATGTAAATTCTGAGCTTGTTTTATTTACTTGTCTTTTGGTTCCTATTTACTACTTATTTAATTACATGAATACCTTTTCCCTCAGCTATGATTGTTTAGGATCTTGATGAAATACGCTTTGTATTCGCTTCGTTCTTTTTGTGTTATAAAACAATGTTTTGTTTTGTTTTTTGTACAAAATATCAAAACATTGATTGACTGACCATGTCCTCTTTGGCTAAAGCATAAACACAGTTAAAAATATATGGGGCATACTGTAAGTCTCTGGATCTGGCCACTTACAATAAACAAAATAAAAAAACAATTATGGAATTTGAAAATAGAACTCTTTGAAAATAACCTTTTTATTTGCAAGACTCTCATTTGTTTTTTCATTGTTACGTCCTTTCGAAGTGTCGCTATCAAAATGAATTTAACTCGTGAACCCGCTCTAAAAAAAATTTTTTTTTTTTTATTTATTTCGTTCAATTTTTTTTTCATGATTTTCTTTGTGACTTATAAAGTCAACAAGAAAGTTGCCAGAGACTTCAATTGACATTTAGTGATGAAGCACCATGTCACAGCTCTGTGTATTCGTGGTTTGGAAAATTTAGACGTGGACGTGATCCATGACGAGGTACTTGAAGGTCAGCCGGCGACTGCGGTTACAGACTCTAATAATGACACCGTACGACAACTTCTTGAAACTGACAAAAAATTACTTGACAGCAAATTCGAGCTTAGCAAAGCCGTGTGGTGACGGCAGAGTGGAATACATTTGTCACCAACCCCTACTCTTCCCGTGGGTGTGGTAAGAGGCGACTTAGGAACTTCACATTGAACAGGGAACGGGCAGCAGCGCTCTCTGACAGTAACCTTTTAATCTGCGATCTCCAACCCGCCTGCCAAGCGTGGAGATTATGGCAAAACCCACTCATAGTCCAGCAGTGGACTGTAACGGGCCGTTGGTTTGATTTGATTTGAAATTCGAGCTTTGTTAGGCGAATGAGTCAAGTGCAAAACAGGTTCGGAAGCTTTGCACTCGATGGACGGTGAATTGTTCCCTCTATTCAAAGCCGCTTTAACGTTGATTCCCATTACGATGAACTTCAATGTGTTGTTACTACGATGATTTTCGTTATAACTTAACGGAGGACTAGAAACGACTGCGTGTCCACTGGTGCCGTAAAATAATTACAAAAAAGTTTAACGGAGGCCAGTCATTGGCTGTCTTTAATATCGTGACAGGTGACGAAACCTGGGTGTACAGCTTTGAACCCGAAAAAAAAAAGCCAGTCAGCAGACTCTGCTCTGAGTGGGTCTTTCCTTTAGCAGATTTGCCGACGAAAGTTAATAAAAGTCGAAGTAAGTATTGGTAAAAAAATGGTTGCTTCTTTTTTCGGCAAAACAGGACATTGCACTACAGTATTGCTTGAAAATCAAAGGACAGTGACTGCAGATTGGTATACGTCAACACTTGCTTGCCCAGAGTCTTAGAAAAGTTCACGAAAAGAGTCCTCGAAGCAAAGCTCCTCCTTCACCACGATAACGCATTTTCACATTCCACTAACTAAGGTAACAAAAGCCTATTTGAAGGCTGCAAATATGGAACTGATGCCTTACAGCTCCGACCTCGCACCCTGCTGCTTCTATTTGTTTCCAAAAGTTAAAGTCAAACTTAGAGGCACACGTTTTACGAGCCCTGAATCGGCGGTGAATGCGTTCCATGAAGCCATTGAAGAGGAGAGAAAACTGGTCCAACTGCTTTGTACAGTGGTTTCAGCGAATGCAAAAATGCATTAACACCGAGGGAATATAATTTGAAAAACAATAAAATTAATGTATCGTAAGTCTTATAAGCCTAAGCTTATTTATCAGAATCCAGAAACTTTCAGTATGCCCTAAGTACTAACCATGGGAAATTGATACCTATAGGTGCGTTGTTAAATGGTGGGAGATATCATGTGATAAGCTCGCTTTCTTGTTAGACCTCATCATCATCGTCGTCATCTTAATTTCAGCCGAAAGACGTCCACTGCTCGATAATGGCATATCAACGGCCCGTTACAGTCTACTGCTGGACTATGAGCCTCCTCCACTTAAGTGAGGGTTTTGCCATAATCTCCACGCTTGGCAGGCGGGTTGGAGATTGCAGATTAAAAGGTTACTGTATCAGAGAGCGCTGCTACCCGTTCCCTGTTCAATGTGTAGTCCCTAAGTCGCCTCTTACGACACCCACGGGAAGAGTAGGGGTTGGTGACAAATGTATTCTACTTTGCCGTCACCACACGACAATAGCATATAGGCCTATTTTATTTCAATTTCAGCTCATAATCGTCCTCACCGAGGGTCGATCGTCTAAGGTGTGAATATCGTCCTCTCATCCACTTTTTGGTGAGCGGTTAACTAAGTAAATAAACAAATCTAAATATAAATGAAAGTGAATTTTTGGCTTGTGCAGGTAAATTATTGAAGAGCTCGTTTGCCGAGCCCGCAAAATGAATCAGTACGTCGAGGTCTTTTAGCAGAATGAATTGGATTACATGAAACGGTTCCTCGAGGCAGGAATTTGAATAAAATATTTGGGTGAGTGAGAGTGTGAGTGCCTCTCTTTGCCAGCTTATTTCATTTTTCGACCCATTTTTAGGGATTCGTATTTCCAAAGAACAAATGCAAACCTTTACACCGATTTTGAGAAATAATTTTGTGGATTTAATGAAAAATACATTATCAAAAAATTCAATGGAAACGACTCGAAAAAATATAAAAATAAATAATGTTTTTTTTTGCTGAGCCTGTTTGAAATTAGGCAAGTGTTTGTTTTTTTTTTTGTTGTGACCGCAGAAGATTCAAATCACATAATTGAATACTTACCACTTCCAAGACCATTTTTATAAGTCCTTAACCACTCGCATTTATAACTTTCAGTGACATAAAATGGCGTTATATAAAAAACATTTTAATTTTTTATTTAATAGGTCAGCCAATATAATATATACATTAATATTTAAAAATAATGTTTACATGTTTATAAGGTGAATATGCACCACACTTATAGGCTAACACAACATCCTTATAATTTTTTTAAATAACAATTGAATGTTATATTTTTATTTTTGAGCTGCAATTCAAATATATATGGTATAATGTATATTTATATATATAGCTTAACTACATTTAGTGGGAAAGACAGAGTCACAGCGAAATATTTATACAAACATAAATTGGTTCAAAGTTATTTTTCTTCTAGATTGCAGTGCAAAGTACCTAAGAAACATTTTTTAATTTTGTTTTTAAAAACTGTTAACGAATCATGAAATATATCTAGCTCCATTTCATTAGCCAGTTCATTATAAGACCTGACAATTCTATTTAAAGGGGCTGATATTCCAACATTCGTTCTAGATGGCATTATTTTAAAATTTTCCAAGTTCTTTCGTTTTTTATGAATCGTGGGCACGTTAAAATTGATTGACTGTAACAGGTGGGGAGAGTCTATTTGACAGTTAACAATTTTATATAAGAAACACAAATCAAGCATACTTCTACGAGCAGACAGAGGAAGTGACTTATACATTCTTAACTGTTTATTGTATGATGGGTGTAATTTCAGAGACTTGTCTTTAAAAGCCATGTGCCTTAAATTCTTTTTCTGAGCTCTTTCAATGCGATTACTATGTACTTTTAATAAGGATTCCACACCATGGATCCGTATTCCAATACACTTCGCGAAAGAAAGTTGAAAAGTGTCAATCTAGCGGCAGAGGTCTTAAATTCCTTTGTCATGCGCATAATAAACCCAGAAGATTTTAATGCTTGCTTAATAATTTTATCAATGTGTGATATAAATAGTTTACTATCTACGTTAACTCCAAGGTCTCTAATATAAGAAACCTCATTAATAATTGTTGAATATATATTATATGTATAGTTTGTAGGAAGAATTTTATTTGTTATAGTTATTTGGTAACACTTGTCACTATTTAGCTTCATATCACCTGACACACCACTCTTCTAATCTGCTAAGATCTTCTTGTAGATGCTGACAATCTTCTATAGAATTAATTTCTTTATAGAATTTTAGATCGTTGGCATACAAAAGATGCTGCAGCATTACTGCAGGTTTTTTAATAACCTTTTTGGTATGGCTCTTTTTTCTTTTGGCCGGTTTTTATGTCACATTTTCAAATTTAAAATTTTCTTGGTTTGACCTTTTTCTAAATTGTTGATTGTTTTTTCTCAGTTGTCGTCTGTCAGGAGATGGAAACGTTTTATCCCTGTATTTTAATTGAACGTGGTTGAATTTTTTCTAAATAAGTATCTGTCTGCCTTGGGATACGGTATCTCTAGCTAATGCGGTGAATAATAAGTCGGAGTATTAATAAATCTGATATCGCTGATAATAAATATCGCGGATTCCTACTTTGGACCTGCCGGGTAAGTCTTGTGCTGTCTTCCTCCTGGTTTTTATCGACGTACTTTTTTCTTTCCCTGACTTGGTCGGATGGCGATTATTTCCTTGTAAATCTTTACAGTGTATTTCCGGTCTCTGCGGCACCCACACGAGGGTCCCTCCGAGCCTTTCTCGTCCTCTCGCCGTGGTTCCGGACCCCCGAGGCCACCGGGCGTTGGACGTGCCTGGACCCCTGCGTTGTGCGCGCCCGCGCCCGTGCCAGCTGAGTGCCGCAGACCCGCGCTCCGGCTTCCCCCCTGGGATACTGCCCATCCTTTTTTAGCCTGTTTTTATATCAGTGTATTTTTGTATGCGGATTTTGCCAAATTTAAATTCTATTTTCTAAATTCTAAAAAGGCCCTTTAGGTTTCTTTGGCCCTCCTTTTTTTGGTTCCCGTTTGGCTATACTCTCTCGGGGTACTCCGCGGTTTTGGTACACCTTCCTGCATCGATACACCACAACACAACACTACTCCAGTGACACGATATCGACGGAGTCCCCTCAGGACTCGACTCTCGGCTCATGCTTGGCAATTTCTAGGCCTTTTTAAATTGATATTATACCTTTCGGACAAATTTAACTAACTCTTTCTTTGTACACCTAAATTTAACGTTTCGCCTGTGGTCGTCGACCACAGGTTAGCTTAGCTTTTCTTTTCTTAACGCTACAAATGGCGCCCGAACAGGGACATGAATTTATCTGTAAATTTCGTTTATTTTCCGGTCTTCCCCTAATTTTTTTCCCCTTTATACTCGTTTTTCCTTGTCTAGTTTTTTTTACCCACCTGCAAAACTCGTGGGGCTATTTACGAGCCTCTTGTATGCAAAGAAGTGTACACTGGGTGCTGTCCACGAGTAGCCAAGACTGTATGCCGTGGGTTGGCCGACAGTTGCGGTAATCGTGTGACGTATCTTTGGTGCCTTCAATTTGTCCATACTAAGACGCGGTCGTTGAAATGGTCCCCGAATATCTTTTCGTGTTTATCCAGTTTCCCCGCACGAGGGTTCATAAATTTTGAGATAGACCCTCTTTTCCCTGTTCCCCTGGAACATTATTTTTCTAAATTCTAAAAGCCTTCAGGCAAACGTGTACCAACTTTTCTTCT
The DNA here is from genome assembly GCA_951230895.1 of Carpatolechia fugitivella. Lineage (NCBI taxonomy): Eukaryota > Metazoa > Arthropoda > Insecta > Lepidoptera > Gelechiidae > Carpatolechia > Carpatolechia fugitivella. The sequence continues at coordinate 5,244,626 of OX579650.1, forward strand.
CATCATTTGGCTTAAATTCACCTTTTGGCATCTTTTTTCTTTTGAATGTCACTAAGTTTACTACTTCATACGCCTTTTTGTGTTTTTTGGTGTGTGTGTGTGTATGTCTGGCCAGATTGATCTATCTTAGTGTTAGTTTGTAGGTATAGGTTAGGTATAGGTTATATCTTAGTGTTAGTTTGTAGATATTTAGGTTATACGGAATTGACGCAACCAACATGTGGTCAGGTTATCGAGCTGCCATAGGCCTCAGACCTGGCCCATGTTGCGTCATTCCGCTGGGATTGAGCCGGGGCAAATTTTTTGTCCCGAAGCGCGCTTTTTTTGTCGCGGCAGGACGGTGACCGCTGCTTTGCGCAGTCCGCCTATTATGGCCATCGTCGGATCTTTTTTAATTTTTTGTCAGGGTCGAGTTCGAACCCCGACCTCGTCTTTGACGGCGTTGGTTGCCTACCAACTGCGCCGTCGAGCCCTTTTCCCGAGCCGATCCGAGTGTTTCCGATGTTCGTCGGCGTCTGACGTGTTTCGGGATGAACACGATGACGTGGGCGAGCGTCGGCCCTCGTTTGATAGCTCTTTGTTTACAAGTCGTCTGTCAGTTTTCGCGCACGGTCGATTTGAAGTTTTTCTTCTCTTGCCGCCGATTACGGGCGTAACTGACAGTTTCGACTTGTAAACTTTTTACCAGTAGTTCAAAAACTACTTGTTGATATTTTGTATAGTTTTTAGTTTTAGCATTTAGGTGTGTAAATAATATCGTTTGTAGGCGCGTTTATGTTTTAAAACTTAGTGACATTCCAACATTCCGATATTCCAACATATCCTAATTTCCAAATTTCCCTTTCTATCCTTTACGTATCATACATTTTCCTCCTGGTTCAGGGATACAGCTTCATCGGTGTTTCCTTCGGTTGTCTCCACCTTTTTCTGTTATGGTTGACAACTTTCCTTTTTCTTTCTCCAAGCCATTTCCGTCCTCCTCTTTTTTCCTGGTGGATTGACTTGGCTTCTTTTGGGACACCGGTGGTTTCTTATCCTGGGACCAGTGAGTCGTATGAGCCGTTATGAGCCGCCCGTGCTGGGAACATGACGTGTTCGTTGGTTTATAGTGATGGGGTAGAGTGTCGATAAATTTTTATCGATATTTTTTTCCTTTCATAGTTGACTTGGAACAATTCGGCTTTTGTTCTAGGGTGGTCAACTTCCTTCGAGGGTTGCCATCTCGAAGATTTTTTTTTTTTTCCTTTTCGAGTTGGCGGGTTTTTTTTTCTGGTGAAGGGATGTCTGCAGCATTACTGCAGGTTTTTTAATAACCTTTTTGGTATGGCTCTTTTTTCTTTTGGCCGGTTTTTATGTCACATTTTCAAATTTAAAATTTTCTTGGTTTGACCTTTTTCTAAATTGTTGATTGTTTTTTCTCAGTTGTCGTCTGTCAGGAGATGGAAACGTTTTATCCCTGTATTTTAATTGAACGTGGTTGAATTTTTTCTAAATAAGTATCTGTCTGCCTTGGGATACGGTATCTCTTGCTAATGCGGTGAATAATAAGTCGGAGTATTAATAAATCTGATATCGCTGATAATAAATATCGCGGATTCCTACTTTGGACCTGCCGGGTAAGTCTTGTGCTGTCTTCCTCCTGGTTTTTATCGACGTACTTTTTTCTTTCCCTGACTTGGTCGGATGGCGATTATTTCCTTGTAAATCTTTACAGTGTATTTCCGGTCTCTGCGGCACCCACACGAGGGTCCCTCCGAGCCTTTCTCGTCCTCTCGCCGTGGTTCCGGACCCCCGAGGCCACCGGGCGTTGGACGTGCCTGGACCCCTGCGTTGTGCGCGCCCGCGCCCGTGCCAGCTGAGTGCCGCAGACCCGCGCTCCGGCTTCCCCCCTGGGATACTGCCCATCCTTTTTTAGCCTGTTTTTATATCAGTGTATTTTTGTATGCGGATTTTGCCAAATTTAAATTCTATTTTCTAAATTCTAAAAAGGCCCTTTAGGTTTCTTTGGCCCTCCTTTTTTTGGTTCCCGTTTGGCTATACTCTCTCGGGGTACTCCGCGGTTTTGGTACACCTTCCTGCATCGATACACCACAACACAACACTACTCCAGTGACACGATATCGACGGAGTCCCCTCAGGACTCGACTCTCGGCTCATGCTTGGCAATTTCTAGGCCTTTTTAAATTGATATTATACCTTTCGGACAAATTTAACTAACTCTTTCTTTGTACACCTAAATTTAACGTTTCGCCTGTGGTCGTCGACCACAGGTTAGTTAGCTTTTCTTTTTTAACGCTACAATGCCTACTGTGGTGAAAACATTGTGTTATATCATTTATGAAAATGTTAAATAGAAGAGGGCCTAAATGGGATCCTTGTGGAACCCCTGTTCCTGCTGTAAACGGTTCAGATTCAGCCCCCCCTATAACTACCTTAAGTGATCTACCCCTTGAATAATAATTAAGCCACTCCAGAAACTTTCCACCAATATCATATAAACTTAGCTTAGAAATAAGCCCTGAGTGGTCCACCCTGTCAAATGCCTTCGCAAAATCTGTATAAATCCCGTCAGTTTGCTTATTTTTATCCAAGGCGACAGATATATCATGTACATATAAGGCTAAATTAGACATTGTGGAACTGGCTTGTAGGAAACCGTGTTGCTGTTCAGTAAATAATGAAATAAAAGACTTCATAAAAAATTTCATTACAGCAGGAATTTTAAAATCGCATGTGTGAGCTGAGCTAGACGGCTGGCTTATCGGTTTGTTAAGAACGGGTCATGCGAAGCATTTATAAAATACTCGCTTAAATAGCTACTCCATCACAATCAGGTGAAATCGGTCCACCAACACTGCTGGGCACAGTCCTCTCCTTATTGCATACGACTGATTTCAGTATATTATTATTTTTCTCTATCTCTTTCTTTCTTGACTATTCTACGGAGCGTATTCAGCGTTTACTGATTGAAATAATAGTATTTCTGTAATTGTACTCACTCAGAGGCTAAGCGAATATCTCGGTTGCATTGAACGCTCAAAAACTAAGGCCCTGGCCTCAATGCCAGCGGCGAACGTAGCGGCGCACAGTAGTTCGAAAATGAAAATTGGAATTTGAAACATTTCTCGCCGCTCGCCGCCCCGCTTCTCCCACCGCTGACATTGAGGCAGAGATATTTCCTCCGTCCGCCGACGACCAGCTTACCACCCACCAGAGTCAGTTTTGTTGTAAATTACAATTTTTCTTGGTAAACTGCTACTAACTAGAAAAAACCAGAAAATACTCGTAGTTAGTTAACGTTATGTGCATACTTTTTTGCAAACAAGTTTGACTCAAGTGTGGGTTTATTTGTTCGTTTTACCTATAACTTCTCAGAAATATTGCATTGTCAATCTACAGCGAGTATATTTTTTTTAAATGGCTGATTCATATTTTTTCACGTTTTCATTTCAACCCTCGTCATTTCTCAAAATTTCTAAAAACTGACTCACCAAAAATCTATTAATTTATCAAACCTGCTCACAAAATCTCACGAGATTCGGTTGAGAAACGCGACCTGTAAATGAGAACAAACATATATATAATGGAAATATAATTTAATTACTTTTTGCACATAGATATACGGAAAGAAAAGTATAATTATTAGGTAGACTTATTGCTTCATTCATATCATCTTCTAGGCAACCTAAAGACGCCTAGGCATGTAATTAACAACGCGACGCCAATACGAGTATGCTACGTATCTCATAGTTTGTATTTTAAATTCTTATCTACTTTTTATATTATAGTGTCATTCTTTCATTATTGATTTGAAGTATATAAAAAAAAATACAGTATACTTAACAGCTAATAACATAGTGGCTGGTCCCTCTTTGTAAGCTTAAAAGCCTGTGTTAGGAGGTACCGCTCTTCCTTACTTATAATATAACTTGACTTAAATATTATTTAGTGTTATAGTAAATATTTATGTTATTCTTCGCGGTCTATTTCGTACCGATTTTATTATTATTGGTCCTAAAAAAGAAGGGTTAACGCCGGATAATAAGACCCAGTTCGCTTGTCATCTATTATTCATAGGTAACCTTTTGTCAATTGTTCACCGAATCTATTGGGTGTCTTTCTTGTTTCTTTGATAGCAGCCCTTTATATCAAGTCGGCATCTTTGATGTCATTTTCAGTTTTTTTTTAATGTAACTATTCTTGTTTTACGATAAAAAGGAAGGAGGAAAAAATTTGTGCTAAAGTTATGTTTTGATTACCCTACAAGTATGTTGGAAATAATATCTATATGGATAGTATCTAATATGTAAGTCGGTTCTGTTTTGTTCTGAGTTTAATTTGTTCCAGGTGTGGTACCTTTTCAATTATTTTTTTGTGTGAGCATTAACTTGCTTGATTATTATCAGAAACAATAATAAATAAAATTGTACGCTCAAGGTGTCTCAACTAAGTATCGAGAGGCTGAACTACGATATCTAAGATACGATATCTAAGTAGGACTGAATAATTCTGAACATAACCTGAATAATAATATTATTCAGTCTGTGGAAAGGTAAAAGTACTAAAGCGCCAAATTTGCGAAAATGAGTTATATATAAACAGTTCGATTGCATTTTTTTTTTGCGTCGATTGGTTTAGGTGATTTGTTAATCTGAGGACTTTTTTGGCATTTTAACCATCCAAAATTTTGGGTTTGATCGTTAGGCCGATGACTAAAGCGGCGCCTTTTTGGTGTTAATCGTCTCTCCTGTAAAGTTGTACTTTGGCGCTTTAGTACTTTTACCTTTCCACTGACGTGACATATTATGTTAATTGAAGGAAAATAGTTTTCAATTTTCCAGAGAGCGCAGGTGCTTCCCAACTCTCCTACTGAATATGTATTTCGATATTTTGCTTACGAACTGTACCAAGTCTAATACAAAATATAAAGTTTTATTTGAAAATACCTTCATATTGTATTAAATAAGAAAAGAAAGTTATTTATTTCTACAGATATAGTAATCGCATCGTAAGAATGCCGTCCTGGCAGCAGGCAGGAAATATGAAAACCAAATGGGTGCAAAAGAGACAGAAGAAAAATTGTACGTGTATGACAGGTGTCAGGACGGCATTCTCACGATGCGATAGGTATAATGTAGAACTACACTCACCGGCACATCTAACCGCCCACCCTTCATTTCAGGGAATACTCGTGATTCTTTATTATAATTATATTAGTTACAGCTGATGTTAGTTAAAAAGTAGTTAATGTAACGTTTATTTAAGTGTGTTTAATTTATCGTAAAATTATCAATAAATCAATTGTAATATATAACAATAAGCGTAATTTAAAATTAACCAGAAATACAAGGGTGGGCGGTTAGATGTGCCGGTGAGTATAATATAATACTTCAATATGCATCTTTTGCGTAGATATTCAAAAGGCATGCAAGCAAAATTTAAACCTGGAACCTTTGTAATGAGAGAAATTACATGAAATTATCTCAATGGCTGTCGCATTTCCGTATTGATATTGCTGTACACGTGCTATCAACTGACTGCGACAGGCGTATTTTGTTTTTCAAATTACCCTTTTTTATTCCTAGCTGAATAATCTAGCACACCTCTAGCACGAGCTGGGCCCCGCTTCACAAAGCTACAAGTTACAAATTACAAGTACAATTCGATGTAAATTGCGTAGACATTTAGATAAAACGATAAGGGCTTACAGTTTAGGCGAATTGGCTACGCAATGAATATCAAATTGTTACTTGTTACTAGTAAATTGTTGATTCGTGAAAGGGTCCTGGCTACTGATTTACATGTTCGTGACGGCATATTAATAGAAGTGTTAAGTCAGAAAATACATCATTGCCTGTTGGTGATTTAGTTCAAGACGGAACTTTTGCCGTAAAGTTGAGTTTTATGGAAAAACTGTTTAGTTTAAAACTATGTACTGAATTCGTTTGATTATTATATGCTATAAAACCCAAATGCAGACACTGTAGGTAGGTTATATAAAGAGTTTGACTAATTATCTATTTATTTCAGACAGTATACAATTAATATATACAATTCGTCCACATAAAAAAAATAAACAATTAAAAATAATTAATAACTGAGAATGAAATATTTTAGTATCAAACAAAAGCAACAAAAAAAAAATATCAATCAACTAGCGGTCCACCCGCGGCTACGCTCGCGTTGTGTAAGATTTTCCCGTGGGAATAAGACTTTTTCCCGTAAAAAGTATCCTATATAATCCAGGTTACAAACTATTTCCATTCCAAATATCCAATCCGTTGAGATGCGTGAAAGCGGAACAAACATCTAAACATCCAAATATATTTTCACATTTATAATATTAGTGTGATGTAGTGTGATAACAATTGAAATATATATATATATAAAAAATAAGTGTTTTATTACCACCACTCCCGCAAATCTTATTTATAACTTATTTTTTTAACTAATATTTTTTTTAGAATTTCATACATATTCTCCTTAACATACAAATAAAAAACGAAATGAGAATAAAGCCCAATAACTGCACGTTTTCATATATTTCCGATGTAGTAGTTTGCAATCAACTGGGTGGGAAAATAAATATGACCTCATCGCCTGCAGCTATAGAAAAACTCGCTACAGATTGAACATATTTTTCATCAGGCCAGGCGGTGAGCGTGAACTGAACGCCGGGTTATTGCAATCACGTCGCTACCCCGGCGATACCCGGCGCTACCCGGCGCTGCCCGGCTATGCGTTGAAATTCGTACGTTTCAAACCAGTGAAACTCGGTATTTTACGAGTAAATACAGAGTTTTAAAGCGGAAACGTGTTGCGTTTGCTATATTCAATGCCTTTTTACATTTTCTCCTACTATGAATATAGCGCTATCATATCCACTGTATATCATAAGTTGTGTTACACCAATTAAATAAACTTTGCATGGAAATAAATGTACTCTTCTAGTTTTCTTAAAACTATTGTATATGTCGCAGTAAGATGGTTATAGCCGTGATATACCGGATGATAGTATACGAAAGATCTTAATAACTATCTTACTAGGGATATGACCATTCACTAAACTAATCTAGTGAAATAGTTATTATCGATCAAATGACTGTACGAAGCAATCCATTATTATAAAAAATGGATAAAGTACAGTAAACAGCACATTAAGTGCGCTAATTAACGTCTAGTTTGCAATTAAAATGTTTAGCATGAATTATGAAAAATAGAAAAAACAAAAGGCGGCCAACTTTTTTGTTCATGGACCGATTTTAATAAAACTTGGTTTGACATGCTATTTTGGCATAAAAACAACAACGCAATGTCAAAATTATTTATAAAAATTTAAGATGGCGGCCAACTTTCATGTTTATCGACCAATTTTGATAAAACTTGGTTTGACATACTATTTTGATATAAGAACAACAACGCAATGTAAAAATTTATAAAAATTCAAGATGGCGGCCATTTTTTTTGTTTATGGACCGATTTTGATAAAACTTGATTTGACATGTTATTTTGGCATAAAAACAACAACGCAATGTCAAAATTTATAAAAGTTCAAGATGGCGGCCAATTTTCATGTTTATCAACCGATTTTGATAAAACTTAGTTTGACATAATATTTTTGCATAAAAACAACAACGCAATGTAAAAATTTATAAATAATTCAAGATGGCGGTAAACTTACATGTTTATCGACCGATTTTGATAAAACTTGGTTTGACATACTATTTTGACATAAGAACAACAACGCAATGTTAAAATTTATAAAAATTCAAGATGGCGGCCAGCTTTTTTGTTTATGGACCGATTTTTATAAAACTTGGTTTGACATACTATTTTGGCATAAAAACCGAGTTTTACCGAAATCGGTTCATAAACAAAAAAGTTGGCCATCATCTCGGATTTTTGTAATTTTTATCAGATCAGATTTTTATGAGATGTGTTGCTTGATGTGCCGATCACTGTACTTCAACCATTTTTACAGCCATTTGATCGATAATAACTATTTCACTAGATTAGTTTAGTGATATGATCATATCGCTAGTAAGATAGTTATTAAGATCTTTCGTATGACTATCATCCGGTATATGATCATATCCCTAGTGATATGATCATATCACGGCTACAACTATCTTACGGCGACTTATATATTGCTCTTGAGCGTGCAATAAAGTATATTTATTCATCCATTAAGTATTTTAAGAAAAAATGTGCTACAGTGGACGTTATATAGTTTATTGTCTATAAATATTAATCGACAAAACTCAAGATGCCGGCCATTCTAAGCACGATAACACTTTATATTTTGCTTCTAGAACATAGAGAAAGCTGTCAATGTAAATTAAATGTTGTATCATAGTCTATTCTTCCTCTTTCTATGGTTCACTGAAATGGTGAATAAAAAAAAAAACGTTTATTTCAGACAATTCAAAGGTCCATATAAAAACAAACAAAACAACACAAATACAGCACATAAACTCAAAATTATAAATTATTAATATTTAACTTAAAATGATTACATACACCAGAGAGCCTTGATGAGAAGCTTCACCGCTTGGCCATTCTTATTTTATTTCACCATTTTTATTTTATTTTATTTTTTAAGTGCCTACTAATATTAGATTAAGCTTTACTAACAAATTATGGATACAATTGGCACCGTAGTACATGCAATTCGGTGAATCTTTTCATCAAAACAGAGTCCATTCTCTCACTTATCATTCTCATGATTCCATTGGCGCTCCCACGATGAATGATATTGTTATTGTAGGATATTTTATAGCTGTGGCATAGGTCGTTACTGAAATATTAAATAGGTAATATTCAGGTTATGTAGTTACGTGATTTGCTATTCGGTTAGTGCTAGGGTGCTGTTACTTCTTTTAGTAAATAATGAGTAGGTATAACTGAGTTAACACCGACCTTTGCTACGCTGAAGCGAATAGAAGTTCTTGCAATTTTATTTTACTTATGAAAAGAAACGGTTGTTATGTGTACACGTGGAAAACTTCAGTAACGTAATTTGAAAGCTTTTAAATGTTAGATTTCTGGTTTATCAGCGTGATACACAATTTTAATATCAAGTGTTTCTTAAATACGGAAAATAACCTCAAAATACGACATTAGAAACCTCGCACACCATAGCACAGTAGCGAGTTAATATACTTTAAGTCACGGTGAAAGAGGGTTACACGTCACAAGTGAATATTTAATTTTATTTAGTGATTTTGAACCACTGTTCAAAATTAAATATTCACTTGTGAAGTAGGTACAACTCGTGTAACCAATTTGCACACTTAATTTGGTACAACCAATTTGCACATTGAAGTTAGAAACAAATAGGTTTGTGACCAAATTACACTTAATTTGGTCACAAACCTATTTGTTTCTAACTTCAATGTGCAAATTGGTTACAAGAGTTGTACCTACTTTATTAACTGACAGATAAGATCGTAATTAATCAAAGATTTTATGAGATGATTTTTTTTTTCACTAATAATTAAACATTCTTTACTTACCTATTTAATTCACTGCTTCTGTGACCCAAGGTGAATGTTTGTCTCAAAATGCTCTGCAATCGATTATAAAATTATTTTATAATATTTTATTTGGTCTGCCTTTGAGACATTCAAAAAAATATTACAATATAGCCTAAATAATAAAATTTTCTAAAATTGCTAAGTAGATGTTAGCCAAGAATGTGTCCATCAACACTTTTCTTCATATAATTACAATAATATATTAACAATAATATATTACAATAATATGTTCGTTCACACATTACATACGACTTATAACTTACATTCTTTTCTTACGTTTTAGATTTTCTCTTCCCTTATAGGTTTTCTTTTCTATTATACTTTAGCACAACATAGCCAACTGGGGAGAAACTTCGGGTACCAAGTGAACATAATACATACCTTCTCCCACAAAATGGTGCATGCAAATTTCAAATGTCTGCCATAAAGCATCCAAGTTATATTTACCATATTCCAGTTTGTAGCTTCTTCTTGTTCGTACGTGTCTGCTATATTGTGAGTTATGTTTTGGGTATAGTACCTAAGATATTCTCAATAAATTTACTACTACCAACGCACTGAGTTTTCCTGATTAGGAAAGTTTATTGATATAGGTCAGTCTTAAATATTAGCGTTGACTAAGGCCTAATCGCCCTAATTCAAGGTAGGCTCGAGCCCCTCGGTGGGGACGTGTATGAGCTGTTGATGTAAATATTAGGGACCTACTTTAACTTTAAAGTATTTATTTTGGAAAATTACTATTATACGAGGTACCCAAAACAATAATTATCTACTAAACGTATAGGTAGCTGTTTGTAATTTTTAATGGCAATCAAATAAAATAAAAAAAATATAGAATAGGGGATCAAACTATTCACCATATTTTACGAATTTACCATATTATTTTATTATTATTTTTAAAATATAGATTAGTAGCACACGAGTCGTGAAGAAAAAACAGAATCGGCTGAAAAACGAATTTATAGTGATTTTTTAAAGTTTCAATATGTCTGTCTCTTTCAAAAACGATTTTTTGTATGGAGTTTATATGGCGTTACTAACAAATGACGTCACAAGTGGGTATGTGCCTCTCTGTCTGATCTTGAATTTCAAACCTTTATAACTCAGTCAATTTTAAAGATAGAGCAAAAATTCTTTTAGTATTCGATAGCAGAAACTAAGAAGTTTAGATTTATGAAATAAAAAAAGTAGTCCGATCCTCTATTCTGCGGACGCAATCGTTGAGTGACGACGACGCGACGGCGGCGGTGGCGTGGTTGTATATTTTTCCTATTTGCTTCAGTACATAAGGTGCAAATTTTTACACAAACATGATACTATTGAAACGTAAAAGAAATTCCATCGTGGATCAGATGTAATAAACGTTTGAAATAAACCATAATATAAAGGGAGTGGGTAGGGTGTCCAGTTTCAAAGAAAACTTGTGTTTCTTTTGCACCACCTCAAATGCTGTGGTATGTTAACACTCCAATGACTCCTTTTTTTTTGTTTTTCGTTTTGTATTGAAAACCATTAAATATGAACCAAAGAAATCATGATACATTTATAAATATGAAAGTATGTTTGAATGAGTGGATGTTTGGAATGGAGATTTTACGCTGAATTAACCAAACGTAGACTACTTTTTACGGAAAAAAGACGGGGAAATCTTACATAACGCAAGCATAGCCGCGGGCGGACAGCTAGGAGTAACTAAAATGTATTCATTTACTTACTTTACATACTGATTTTTTTTTTTCATTTCAACGCAACATTTATAATGTTTACGCCATATAGCTTGACGAACTGATAACCGATGGGGAAGAAAGGTTCTCTCCTGGCTTGCACGGGCCGGAAGGCGTAGAGTTGGACGGCCTCCCACAAAGTGGACAGGTGAAAATTGCTGGGCGCCGCGCACTGGATGCAAGTAGCGCAGGCAGTGAGTTGTAAAAATAGTGGAAACCTATGGGGAAGGCCTATGTTCAGCAGTGGACGTCTTCCGGCTGAGATGATGATTTATAATGTAGTTTAGTTTCTACTTGGGCCTTTGTAAGCTTCTTTGCGATTTCTAAAATTGTCTCAAGCAACGAACCTGTTACTTAAGTTTCCTGCTGTTATTTTTACGACCACTTTGTCCTATAACGTTGGTCATAAAAGGAAGAACGCAATAAAAGCAGCTGTATTTTTTTGCTACTCGCTCACAAAAATAATTAATTTCACTTGTTCCGAAAGTACAGGAGAAACACGACTTAGGCAAAAATAGTTCTCTATAATTTTGTTTTCTTTTTGTTTCAGTTCATGTCAAAACTCGCACTTGTTTGAGAAATATTTTTAGAAGATGTGCAATGTTTATTTGCTAATTATGTTGTCTTCATATTATTTATACGTCTCGCCTCGGAACTTGCGCTATGAATACGTGATTGTTATGATTTCTAAATAGAACAATAACTGCCAAGCATATTTAAAAAAAAAAGTTTAATACTTAATCATAGGGAGTAGCTGAACCCTTTTCAAAATCTTCGCGTAATAGCTGCTCTTACGGCGATGCTTTTTATTTCAAGTGCTTCGCCATTATTTTGAATGCGCGAAACATTTTATACTTACCAACAACTCGTTTTAAAACATTTTCACGTTTGTTGAAACGCATTTTTCGCTTAATACTCTTGAAAAGGTAGATTAAATAAAGACTAATTATAGTTAGGTATTTAAATTTTTATTTAAACTGAAATTAAATAATTACACTTTTACAGCAAAATCTCAATATTAGAGTTAGATTATCTACGATTTTAAGATAATAAATGTGACATTAAACACGGGGTAAACAGTTCCTATTTAAAAACAGCAAGTAGACAAAATATCCAGATGTAAGAATTTAGTAATAACATCAAAAACATGTATGAAGTCACACTATTGTAAACTACTTTATCTATCTTACTCCAAAATGTCCAGCTATTGATGAAATACATTTTTGCTTCTTCGACTTCCAGAAAAACTTACACTGTAGATAGCACAGAAGATTAAGCCAACCGTACAACAATGATTAACAGTGAATATAATACTATAATTATTTAACACACAACAGTGAATAAATAGAATTACAATTGATTAAATATGACTTATCCTAATTGATATGCAAAACGATGGTTCAGTGGTGCTACACTTTTGGCTATATAAATTACTTCGCCCCACCTTCCCGATATGTTTCATGCTGGTTCCTTTGAAATACATTTAGATATATACTTATAAATTAAAAATACGATAAAAAAAGTTTTAACAGAAGTAGTTACGAGATTTTATTTCTTGCGTCAGATCTCGTTTAGACAAGAGAAATAGAGATAAAAGTCACAATCAAGTTCACATCTAGATTATAATGAATAACACGACATTTATAACATCGAGATATATTGATAAAATATTATTAAATATGAAGAATATTACGGCTCATATCGAGACTTTCTAAATTTATCAGGTTACTGCGACTCTGATTGAAGGTTGTTTACACTATGTTAGCAATAGCACGCACGACCACGCCCTGGTGTGACATGTACTTGAATATATTGACACTATCAAAGATAAGAGATATTTTTGTAACAAACTTGATCCTGTGTTGTTAAAAAAGAGTGGGCTTGTAACGGACAGTAGTAATGACATAACTAACTGTGTACCAGTTTCATAATAGAAGTTCTTCTTTGGCCCTTTCATGCTACTCGTACTATTGCTAGCATCGTTTAAACAACACTTTGAATAATAATTAAGTATATAATTAATCTCTATATTAAATCGTTTAAAATGTGAACCTGTGCGTATCTACTAAAATGTAATTATAATAAAATTACGTGCACTTTGTGTAAGATAAACAACATTTATGATTAATTTGATTAGACTAAGTATAATATTGAATATAAACTACACCTCTAAATATATTAATCTATAGATGATAGATAAAATGTGTTAAACTATGCAAAATGAACACAACTTGTGTTCATTCTCGCGTCTCACATATTTAACACGTTTCAGTTGAGTACAATATTATAATACTTTTAATATATAATGTTGTATAAGTTATATAGTAAAATTTGTATACATTCACACATAGGTACGATCAAAAGAAATGGGAATGGCTAAAGATGGGGCAAACCATACTGGTCTTTATTTTTCTCGGTTACAATTCAATATCTCCTTATCACCAGCAAGTTGTGCCGATTCCTCATATAAATGTAATGATTATGTTTAGATATTTTATATAAATGTAATGATTATGTTTAGATATTTAATTAATTCAGACTAAGGGATATGTTTTTTGTTTCGATATTATCACCCAATATATATTTTTTCCATTTATAACAAGGGTATATTTGTAAGGCATGCATGCAAAAACCTTTTGTTAGCAAATTTTCTAAAAGCAAAAATACATTTTGGAAAGAAATAAAACAAATATAGGCAATGAAAGTATGCGTCATGCAATAGGAAAAAGGAAATTAACTAAAGTGGAAAATGTTTAAAGTCACATTTATTACTCCTCTACCTAGTTTAGATAAAATTTTAACAGCAAGTAGATAACCAAAATAAAGCTAATATCAAAAGAACCAAATTAAATACGAAGTTTTTAAAAAAGGAGACTTTACTTGTACTGAAATGCTAAAAAATAATAATAGGAATGTGCTTACAAAATAAATGGTATAATAGACGTAAAATATAAAATAAACACGAAGCACTGGTTAAGCTACAATAATATAACGTAATAATAGCTTAATTCAAAAACTTTATCTAACACTTATCTATCTACTCCTAATCTACGTCAAATCGAACATTTAGGGGCTCTATTCAATGACATTATAACGAGGAATAAATGTGATCCTTTTTGATAAATCTAATTGTAATTTTCCTACAAAGGAGGAAGTGATATTGCTGGTAGAATTGCTGCATAAACGGTTTTAACCACAGATTTATAAACCAACATGTAAACCAGCGTAAAATTTTGTTCAAAAACAAAGTGACCATGCTAAAAATTACAATCCTAGCTTTTAGGTATGTGTATAGTTGTACAATAATCATCGCTGCATCAGCTGTTAACTGCTCACCGCATCGTAAAGTTACTACAACAATGTTTTCAATTCAATATACCTATACTTGTATGACAAAGTATAACTCATTTCAGGAAATGGTCGTATTCACGGTTTAATTATGTACTTTATAAATCTATGGTTTCAACGTCAGAAAGATAGAAATGAGCCCCGCCTCCTCACGTTCGTGTAAAGAATGTTATATATTATGCGTAATAATAATATCTTAATAGTCAACATCGTAAATGCGCAAAAGCTTACTAATATGTGTATAGTCGTAAAGGCAGGGGTAAATGATAACAAAATATTAGAAGATCCACTTAATTATAAAGTTGTATAGTTTAACATAATTATTTTGTGCACAAGATTGTTTGTCTAAAATTGTTTCATCGGTAATTTTGACGTAGATAACGCGACGGTGAACTCTATAACAAGCTACTGGAGCTTATTGACATCGAAGTCGAAAAGCGGTTTTGAAAATTTGAATTTTCGTGAAAAAGTTTTTTCTAACACGTATAATCACGAATACAAACATTAGGTATACCGAACGAAGCACATCCCGGTTGATACACCACCTGATGCCGAACCTTCTCAGCTGGTAGAATACTCTACAGTAAGGCATATTTTATACCGTGAGGTCTTCTAATTTGTAAAAATATTTACCACACTAACTTACGCTCCTTTAAAAACCTTTTACTTATCACAAGCTGCCGCTCCAAAATACTACTTTTATTATTCAGCCCGAATTGATATGTATCGTATTTTATTGCACAAATTCATCACGTTAGAAAGATTTGAACTAAATGTACTGAAATATAGCGAAGTGTAACGCCTTGAGCTATCCGGCCACAGCTAGTCCAAGGGAAACTCTTCACTTTTAGGAAATAACTTAAAGAAAATAACACTTAAAAAATCTTATACACAGATAATATCAAGCTTTTAGTTACAATTTTCACTTAGTAAATAAAATATTTGCTACACATCTGTATCAATAAATTCAAAATCGTAATACGTACGACTTTTTGTAGTGAGACAGTGATGATGATAAATTAATTTAAATTATCACTCGTCTATTTAATTACGCAAAGGAAACTATGTCTAGAACCTCACTGGTTGCAGCTTAGATCCACCTAGCAGCGATTATGAGGGCAGCGTTTGCCACCGCAGGGCACAGGGTGGAAGCTCCGCCGGTGCGCCCATACGCAGGTTTCCTCTTACAATTCATCTTGTCGAGTGGCATCTTCGCGACACTATACTCTCTATGCTCGCTCACCATGGTACACACAGTACGTTTCTTCTGCATCATCTCGTCATCTCTGTCCCGCAAACCCGCCAGCCAATCCTCGTACCATCCGAGCTCACAGTCACATATCAGAGGATTATCTAATTGGGACAAAAATAACATCGCGTTAGAAGCATATATAGGCCAAATTGGTTCCACTTTATACAATGACTAGGAGTTCCATTATCAAGTTTTATAATTGAACGATACGTGATTTCTATACATTATTATTATATATACGTAGTTATTATTATTATTAGACATAGTTTCCATTTTTACGTGAGTGTTTCCGTTTTGAATGAATAATAAGTTTTGTAATTGCTGAAGTTAGTAGAAGTTCTGTTAGGTAATTAATGATGTTCAATTTTAATAAAACTTTTTTACATAAATGGATACTTCAGAGTTGGCTCGTACCCTTCGGTAGGGACATGACATAAATGTTCTATTTTAATTAAGCCAGGTAGGTATTTTTGTACCCAAAATTACTGCCTATAATGTGCGAGTTTTTGCTTACTGTTGATATGGGCCACAGAAAGTGATCTTTGTACTGCGTTGTTCCTATTTTATAACACTCACCCATGATGTCCACAACTCGCAGAGTGTCGAGTATCGGCTCCATGATCTCTTCAGGAATGTGCTGCAGCTTGTTGTTCTGCAGATTCAGTGTCTCCAGCGAGTTCAAGTTGTCAAAGCCCATCGTAGGCAGTTGGTGGACCCTTCATAAAAGAAATATAATTTTTTATACACTGTACGTAAATAAATAGCCACAAAGATGCCCAATTTTGGCTTATAGGTTATGTACACTGACATTCCTATAAGGATACTGAAGGTTACAAAAAGATCCTGAAAATCTGTTTTCACTTGGCATAGGACTTACATTTTTCTCATAAATTCCGACAAAAGCGAATAGTATAAAGTTAATAGATTCTTTATTTTCAGCAAATTTCTGAACTTTAAGGCCAAAAGTGTTTTGTTTAATTAATCAAGTTTGTATTCTCGGGTGATTCATACACAAGAGTCTGTGAAATTAATCAAACACCGACATTTCCACTCTTCGAAGCAAAGAGGAAGGAAATATTAATCGTAAATCCGGGATAACATGCCGTCAAACACAAAGAACTTATTAAACCCACCCCACACCCCTCTGAATACGCACCCTCCCTCATTATATGAAGCTCGGAAGCCCAAGTATGAATGAATAGGCGTACAAAATGTACCTTCGAAATTTAATTAAGCAAAAGTAAATTATTCATTTGACCTACGTAGTTGTTTTAATTTACTTAGTGTCCACAAGGTCTATCTACCATGAGTATCTTTCATTATCCTGAATCAACAGTAATATCCGCTCTTCGTATTTTCATGTTGCTACGAGATTCTTCGGAACTATAATATAGTTATAATAGCTTAACCATTTTAAAGTACCTTTTCTCGGGTATGAATTGCAGCGTATTCGAGATCGGGTTAGGATGGTCTAGCGGTGGAGGTGGGCTTTAATATTGCATTTTATGCCATGTCGTTGATGTGGCATTAAGCGCGTCACGTGCCAGCGCAACCACGACACGCTATGTAACACTTTTCACTTGTCGAGGGAGTAAGGGACTTGAAACGCCATTAAGAGCAAATCACATAAATACATGTTGCGTGCGAAGAACGAAAGTAATTCCGAACACCAATTTCCATGAACTTAAGTGGCATAGAAGCAGTTAATTTCCATGTGTATTGAAATGTTTATAATAAAGCAAAGGTGACTTTCTTTGATCATGTTTATAATGGATTACATACGTATCTCAATCGTATCAAGCATGTCATTATGTGTGAATATGCTTGATTGCTTATTGTCTACTTGTGCCTATATTTTTCTTTTCTGGTACCGTCACCAACACGATACTCAAGTAGTATACTCAAGTTTTTGACGGCGTTGTACGTACAGTGGAGGTCGACGTTGTATTGTCTAGCACACATTTTCAAACGGTCATAATACAATATGATCAACATTGTATTATTACATGTAAAACCGAATTTAAAATGGCAAAACCGGAACAGCTGGGAAAAGAATTTACCCTTTTCCTAAGGAAGGTGAGGCATCGTAGTCACACGGATATCGTTTATTTAATTTTAAAAGTAAACTTACATGTTCTTCTGAAGATTGAGAAACGTGATTGAATCCCCGTAGCCAGTGAAGGCATCCTCGCTGATGTAAGTAATGTTGTTGGAGCGAAGGTCGAGGTGGCGAAGACGATGGAGTGGACGCAGGGCATCTGATGGGATTTCGTGGAGACGATTGTCTCCAAGACGAAGATATTGCAGGTTTTCTAATACAATAAATTGAAAATACAATATAATAAGTATTTAAATTAAATAAGTAAGACGTTAAATACGTTTCAAATCGTATCAAATCTAAATATATAATTTCCCCGCTACGAGTAAAAGTAACTTTATTTACGTATTCGTTCATACCCTCAAGTCCAGAAAATGCTTTCTCATCGATCCTGTTAATCTGATTGCCTTCTAGTTCCAATGAGTTTAGAAAACTCAGATGAGAGAATACTTGTGCTGGAACCTCTTTTAACTGATTGTGAGCCAGACCTAATGAGTCGAGGTTTCGGAGGCCTGCAGACAAGATAAGGAAAGTCTTAATAAAAAATATGTTCACATATTGATATCACAACACAAACAATAAAAATAGAATAGGTATTAATGCTAATCATTAGTGCTACTGGAATATGTCGCGACGTCAAAATAAAAGGACCGCACTCAGTTTATACCGCGATCGTGAAGATCGCGACGCTGCTGGTATTCTGTGGGCCCCTAATTAGCCAACCTGAACTTAGTTACGCGTCGCTTTGTCTCTTTTTCGCACTTATGCTTAGACTCGCCGTCCTTGTGTAAGTTTTGTGTCATGTTAAAACACCACCGTTTGCCTTATAAGTGACCTATCTACGCATTTATCATTGATCTCATATCATGTATAATATTAATAGAACTTTACCAGCAAAATCGCCTTCCGAAATAGAAGTGATCCGGTTTTCTTGCATTTCGAGTTTCTTGAGGTTTTCCAGCAGTGCAAGAGCTCTCTGTGGTACAGCCGTTAGTTCGTTTCCACCTAAATTTAGCCTTTTCAGCTTCCTAGAAATAAATAATGATTTAAAAGGGGTGTTCAGGTCGTAAAACTGGAATAAAAAAAAACAATCTGCAAAACCAAATAAACATTTACCTACTCATTTTCTTACTACGTAAGTTTATACTTACATACCTACATACATATAATCACGGTCACATCCCCATTTTTTTTAAAAAACAGTACGCGAAGTGACTCATTTTTGGACGAAACATTGCCCCATACAAAACAGCGGCCGGCAATGTGCCCTGAAACGGCCTAGGTCGGCAAAGTAACTTTCGTTCAGAAATTTCAATGTCTTTGAGTCTTTTATAGCATACTCTTCATAAGTTTTAATGTTCTAAATTCAAATTTTATATGAATCGTACACGATTCGTAGTAATTTGAGTTGGCTGTATGCTCTGTATGACGCTGGCACAAAACAAAAAAAAAGAAAAGTGTACAATATGGCGGTTTGCTTGTAATTTTCGCCGCTTTTATTTTTATCCTACTATGTATTTATTTTGTTACTTATTTTTCATGATGGAGTTAACTAATCATTGAATTGGGGAAATATTATAACAATGAATGGTTCAAGAAATCAAAGTAGAAAGTGATAAAGATTAGAACTTATAAGTTTAGTGCGATACAAGTAGATATTTCAATTCAAGGTACCATAATATTTTTAGTATTTTGTAATTTCCTCGCATATTTCAGAGAAAACTACTATACAAGCCTCGGCCGCAATAACTCTTGCTGGACTCGTACACAATAAAAGTCCTCGCCTGCGCCTCGGACTTTAAACGTGGCCTCGTCCAGCAATAACTGATTTTGCGGCCGCGGCAGTAATGTACTATTTCTCCGACACGCTCGAAAATGTGATCATTACAGCCAAAAAACAATACGCAAAGTAACTCATTTTTGGACGAAACATTTCCCCACACAAACCAGCGGCCAGCAATGTGTCCTCAAATGGCCTAGGCCAGCAAAGTAACTTTCGTCTAGAAATTTCAAGGTATTTGAGTTTTTACAGCATACTCTTATGTTCTAAATTCAAATTTTATATGAATCGTACACGAATCGTAGGGGTTGAAGTTGGCTGTATGCTCTGTATGACACTGGCATAGAACAAAAAAAAGAAAAGCATGCAATATGGTGGTTTGTAATTTTCGTCTGTTTTGTTTTTATCGTACTATTTTCTTACTTATTTATCATGACGAAGTTAACTAATCATTGAATTAGGGAAATATTATAACAATGAGTGGTTCAAGAAGTTAAAGTAAAGGTTAAAGTGATAACAATTACAACTTATAAGTTTAGTACGATACAAGAAGACATCTAAATCCAAGGTACCTACCACAATATTTTTAGTATTTTATAATTTCCTCGCATATTTCAGAGAAAAGCACTATAGAAGCCTCGGCCGCAATAACTCTTGCTGGACTCGTACACAATAAACTTGCCCTCGTCCACCAATAACTAATTTTGCGGCCGTGGCAGTAATGTACTATTCCTTTCAGAAGTTCAACCACCACAATAACTAACACCCAGAAATTAGGCGCTGTAAAATCGTTGTCAGAACCGGTCAGCTTCAGGCTACAATGAACTTATTCCCCAACAAATCCACTGAAGAACGCCTTGGGACATGTAAGTTTTAACTTCTTCAACAAACTAAGAAAATACGAAGTTGTGTGTTGAATATTTGCTAACGTTTCAGTTTTGCTGAGATTTATCTCAGTGTTTGTACTGCCGCCAACCTCAGCCTTGACTGCGAGAAGACAAAATGTGGAGTTTAAAATCAAGTGAATACGAATCTTGTAAATTATTCCCTAAACTTCTTCGTCGCAGCCGCTCATTTGCCATTTGCTCTAACAACAACGGGCTGTTGAATTTTATTTGTGTTATTGTTACACAAAAAAGTTGCGTTCAAAAGAATTATTGCTAAACAATTTTGAATTCTTTCAACGGTTTGGTTTATTATAGACGTGTAGTGTACGTAAACCCACCCCATATTTTTTATTATGTACATAACGTAACTATTATTTGTGTAAAAAATAAATGAGTTCAAAAAATTTGAATTTTCAGTTTTCTCGAAGTGGTTGTATTAAAAAAAAACGTTTGAATATAACTACACATTATGAGTAACTCATTCTTGCTATTAATATCCTTTTAGTATCTAAATTAGATAGAGGCATCATATAAATTGAAAACGTAACGTCATGTGTGCTATCATCATGTTTTCGAGTTAAAACAAATGAGCACGAATTTAGGTTATTACAACAACTAATATCATCACAGTCATTAATCAATGTTTGTTTTGCAAAAAAGTCTTGTTTGTGAATAAATTACGGTACCGTATTTTACTTCTAAAAGTATTTTTATAGATATTTATTATCCCACAGTTACAGGAAACACCTAAATAAACAGCGTCTCTCAAACTAAATCCTTCGTACAAAATAAATGCTGCTTGGAGCGAAGATAAAGTCACTTCTCCGAAAGCGCACAAAATCCGCGCTAAGTCCGACCGGAGCTTTATAAAGGACATAAAGGTCGTTACTCACTTTTCCAGCCCCTTGAAAGCTTCGCCGTCGATGACAGATATTCTGTTCTCGTATAAGGTCAGGATCTCCAATGTGTCCAAGCCCATAAAAGCTCTGTTGTGTACTGCTGCCACCTGCGACAAAAAGGAAATTGTGTTACTTTGTAGACGGTGCTTTGTTGCGACATTATAACATTACGACATTGTTTCACAAGAAAATTACGGATTATTATGAACTTATGGACTGAAAATAAGTTTTGTTGTACAGTGAGTATTTTTTCACAGTTCTTCACCTATGTTTGTGAGATGTTACTATAATTTAGGACGTTTCGACTGTTTTTTTAACTGGACTAATTAATGATAAATATGCAGTTAAGTTAAGGTTTCCTTCCAAAAGAATCATTAGTTTATGTAATAGCAAATGTTTTACATCTGTCTAACGCTAAGCTGCGATGGTTGAGTGTTGTTAAGAACGACATACAGAGTTGCGACCTCATTGAGCAAGATGTCCTGGATAGGGCGAAGTGGAGAAGAAAGATCAGGAAAGCGGACCCCGTCGCAAGACGGGACAAACGCTAGGAAGAAGAAGATATCTGTCTAACGCTAGCGCAAAGCTTAAAGGCTGATTTTGCGTCGAGGATTTTATATTCATAGTTTATAAAACGAATTGTGCTTTATTTATTTAAAAACTTACTTTGTTATGGTTCATGTTGAGAATGAGAAGGTGGTTGAGATGAGTGAAAGAAGAGGTGGGGATGGTCACTAAGCTGTTCTGCGACACATCCAGCTGCGTCAGTTTGTTCCCTGTTAGAAAAGACGTAAGTTAATTACAATTACTGATAAATGCAAAGCTAAGCTAACCTTGGTCAGCTTGGTTGACTAATAGGCCAGTCAATATCGACATCAAGCATCGCAAACGCGCATGTATCTACAATTTTTTTATATGTTGTTAGGTTCCTTGAGAGTAGTTTACACCCAAGTTTGCAACCCCGAAAACCCTGTGCAGGTAGCATGGTGCTCGAAAAACTGCGAAATTTAGGCACGTGTTTCAGTTTTTTCGAAAAAACTACCCTAAGGAAGCGTTTTTCAAGTATATTTGCAGTATAATTTAATAAAGCTAACTAAATTCTCTACAATTTGAGTTTAACCCCAGCACTCTAGGTCCATTAGTTGTCAAAGGTAGGCTATTTAAAAAAAAGAGTATATTTTGTGTTCGGGTCATATTCAAAGACACGTACTGGCTAAACTAATGGTCCTGGTGCTGCTTCAATTGTTCATCTGATCGTTTTGTGACGCCGACTCTTTGGAATATGGTAAGGGGATCAACATCAACTCTCTTTTTGAATACTTTCACGGAAGTGGTGACTGATGAAGGTCTTCACTTTGTCCTGGGTCAGCGTTTTTCACGGTTTTTCAAGGTTTTTATGTAGCACAGGGTTTCAGGGTTGCAAACTTGGGTGTTAACTACTCTCAAGGTACCTAACAACATATAAAAAAATCGTAGTTACATGCGCATTTGCGATGTTTGTCCTTTTTTGTGTTGATATTGACTGGCCTATAAGACCTACGTATTATTAGAAGGCTTGAGTCCCGATGGGGTCGTATATGAGCTGGTGATGATGAGACTAAAAACAATCGTAGTTGACAAGCTGAATTGAAAAACTATGGCATTAACCGCTTTTGATCCCATCAGTGGGCATGACGGAATTATTTCTAACGAATGCAATTTGGGGCGATCTATTTAATCATCTTTGATTGGATTTTAATTTGATATGTAAACACCATGTAAATACGTTATGCAATGTTTTACTATGTACTTTTTTATCTTAAATTAATTTTGCAACGTGATAACCGCTTTTGAATGAAACCACAGGAAATTTACGTGGTTCGGCTTCATAGGTCAGGCTATATTCGATTTAAAATTGATCAGCTGCAGCCTGAAACCTATATGCCCACACTAACCGACAGTTCACCGTCAATTTATCGGATGGAAGTAACTGTATTATGATGGTAGGTTGATTTTGGGCCAGTAAACGGATATGGCACTCCAATTTTCAGAAGAGAGAAAACAGATAGAGCATTTGTCTTTAAAGTATACACTTTCAATTAAAAAAATATTTTCCAAATCGGTTCAGGGGTCTTCAAGTCGTCGGGGAACATACTTAAAAAAAAGATTACGACGAATTGAGAATCTCCTCCTTTTTTGAAATCGGTTAAAAAGGATTTACGTTGCGTCAAAAATTTTTCATGCCAGTTATATGCCAGCTAGATATTTTTATATAGTTATGGGCTGATATACGTCATCATTGAGGGACTCAAGCCTACCCTGAATACAGACATTTGGTTTATCAGAAAAACCTACAGAATGTGTAAAACCAGTATTACGAGCATAATGCATTTCCAAATAAGTTATTGTTTGAAATGGAGGTCATCATACATAACTTCGTAATGTAGTAGTTAGCTCGTTTGGCTGTTTAAAGGCCGAAGATATGGGTTCATTCCCCGCAGGAAATATTTCACTTCTCATTGTTTTCTAAGAATAAAAATGTCTTACCAATGGAGCTGAGCGAAGAATCCTCAATGACAGCTAAGCTGCTATTGTGGACGGTCAGGTGGCGGATGTCCAGCCCCAGGAATATGTAGGAAGGCAGCTTTGCCAAGTTGTTGTGACGCAGCTTCAGGTAGAAGATAATCATCGGCTTGGATCGAAGGGTGTTCATTGCCTGGGAAAATAGGTGAGTGTTTTGTAAGCTAATCAAGAAGATTCTGAAAAGGCCAAGAACTTTTATTACTTGAGAATTTAAAATTATGAGCTATCAAGCAAGGGTCTATATTGTTTGAAATAAGTTAAATAAGGTCTTCTGATATTGACAGATAGTTTTTGTGAAGTTTAATATGGTTCGGTAAATGATATAAACATTTATTTTACAACCCATACGATGATGATGATGATTAAAGTTAGTTCAATGAAAACTTCAATAGCACGTGTTGCAAGCTAGTAACATTGATTTTTTCTACAAACTAAATAATAGGCTTAAAACTATGAAAACCACCTACCTGCCTACTACCTTTAAAATAACCCCAATACATTGAAAAAAAAAGTACTAACCAAAAAATACTAGCTAACATAAAAACATTTCATGTTCTGCAAAACATCTCCACAGAGCAGCAATTCATTCACTATGATTTACTTTCAGCAGCTTTCTACCGTTCGGGATTTCAGCCCAGAACGTAGCCTAGAACGATATAAGTTAAGCTTAGAGTATGGTCTTGAATCTCTGAGCCCTTAGATATATAGGATAAAGGGTTTTACGGAATGTGAATAGTTTATTTTACGGTTTAGCAAGTAATTTTGTAGATAGTTTTCCGTAGACTTTTTTCGTAGAATTCTGCTACGTTGTCGTGTGCGTAGCAGTAGTGCTTCGCCTACGATTAAACGCTACGAAAAAAATGCTAATAGTTAAAAGATTTTCAGTATCGATATTATGTGTTTTTCTGTATTTAACAATATTTCACCACATTTTTCTCTTGATCAGTATGGATCAATCTTATGAAAGCAAACCAAATCACGTACACGTATGTAAAAGAAAATTTATCGCCCGATGAAGTGAAGTGAAGGTGTAGGGTTCGAAATAAATCACTTTTTTCATTCTGTGTGTGCTTGAGTAGTGTGTTCCCATTCCATTGCAGTACGAAAAGTACTCTATATTCGCATATAATTAAAGGCAAAGAATTTTTGTTTTGATATTTTAATAATTATTTAAGCATACGTTTTTAGAAACTTTATTAAAATTGTACAAATATTGTGTAACCTTTTCTTTTCGTTACTTTTTTAATTTGGAGTTACATAATAGTAATAGGTAAAATCCATTAACGGTGTGATGAATAGAGAAACCTTTTACGGACCGGCCCCATTGTCACGAGTCATTGGAGTTTATATTTATTCAACAGACCAAAAACCTCTGACATCGCATTCAGGTTAACCTTTTAAAGATTCAGCTCACATTGTCTTGCGATGTAGTTGTAACAAACTCATAATAAGATATTCATACATATCTCGAATAACTTCATACATCTGGAAGTTATTGGAGATATAATGTTTATGGTATTTTACCTTCTGTATGTGCTGCTGTTCAGTGAACTCGCAGAGGATGTCGAGGCCGTTCTTCTTGACGGTACAGCTGCAGGGGGTGATGGTGTTCGACGAGGGGCATTGCTGCGCGCCCTGCGGGTGTGCCGGTCGTGCTAGCAGCACCACACAGCATACCAGCAGCCAACGCGGCAACATAGTGGATCACCTGCGAGGAAAAAAATGTTATAGTTAAAACAACTAAAAAAACGCTTATCTCTCTCGTTCTCTTGGCCACTCCATACAACTACCGCGTTTTAAATGTTCACTACTTTTAGTAGTAAATGCGCGCGATGCTACTAGCCTATAGGGTTAGGTTACTCGCCTTCCAATCTGTCACAATTCTGGGCGGAATGAAGAAGAGCCGATTGGCATTCTGTACGATAGTATTATATTAATTCAATGATCTCGTCACTAAATGCCCTGGTACTGCCACTCGTCATAACAAATTAAATGAACCTAAATTCAAGGGGTATACTATCTTTTGAAGAGTTTTACCCCAACCTCAAAATTGACGCTCGAGTGCTTGAATGTGTGACGTTGTTCTTCTTAAAATTAAAGGTCTTTTCACATTGCATGCATACTTCAGTCAAAATTATGTTACCGTAGCTGATCGGGGCTTACTTAAAAAATACGAATGTGTTTTAACATTAAACCAAAAATTCAATGTTTACAAACCCAAACTGATCAAAATCAAAAATATTTTATTCGAATTAAGATTTATACAAATCATTTTTCGACGTCAAAGCTATCATGGATGATTTTCGACATGTAGATTAATGTGTAGGAAGATCATAGAAATTATATACGTAGGAAAATATTTTTCTTATCAACACAGGTATAATTGAAAATCACTCAGGTAGTAATCGAACTGGGAGTTCGTGGGCGGACAGGTGGCTGGTATCTGTTATAAATTAATTAACAAAAATCTATAATTGTAGTTAACCGCTAATTAACCTTGCAGAAGTAGTTGTCTACGAGTATGAGAAAAACATGAGGGTTAATTTGTGATCGCCTCAAGGATTTCATAACTTTAGTGCTCTGTAAGTATTTAGCTAGGGTTTTCTAGATAAATGAAGCTCATTTCTAAAATGAAGCCCGAACAAAACGTATCAACTCCCTAAATTCCCCAATTACGAAGGTAGTGAGGCTAATTCTCACTGTCACGCAGTTCGTCCGTCTTTTTCACCTTTAAAGATTGGAAAGGGACAAGAAATGTCCATCCTAATATTATAGCCGTCAAACATCGAATTTGAACCATATGGCCGTGGCGACTGCACAATTTTAGAGAGCACTTAAAACATGTGACTTAAATTCTCTTAATCTGACAGCTATATTTTAGGTTATTATTCATTCAAATTAATATCATTCGTTCATCTGAATTCATCACCTCTCTTCATGGGTCATAAAAATGAAAAGGATAGCTAGATAGGATTTTAAAATAAGAATTAGAGGACTTGCAGAATCGGGGCCAGTATAACACTGTAACATCAATTTCTTAGTATCAGCGGGTTTCTCTTGGAAAATCGTTGATATCGATTTTCACAGGCAATCGAGTGGAAGATAGTCTGGATTAGCTGAGATTTATTGGGTCAGGGCTGGCCAATCGCGGTCTAAACTGAGATAATCTAAATACCTACGTGGAAAGATATTATTGAAAACTCTGATTTTGACTACACGAACACGGTTTTGTTAAGAATAAATTCTTCAAGTTTGTACTTTCTTATTATAACTGTGTTATAACGCTAATAAATGTGTATTTATACCATACGTTACATGTAACGGTACTCGCTTTTTTAAAGATTTTGTATGTGCCTCTGATTTCACTGTATTTCTAAGTGGGAGTTTTCTTTTATAAGCTACTGTTCATTAATATATATTACTAGTGAATGAATAGTGTAGTTGTTCTCAGCTCACATACACACCCAATAAGAGGCTTAGCCTAGATTAGCAGTAGTTACATCCATTCTCTTTCTTTATTGTGTTAGATCATTGGGGAGTAAGGTCGACGACCGATATTACAAACCCTTTTATCAGAGTTATTATTGACCCGCCACAAGCTCACCACTCCCTTAGCTCGAAACTAACAGAAAACAGATACTCTTAGAAATGAATGAGTTCATATTTCACTGCTGTTTTTCATACTCTTGACATAATGTGCATGCTCGTAGTCGGTGAAGTAGCGTTGTCGCCTCGTGGAGGCAGACGCCTGTGAAATTAGTATGCTCAGCCGTCGTCGTCGGATGCGCAAATGGAATACTAAACTCATCGCTCACTTGGTATAAGAGTAGCTGGTTTAGCTGGTGGTGATTTTCCTCTTTTGACAAAGTCCCTGGTTTGAAGTTCGAAGGCCGTTCAAGAAAATATTTGGAGGAATATCTGTAGTTGCTTTTTTCTTCAAAGGATTTTATCCAATCTTCCTAACAAAATGTTATTATAAGGAAATAAATACTTATTCATAGCGATTGCCGATTATTCCGTCAGTAATATTAACAGTTTATGAATTATGAATTTTATGAAAAAGTAAACGTATTATAAAAGATAATTAGTATAAAACACAAATAAATAAATTATGCAAATAATTTCTGTTTAAGGCAATAGCACAGTATTGTGATAAATTAGTGAATCAAGAGGTTTAAAATTTTAATTTTCAAATCGTATTTTTATATATAAGTACACTAGCTTTCCGCTTGCGGTTTCACCCGCATTTAATGAGCTTTACCGTAGGAATTAAATGTTTTCCCGCGGTAAAAAGTAGCCTATGTCCTATTCCAGGGCCTAACCTTAATGTGTGTCAAGTTTCATCCCGATCCGTCAAGTGGTTCAAGCGTGATTCGGCAAAAAACATCCAAACATCCAAACTTTCGCATTATTAGTAGGATTTAGAACAATCTACCTAGTAGGTACTTTGTTTTGGCGTTCAATATATTCATGAACCTTAATTTGTTTTCGTTCCTCTGATTAAATACGAAACCTACCATTATTTTTTACG
The DNA here is from genome assembly GCA_951230895.1 of Carpatolechia fugitivella. Lineage (NCBI taxonomy): Eukaryota > Metazoa > Arthropoda > Insecta > Lepidoptera > Gelechiidae > Carpatolechia > Carpatolechia fugitivella. The sequence continues at coordinate 5,273,243 of OX579650.1, forward strand.
GTAATGGCTGTTAATACACAGGTTGTTATCATTTTATCTACGTTACCGTAAGCTGCTTTTTATAAGCTAACTTTGGATCATTTATTTACATTGTTACCGGTTATGCATCTTCTATCAGATAATGAAATAGGAAAAAAGAAACATTTCTAGTCGTGCTAGCTATTATAAAAACGCCAAGTCAATATTTCAGTTTCATAACTTTTTTTAAGCAAAACGTAATAACTAATGTTATTTTCTCTAATCATTTATTCTGAGATCGAAGTTACTTTGAATTCGCGCTAAACAAACATTTTCAAACATTAAAATATTGTATATTTCAAATGATATAAATTATATTGACTTACATTTGCTAAACCGCAAATAAATTGAATATTAAAATGTAAGTATAATCTTAGGCAGGATTTAAACCTGTAATCTTTTATAAAAAAAATAGTAGCTACAACAGCTACTATTTTTTTTCCTTCTTTCCGTAACTTTACGTGGGAAGTTTTATTTTATCATACTAGTGAGGAGATTGCTATGAACATAATCCCGAATTTCCCGGAGGTAACCAGCTCATCTGGTTGGCGCAAACAAATAAACGCTATCTGCGGCTGCTAAAATTTTAGTAGTTTTTATACACGGATAATGTAGCAAATAACACGGCAGAAAACTGAAATATATAAGACACACATACCCTACAACAAAATTAAGGACAACAGAAAGCACAGAAAAATAATTTCAAAGATGTGCTACGTAAGTTTTACGCACAGAACAGAAACAGCTCTTTTTTCTAATGTCTTCAGTTAGTTTTTTTTTCGTCAAAAAAACACTCGACTTGATTACAGATGGAAGAAAATACATTTATCTTTTTTTTGTGCGCATAAACAAATATTTTTTTCTAATGTGCCTTCCGACGCACGGAGAATGCTCTTTTGTAATACTTACGAGAGTGTTTGTGTCAGGTCGGCGAGCGAGTCCGAGGGCGCTGTGCTGCGGTCATGGGGCCCTAGGTCATTTCTCCGGAGACGTCCCACAGCCGCCCTGGACAAACAAAACAACATCACTTTAATTATCATAGTAAATGGTATAATGTTTGCGTACTGTCAATTGGTATGATTGAAGATAGGCTAATTAAAGTAGAGTTATTAACCTCCTGGATTCCAGAAAAAAAACATCTCATATGCATTCTTTGAATCCTTTATGTAATATAGGTATGACGCTAGTGTTTTGGTTAAGGCATAGTCGTATTTACACTTGAAATTTATCCTATTTATATACACCGTGAAATTTACATCGTTTTGTTCCCGCCGTGTAGTGATAGTACCCGTCAAACTGAACAACTTTTCACGAAAAAAAAATTTCCTGTGACAAAAAAATTTTTGGTCTCTCCATACAAAGTGAGACTCCCGACCGACCCATTTTGTATGGAGAGACCAAAAATTTTTTTGTCGCAGGAAATTTTATTTTCGTGAAAAGTTGTTCAGTTTGACGGGTACTATCACTACACGGCGGGAACAAAACGATGTCAATTTCATGCTGTATAAGAATTTTCTGAAGCAGAGTGTAATAAGATATACATAATGCATTTTCCTTATTGATAAACAACGAATCTGAAAATAATTAATTACTGATATAAAAGTAGCCAAGAGCCAAGAGTTACTGATTAGAAATAAGATCTAAAGTTTAATTACTTCTACTGTTGCTGTTGTTGTACTCATTGTTTTATTCTGATTATTATAAACAATTAATAAATCAATAATCTTTATAATGCTGCCCTCAGTGTAACTACTTTTTAATAGTATAGTAGCCAGCACACGCAGCTAGACGTTCGCTTTATTTTATTTTATTAGGGCAACCAACAAGTCACACACTTAAATATATGTATTCATGGGTTACAATATGTACAAAGATACTAGCTTAAGTGGTTCCGTAATTATAGGTTGTCACAGCATGCTTTGTGATTAAAAGTAAAAAATTAAAGTAGGTAAAATAGATTATAACTAGGTATTTGCGTATTAGACAACACCTTATTACAAGAAAATACCATGTGAAAAAGGTATAGGTTATGTGTTGCGACAGTCGATGTCAGCATGTAACACGCCAAAAAGTAACATTAACTCAATTTTACTCGTACTCCGTCAAGCTTTATACCGCTTCTACTGCTACAAAAGCACTCAAGCCAAGCCGCATGTGCTAGCTACTGTACTTATTGGTGGACTAGAGATATGAACTTTAGGGAAATGCCATTAATCAATTTCACGTTAATTTATGAGGTCGTGTCTTATCAAGATGACAATTTGTCTGTCCCACAGGTCGGGAGATAAGCTAACTCTTTTTAAATAGACTACCACAGCACTTAAATGTATTGGTATTTACAAGTCATGAACAAAACAGTGAAATTAAATAATAAATGAAATGTGTAAGTAATAACGCAAAATCTTTTATGTCACAATATATCTTTTGTTTCACAACGTTGCATATTGGCAAAAAAGAACTTGTAATAAATTTAGCTCATTAGTACGAAACATCGAAACTGGACTTTGCTTTCAAGATGAATATCTCTGCGGAACAAAAAGCCAGAATATTCAATCAGTGCATCCTGCCGGTGCTCACTTATGGTGCTGACACCTGGGTTTTCACTTGAGACATTATCAACAGATTAGAAGTAGCCCAGAGGGCGGTAGAGAGAAAACTGGTAGGAGTGTCATTGATGGACCGCAAAACAAATAAATGGCTTCGAAAGCAAAGCAAAGTCGCAGACGTAACGAAACGGGTAACGCACCTTAAATGGAAGTGGGCTGGACACGTGGCCCAAAATGAGGCGTCCTGGTGTAGACGTATCCTCGAATGGAAACCATGGGGAGAAAAGTGGCCTCAAGGACGACCACAAATGCGCTGGAAAGATGACGTAAAAAAAGTCGCGGGCTCGAATTGGATACAAAGAGCGCAACACAGAGGGGAATGAAGAAAGTTGAAGGAGGCCTACACCAAAATGGTTGAAAAAGGCTGAAGAAGAAGAAGAAGTACGTAAGAAAATTAAAAATTAATTCGAAAAGAAATTTACTCGTTGTAAACTCACAGCTATGCCATATGGAGGGAAAGAACGTTGTATAAAAAAATACAGAAGAAAAGTTCATATTGATTTAATAAAAACTCGAAAAATATGTAAATATAAACAAATTAATACCTTGTGTATTGTAATACCCACACTTGCAAGTAAATTCTTAAATGTAACTATTCAAAAGAAAATATGCCATTACCTCAAACTCATAATAATAAAGCACAATAAAATTTTAACAAAATATTTTCAGCATCAAATTTTCACCATAATATCTAGGAGAAAGAGTCCAGTTTTGCAGCGAAAATAGGAAATTAGGGCAATGTCTTCATAATAAAGTAAACAAACGCTGACATTAGGTTAATTTGGTGATAATTAACGTTGCGCCAAGACACTAATGGGCCGAGAGGGTGTCTGGTGTCGACATTGTTCCAGGTGTAGTATAAAGACATAACTGCGAATTTATTCAGACAGCAAGTTCAGTTTACAACTAAAAGCATTTCAGGTAAATATTAGGTGTAATTTTGTCAATCTCCACTTTAATATCATAGGATATTTTTTGCCGTTGTTGGGTCAGATGATCCTGAGATTATGAGAAATTTCAGTAGGTACTGTAAGGAGCGGCCTCCTTTGAGCGGACTGGCTGTTCGTATAGTTCGATAGAGTTTAAAGATTTTGAAATACGAATGGTTCTTTTTTGCTTTTTTGACTCGGGACGTCAACGGACTACCGAGTGGATGATGTTTTGATCTGGAGAGTAAAAAAATTATAAATATATATTATAACTTATAACATTCACTTTATCTTCAGTTTAGCTTAGCGCCCATCTGGCTACCGCCCCCCGTTTTACTTAGCTTTGATGTCTTATGATTGGAATAGGTAGAGATTAAGATTAGCAGATACTTGAACTTCCAACTCTTTTGTATTCTTGGCTAGTTTAAATTAGTCTTTGACTGCCTATTTTGTTTTTTTTATTTACAAAATTAATTCTAGTCATAACTGTGGGCAGTTATGGGTTGATTTTGCCTAGTTAATTTGGATGAGGATTATGGTTGTTTCAGTTAGGTTTAGTTTCTTACTAGGCTAAATTTATAAAGAATTGTCTTTTGGACTTTGAATGTAGATGGGCACAAGTAGTTGTGTATGATTTTTTGTTGCGGTTTTTATTATGCAGGGTTTCAGCAATACATCTTGATCATAGCATATTTTACTTAACATTTTCTTTTATCAACTTCTTGCATGTTTTTGTTTAAGATGATTGCCGCAGCTGACAGGTAGCTCCTGTCTGCTATTTTGTGTCCATGTTGTAATGATATCCGCATTAGGTAGGTTTGTAATAGTGAGGAATTTTGTTGATATGTGATACAAAAAATTACCATTCAAGTATTTTTTTGTTTTATAGGGGCGCGGCATGTAAGGAGCGGCCTCCTTTGAGCGGACTGGCTGTTCGTATAGTTCGATAGAGTTTAAAGATTTTGAAATACGAATGGTTCTTTTTTGCTTTTTTGACTCGGGACGTCAACGGACTACCGAGTGGATGATGTTTTGATCTGGAGAGTAAAAAAATAATAAATATATATTATAACTTATATCATTCACTTTATCTTCAGTTTAGCTTAGCGCCCATCTGGCTACCGCCCCCCGTTTTACTGTACTATGAAAGACTTTGGAAGTTTTCACATGTCCATGGTTTTGACAGACTTTCCGATAGCGTAAGTTCAATAACTAAACAACTTAGATTCCTTGCAATTGCCAAATTTGGCTATGTTGTTTGTTAAGAATTTTTGTACATCAACTTAGAAATATTTATGAAATAAAAAGTAAACCCAAAGAACAACCATGCAGTGAGGGTAATGCTCCTTGAAAATAAGCAGTCAACTGTATATTTTTTTCACTCAATCAATCACATTTGACCTGTCACTAGATTGGTAAATCTAGATGGTAAAAATGTATACGTAAAATCCTGGAGGAGACACTGGTAAATTTCAGTTATGACTTTGCGGGCTGAATTACCTGATGTTCCAAAAAGTAAGATGATTCCCTACTCCGGAGGTCCCGGCAACTAACTACTATGTAACTTTATTATATGAATCTTTGTGTATCTGTCTAGGTAAAAAAAAAACACACCCATTTAGTTAGCAATTCCGCCGCTACCGTTTACTTATGGTTCATGTTATAATAATATTTGCATGTATGTTCACGTGACGTAGTGACGTCAAGTGAAACGGATACCTACGATTTTCAATTTGATCTCGCTCCGTATATTTGGCGTTGTAATTGGATTGCAAAGGTCCTCGGATCAAACATAGGACACCTTTGCTCTTTTACACCTACAACCATTTCCCACGACTAACCTTTAGGCAGCAGTTGTAGGAGTTGGCTTTTAAGCTGTAACTATAGGTAGTTTGCCCTTTTCTTCTTCAGTTTCAAACACAAAGAGGAAATACGTCACGTCGCGTCACGTTTATAGCACAAAGAAAATGTAAGCTCTCAGAATTGAGTACATTGAGTACATCTTCAGCACGTACAGTCTTCGGTAAAGAAATCCACTCTGTTCCTTTCCTTTATGTAACACTGTCTTTCACTACACTGCGCGCACTTTTATTCGATAGAGAGAACATTATTTTTCATAGAAAAATGCACTCGTGTTGATACTTATTTTACTGGGATAAAAATACTAGTGCGCAGATTGCTGCGTGTCCAGGCCCCTTTCGGCGGATCATCTATTATCGTTTGATGGGTCACCTCCTGCCTCCTGCTGTCATTGAGCGACGCTCGGCTCTCATCGGGACCCAACGCTACAACCCACGACACCGAGAATCATTCGATTCTTCCTACGCCCCGCTCATCCAGCACATCTCCCCTGCATCGCCTCTTCACACACACACACACACTTGAGGACTTGTAGAAGCACACTTGTGCAAGTGTATTGTCTTCGTTGGTAGCGATATTATTTCTTTATCGCCATACGGTGACATATTGTCCCCGGCCCTGGCACTTCGCTGATCAACTGATGACCATTCACACGTACTATGCCGGTGAACTCGTAAAAACTTTCGTTTCTCTTGTTTTGGTTATATGGCCCTAGCGAAGTACTCGAAGTAATGAATTCGTCTACATTTTTATGCTTGAGAGTTTTGGGACGCCTCCTCTGTTTGTTAGCTCATAATTTACAACGTGATGTTATCATGTTACTACATTCGGGGTTGTTTGAGACTGAATGCGAGATTTTTTTTTAAGTAACCAAAAATGTTTTTTTTTTTCTGACTCGGTATGTATTACAAAGGACAAAAAAAAGTAAAACTTTACCCAGGGCCCTCTTGGGCTTACTTTGTAGACCCTTTTTGTACAGAAAAACGTCTCGCATTATATTATGTAGGATAGTGAACATATATGTAGGATAGTGGACGGAGGGATATTACTTTACTATTTTTATTTTAAAAAATATTGGTGTCTTTCAATACATCAAGAGAGATCGATGGCATTCGCTTATCGTGTTCAGCGACGTCCTAGGCATACTGTTACGCTGTAAAGTAATTCACTATGCTTACATTGGACGTTCGCGTTGAAAACCTACACTCCCAGGCTAATGCCAATCTTAGACGGGCAAGTCCTTATATAATAGCCTTGTCTAAACTATATTATTTTCAAAAGTTATATCTAATATAGAACTAAAAACTAAACTTAAAAAGAGAATCACTGACAAAAAATTGTAAAGTGATCAATATATTTTAAACAGCTTACTAAATATCATGCTCCCCTTTGTCCGTCGGTCAACCCGAGGCTAGTCGCTTCCATTGTCATAATTCAAATTAATTTAAACTTGTCTCGGGTATTTCCGCTTCCGGTGTCAGGTCAACAGCCCCCTATTTCCGCAGGCGGGAAACGGAATAGCAAGTTAGTCTCAACTACAGAGAATCGTAATTATTTATTTTAATAATACTTAACGCCATAAAAATAAAAAGTTCCTACTCTATTATAATACATGTAAATAAATATTTAATAATAAAGTACCTAGGATCAATGTACAGATAGAAACCTCGTATATTATTCAGCTCCACAGCTTAGTTGGTAGTTTGTCTGTCTGTGAAGTTTGGGGACGCAGGTTTGCTATTTAGTCGGGGTTCTAAATAGGAAAAGCGCTCTTCATTGAAGAAAATTATTTGTTACAGCTTATGCAAAATGTCACTTGCAAGCTGAAATTACCAGTAAAAAAAATTAGCTATGTCAAAAAATTTGATAGTGCTAGTCGAATAACACTTCTTGTAACAGCAAAACGTACTTGTATTTATCAATTATTTGTAAGTCACTTTTCTGTGCAAAACATTTCTTTCAGCAGTATAGTTAACAACAACTAACGAACCGGTTCTAGCAACCACAAAGTTCTCTTTATTTATGCCCCACAATGAAGCAAACTTGCCTAGAAACCTGTGGGTGGAATCGAAACTCATTAAGTGGATTGTTCGGAAGAAAAGCGGTAAGTAGTATCGAAAATCGATCTCTACTTTCCTAATAGGAGCCGTAGTAAAATTTTACGGTTATTGTGAGTATCATATTCACGTAGCTATGCAGAACAATGGAAGTGCTTTCGAAATTTCCATGGAAACGATACCAGATTACACAGCAAGTTACCTGGAAATTCAGTAGAGGATCTATCGGTCGATCTCGATATGCTGTTCATTCAAGCATATGTATGCAGAGAGACAAAAACTAAGCTAAGGTTATTGTTAGAAATATCAAATGGCGTACCTACTTACATTGTTCTTAGCCGAGTCCAAGTCGTCTAAGTTGGTGACTCAAGGGAAACTTAGACTTCATCAACAGCTCATATACGTCCCCACCGAGAGGCTCAAGCCTACCCTGAATAAGGGCGATTAGGCCTTAGTCGACCACGCTGGCCCAGTGTGGGTTAGTTGACTTCGAGTCGACTTGGAGTGTGCAGGTTTCATCACGATGTTTTCCTTCACCGTAAGTGCGTCGAATAAACGTACATATGAATTCGAAATTCGAAAACACATTGGTACGTACGTGGCGGAGATCGAACCCGCGTCTCCCGGACGGGAGGCAGCGGACTAGCCACTAGACTTACAGAAATGTAATTTCGATTTAAATCATTTCTTCGAGAATGCTTAGCTAAGATTTGACTGAGCCGAGTCTCTGAATGTCGCCATGTGGATTAAGTTTTCTTTATAATATTATTTATGATAATTAATTATACTGTACAAGTTAATAAGCTGTTATCGTAAGTACAGTGTTAAAATTGAAATAATCTAAAAAGTCAGTCGGTTTGGTATCGATTCGAGATACTTACTTATCTTAGGGATTTGGCTGTATTGACATAATGAAATGAGTTGAGTTTCAGTTTGTGCAAGGTGTAACTTGTCGCTATAACGTCGCCTTAAATGGAGAGTAAGAGTAATATTTTTTTTAAGAATTTGCTTAAATTTCGCTACTATCATATTAAATACAGATGCATTTCAAAAAATTTTACATGAAATGTGTTTTCATATCAATTATTATTAATTAGTTATTTACGTGTATTACAAGAAAAATATAACAACATAAAACAACAGGCTTATTCATATCGGTTTTTATTAAGTTTAATGTTTGCTAACGTACATCGTTTTGTTACCACTGTCAAAGATGCTATGATTTTTTACTTCTACTGAATGAAAAGCGTAACAAATGCTTGCAAACTATAGGTACCTACTTATTTAATATACTTAAGTCTAGAAAGTAAATTACTCTTTGTCTTAACGTTCCTTTTTCATATCTGGAGCCAACTTGAACGTTGGCCATTATATGCAAAGTCAGTAAAGTTTAATTATTATATACATTACTAATAGACTATATTCTTCCTCAACTTGTGACTTTGAGATATTTTCATACTTCATGATATCAAAAAAATACGAACTTGGTACATAACAGTGCTCCTGTCTGATCTCGCAAAAATAAATTTATATAATATTATCTTTTTCTGACAAAACCGTTGTCATTAAACAAGACAATCGTATATTTTTGAGTAATAAACTTGTGAGTATTTTAGTATTTTTACTTTATTTTCTCATATAAGATAAGATAGTTCCCACCTCAAAATTTATTTTTATAAGTAAAGTGTTTCAATGCGTATCCTTTTTTAAGGGCGCTGTTTTCCCTATTTTAAATTTCCCTTATAATATTCCAAAGAAGGGGTGGGATCGTTTCTATGATTCGACATACTTACTAGGTTTTCGTAAAGGCCTAGTATAAATTGACTGACTTTTTACATACAAAATGAAAACTGTTTAGGATTTTCTATTCACCTATCTACTGATAAGAAACCGACTCAATACCTATGGACTAAAATTTATTCCCGCGGGTGTCGTAAGAGGCGACTTAGGGACTACACATTGAACAGGGAACGAGCAGCAGCGCTCTCTGATACAGTAACATTTTAATCTGCGATCTCCAACCCGCCTGCCAAGCGTGGTGATTATCGCAAAACCCTCTACTTAAGTGGAGGAGGCTTATGAGCCTGGCTTATGACTATGGTCCAGCAGTGGACTGTAACGGGCCGTTGATTTGATTTGATTTGAAAAGTTATTTTAAACGTATTCTACAGATTAGGATTTGTTACCCATTTATCTGATACGCAATTTATTAAAATAGTATCCAACATGTAGCATACTCACGCCACGAATCATCAATGTTATTTAAATATATTTTTATTTTTTGTGTCGATGATAATTTATTTAATTTTCATTTTTTTTTATTATGCTCCATTTCCTTTGTGGTAGGATACAACTTTTGATCCTTTTTATCGAAGCTTTGCTCAGCTCAGAAACAAGTTTTCTTCGCTCAACTGCCAATACTGGCAACACCCGTGGGGCTCAAACCCATTTAGCTAATGGAACGTGCTTTATTTCTTGTTTCTAGGGGTAATTTCGACTAATTAAATACTCAAAAATTATTTTTCACTAATGTTAACAACCTTCATTTAGTTTTATACAAAGTGAATTAATTTACAAATACGATATTTTACGAACTCTCCTTCTTAAGTATGAAATTAATTATTAGCCCTCATCATCAACAGCCAAGGGGCTTGAACCTACTTTGAATTAAGGCTATCGGGCCTAAAGCTTAGTCGGCCACGTTGGCCCAGTGCGGGTTAATCGACTTCGCATGCAACTTTTGAATTCCTTTCTAATTACTTTTAGTGATTAATAAATAATTAAACATTAGGTTGCTACCTACAGGAAAAAAATACAGCGCCGACGGTATTTTTGAAGGTCACGTAATTAATAAAGATAGAAAGATTTTGTTTTTCTTCTTATTTACCAACTAAACCTACCTAGTGACCGACAAATCTGTGTACAAAGTCAAGTCACGCACATCGCACCTCAGCAACAGCTTATTTCAGTCTGACTTGAACATTCAGATAAGCCTGATTTACGAATGGTGATATTAAAGACTGGGCATGATATTGTACTTTCTAACCAAGGTAAAATCGGCTTTAAAAATCAGACTTTGTTTAAAGCTGTGCAGTATTTTTTGTTCTTTATCACGACTTTGTGTTAAAATAACAGATTATTTATATCACCTGATATTCGTCCACACCGAGAGGCTCAAGTCTATCCTGAAATAGTTTGACAGTGAGGCTAATTCTCACTGTCACGCTCTAACCCTTAATTAAATTTCGTCCGTTTCGTTAAAGATTGAAAAGGGATAGGAGATGCCCATCCTAATTAATAGAGCTGTCAAACATCGAATTTGAACCTTATGGCCGTGTCGATTGCACAATTATAGAGATTAGAGAGCACTTAAAACGTGCGACTTAAAAATCTCTTAATCTGACAGCTATGCCCTTATTTATGTTATCATTCGTCCAAATTAATATCATTCGTTCATCTGAATTCATCACCTCTCTTTCATTGATCATAAAAATGAATTTTAGAATATGAATAAGAGCATGACTTCCCGAATCGAGGCCAGTGTCTCCACCGAGATTCAAACCCACAACCAGAAAGAAAGAAAGAAAAGAAAGAAGAAATAAGTAATGAAAGTCTACCGCTCGAACGCTTGGCAGCGGAGGTATTTTCTGGTACGCAAGTGTTTCGTAATTTCAAAGTCCGTCTAATTCTAAAGTTCAACCAATTCGGACACTATTAAATACATACAGCCAGTATGTACCATTTCTAAACAGTCATACATTCACTGCAAGCTAGTTACCGAGTGCGGTCGGCGTTCAAACAGTTAACGTGGAAATGCGAACTGTACGGGAAGGGTGTTATATAGAGGTGGGTTGTTCGAGTTCCGAAAGTGTGTAGGTGTGGGATTGCATGATATTCCTCTGAATTTGCAAAAACCATCTGCTCCGAAGGAAATGTATAGGGAGCTTAATTGGCAGTGGCTTGTTATTAATGCTGGACGAAAGATGTGTGTTTGTTTATATTTTCTATGTTTGCACATGAGCAAAGGCGCGTGCACCAATGCAGCTTTGACGGTGTAATGTTCCTGTTTCATATTTATGAAATAACTGTTGGCTCTGTGAGCTGTAGACTTCGCAAATCTTTTTTTAAATTGATGATCTATATTTTTTGTTATGTTTTCTACTTACGTACCTCCGCCATTTTGAAAATTTTTGAAAAACTGAATCGTGAAAAAATCTATATATTTATCGAACCTGCTTACAATATTTCATGAGAATCGGTTGAGAAATGTGACCTTCAGAAGATAATAGCTTGACATCCGCCGGACATCCTCCGGACATATGACAAAATTTTTCTAATTCACTCGGTCAAAAATCTAAGTAAAGTACTTTCCTGTGTGTCTTAGTCACTGCGTGTCCAGTGTTATTTTTACCCGACTACGGAGGGAAAGGAGGGTTATGATTTTTTGTTGTTACTGTTGACGTTCAGTCGACTGTACGAACGTGTAGCTGGAGGGTGTTTCATGTAAACACTCTGTGGTTACTTCCACACAAGTCCCGGACATCTCAGTTTACACTTGGCTTGTAACCAGAGGTGTACAAAGTTATCTAGCTAAGTAGAGTTATTAACTTAGATAAACGTGTTTTCTGACATGTAATCACAAAGTAGGTAAAGCGGCGCGGGATGTAATGCTGATTATTTGTCATCTTTTGACCTTGAAATCTATAAAGCTAAAGAGCAAGATATCAAAAAAATCAAAAGCATAGGTAACATTGCTTATATCAACCAAACAACGAAAAGACATTTTTGTCAATGACAATATCGATCGTCGGCTTCGCTCTGACGTTACAGTTTGTTTTAACTTCACTATAAACCAGCATCTTCTCGGCAATAAATAATATTTATAACGCAAATGTATTAACTTTTTTTTTCATCTTTATGCATCTGACTACATCGTCTACTTTTGGCTTTTTTAAATTATTTATTATTCTAAAGGTTCTTCGTTCCAAATAATCTTGAAGTTTCTTCAATTTCGTTGCTAATTCTTCTCTGTAAATATTTCTTCATTTTCTTGCACGATTCACCAGCTCACCATAAATGAAAAGCTTTCAAGTCCACATTTATAAAAACATTTTACCGCCACGCTGTCATCGCGATGTTGACATTTTTTAGTTAACACTTTATTTTTGGACAATTTTTTTAGTCCCGCAAATTTTTATTTTAATATTTCCCCGTCATTTGTCATGTAGCATCGAGTTTACAGGGCCTTTTTTTACACGTTACTGAAACTTGCGATGCTTAGCACTGCCCATACTAGGCTGCACTGGCAGGGTCGCCATGCGATATGGGGACCCGGAGGCGTGTCAGAAAGAAAGACGTGTGCGTCAGACGAACGTATATTGAATTGACTACAAGCTACTTAGATGCTAACTTATATCTATCTGTATGTGGTTGAGGAGAGTCACACACTACATAAGACAATTAGTTCTATAAAATCAAAGTTTTGAAAAATTTTGAAAATCGTCATACAATCTATTTTGTCGTAGAACCTCTGCTACGCCGCCGCCGTAGCAATAATCATAGCTTACTACGAGAAAGAGAAGATGGTAAACGTGTTCTAAATGTTTTTGAAGTCCATAACTTGAAAAAGTATTTCATCATCATCATCAACAGCTCATATACATCGCCACCGAGGGGCCCGAGCCTTCCCTGAATTAGGGCGATCAGGCCTTCGAACACGCTAGCCAAGTGCGGGTTGGTCGACTTCACACACAACCTTTGAATTTCTTCGCATTAGTAGTATCACAAAATAAGAAGTCCGCAGCTTTACCTACTTTGTGGTAGTATCTATAGCATTGGATTTAATGTATGTTGTTTATCTTATAATTATTTTAACAAAAAAAATTGTTTTGTTATAAATTAATTTTACTATACAGATTAAATCGTTTGTTAATATACCCTCAATTAATGATGGCCCACAAGGAATTCCATCACAGAGTAACTGCTTAGCTACCAGATATATTCAAGAAGTTAAATCTACATTAATTAAAGTTTATCATTTCTTTTTCTAGGAATTCAGCCGAGTTTAATAATATTTTGAAACACTAGAGGAAGCGTTAGAAGCATTTTTTTCCTGCATTATGTGTCTACAACACGGGTGATAATAATTATTAAATTAAAAGAGCAATTGATCGTTGAAGACTTATTGTGAAAAGAACATAATAAAACCATTGCAACGCCAAATAACTCACATCAAGACAATAAACTATTTCAGGTAAGCTGATAATGAAAAAAAATAGCAACAAAAAAGTGTGCATATAATGGATACTTTACCATATAAATGGTTGTAATTTATTTCTGTCAGTGATAACACAAAATTTCCATTGAAAACGCATCTAAATCACGCTGGGGAAGATACCTAAAAAGGTGTACTTATGGCTGGGAACGTAGTAATGTGGCTAATATATTAGGTTGATATTTCAGTGAATTTATGTTTAAGGACATTTTGAAGCATCTTTCTACACGCAAATAACTTTATGTTTTAGAATAGAATTTATTAATTAATGTATTTATTATTTTAGCAATGGCCAAGGCAGGCGTTTGGCATGTTAATGATGTAGGTGCCCCGCTGTGGTCCTACTGAAATTTATCTACCCACTTTTACAGTTCATGCAAATCTACATAATCATAGTTCATTCATTTTGCTGTACATTGTTTCAGAGGAAAACGTAATACTACCACAAAATATATTTTTAAGCTCTAAATGCGAAAAACTTAAATACGATGTAGAGAACGCTAACGAAGCGCACCGCATTAAGCTAATTGTGGTCTACCTATAGAACTATATAAAAAGCCTTTTGTGAGTTTTTGAAAAGACTTGTTAAAATGAAATGGACAAAATGGTAAACAAAATAAAGCTTTTTTAGATGTTGAAAACAGGAATTCAAATTAGGTTTCGCCCACGGTATGCCTCAACTTAAAAGACCCAATTATCTTGCTTGCCAATGAAGTCATCTAGAAGTAGGTAAAACACAATATTAGTAACTAGCTTTCCGCCCGCGGTTTCACACGCGTTAAATTAGTTTTTCCCGTGGGAATGAAGTTTTTTACCGCGGTAAAAAGTAGCTTATGTCCTATTCCAGGGCCTAACCTAAATGTGTGCTAAGTTTCATCCCGATCTGTCCAGTGGTTTAAGCGTGATTCGGCAACAAACATCCAAACATCCAAACTTTCACATTTATAATATTAGTAGGATACTGGTAATACATAAAAGATATAAACATCTCCATTTAATACAGTTTTCCTCCTACAACTCCCCAATAAAATTTATTATTATTTTTCCCTTTCAACAAAAGTCCATTGAACTCTTGTGATTGAACTTGCACTTTTCCTGTTGAAAAATATTTAAAGTTATTGCAATCCGATTCGTAGCTTCAGAACGATAAAAGTGCTTCAAGAAACCCACATAGAATAACATAAATACGATTACTGTGAAATACCAACAATATAACATAGTAAATCGGGTTAAATTAAACCTCCTTTTTGGAAGTCCGTTAAAAACAGCGTCATTATAGAGAAACTAACACGTACTAACACGTACTAAACCTACACTTATGCACGGTCTCCTTTTCAGAATACCCCACCAGGACCCTTATTAGACAAATGTTTTACCTGAAACAACGCGCATATGCACTCGTGTATTATGAAGGTATCGTTGTGTTATTAGGGCAGACCCCTGGTAGTAAAGCAGGCGGGAGACGTCATAAATCCGGTACCTTTTGTTGCAGAGCCGCAGGCATGCGACAAGTAGCTAGTACGAAATACAGGCCCCAATACTATGAGGCCATCCATCCATTTTACTTAATTTTGGCATTATATGGTTTCGCAGAATTTCAATGGTTTATACCTTAGATAAATGACAGGCTCACGCGGCGCTCGCCTAGATACCGCGCTATCTAAAAACAACAGCTCCGTGAATGCGGCAACTCAATGTCAAAGTGTGGTTATGATAATTTGGAAGGATGCAAGCGTGCGTGAAGAATTGTGCTGCAAGCTGATTAATTGTTACCCGAATAGAGGGAAATTATTTTAAGCAATGGGTTAGTAAATAAATAATTGGTTGTGCAATGTAGAAAGTAACTGAAAATTTAGCAAAATTTAGCTCGGGTACGCCGAATTCGGCGTAGTATTTGTTGCCGCATTTTAAAACTACGCCGGTGGCCGTATCTAGGCGAGCGCCGCGCGAGCCTTTCATTCAAATGAATGAGCTTTTCTTTTCTATGCAAATAAATACATTTAATTTCATTTATCTAAGGTTTATACTATGCGATTAAAATAAGAATGAGACAGGCTTGTGGCAAACTTGTTGGGGCTACAGATATTATCTCTGGACTACGATGTATTTTTTTTATATTGATTTGGCAGATTGACGTCATAAATTATAATTTTAATTTCTGTGAATTAAACAGAGTTTTTAACGAAACAATTATAATTAAACGGAAGCATCTGCAAAAATTATGCTAAGAAATACAAAATGTTATAAGTGGAAGAGAGGTTTTGCGTTATTTACACATTGTTGTCGTATATTTTTATAAATAATAATAGTACGAAAACTTTGTTTTTTCTTCACTATTAAAAATACAAATACGAGCATAATAAAATAAAATTTGTTTATTTATATTACAAATTGGTGATTATAAATTAGGAGCAATATTACTACAACTATTAAATTTGTCGCCTGTGTTAGGGGACACTGATCTCTATATCTAACAGTTTATTAACTAAAAAGGAAATAGCTTAGCTTCTACTCATCATCATCATCATTATTTCATGGATGCAAGCTGCGCAAGACCGTTCACGGTGGAAACCTATGGGGGAGGCCTATGTTCAGCTTCTACTACTACTACTATTAAATTCTATGTATGCTACTTCAATTATTCTTCAGTCGGCAATTTCTAAGGCCTAGCGTTAGAGCCTACTTAAAAGCTTATTCTTGTCATACCGAGTGCTACTTCCCATTGCAAATAATAAATGTTACTATTACCAGGCAAAGTATTTCTCACATTTGCTTCTAGCTACACAAAATATTACTCCTATAATTTAAAAAAAACACTGCTTTTTACAGTCAAAAAAGCCATGAGACAATAAAAAGATGAATTTTGTTGGAATGTGGGATACAAATATAATATTATAATTGTAACATCTTTATAATACCGCATTTAAAGCAAGTAAAATATTTCGAGTTTGAGTTTGACGAACGACTGATGCACATTATTGCTGTTGCAATACGAATTAACTGTCCCCATTGCGATCTTAACACAGCAATGTAATCTAAAAGAGTTACTGCATTTAGCCAAGTCTTTAACGGATTGAGTTGACCAATAACGAGCACAAGGGATGAATCCGTTATGACGCAAAAAAGTTATTTATTAACTTTATCTACTTCAAATTAGTTAGTAACAACAGTGCCGAGTTACTTACTCAAATATTTTGCATTGCTGTCCACCTCTAAACGTAATTGTTTGTCGACTATCTTGAGAAGCAAAGATTATCAGGAAACTACTAAGGTAAGCTGAATCTCTCTTGTCTTGTTAAGTGTTCTAAATGAGAAAGAGTAAAGGTAAACCAACATTGTGTAAATTTTTAATATAACTTCCCACCTTGCGCGTTGCTATAAAAAACCTGTAAAAACCATGCGCTGACTTCAGAAGTAAAAGTTGAAGTCGTAAAATAAAATAACGAAAACCTCCACTGAAGTTTACTTTGTAAGGTCATTCGTGTAGGTGATGCAAAATAAAACAATATGCATAATATGTAGTAATATGGTTTCTTTAATAAAATGGTTCTGATCAGAAATGTATTTATTTCAAGGATAGAAAACCCAAGTCGACATAATAAACTATTATTTAAGATTAAAGTTTCAATTATGCTTTTTTTATATATTTTCAATTATTCAGACTGGAATGGGATAATTGATATAAACTTTTGTACATTATATATTGTATGTAGCTGTATGGAAGACAAAAAAAGCAGCAAATAAATAGCTATATCTACTCACATTCCTCTTAAAAAGTAAAGCCCATAAATTTTCTAAATTTTAAATGTTACAAAATTATATCCAACCACTCCATTACTTAGATATGCGTAGGTCCTCCTCATACATACGAATAATTAATAAATTTTATTAAGGTACCTCACTCTTTATTCCATTTAAGGTAGGGGTCAGAGTTATTAAATTTCAGGAAGGCTGATGTTTTAATTAGAGCTTATTTTCAGTGAGACCTTGCCGGGAGGTTAAATATTCAAGCCGCGTTCGCTAGTGCTCTTGTGTGAAAAAATGTTGATTTAACACAGTGAGGACGTGGTGAGGACTCTTCAACTTACCAGCATCTGTGGTTTTATAAAAGTATTATCATTTAAACCGAAAGACGTCCGGTACTCCAATCCAACTTATGGGGTAGGTAAGTTATTATATGTGTTTGATGTGAGCTCATGTGTATTGTTTAATGAATTAATACTTTATTTAATAAATAATATTAAAAAGAAGAAAAATTTGCAAAAAAGCATTTTATGAAATAATGAATAAGCAATCCAAACCAGTAACTCAATAATATTGAAAATTCTTCATAAAAATACTTTTTGAAAATTATACTATCGCTTAACAAGCTTACATTTTATACTCGATTTTAAAATCTAAATAAAAGTCTCTCAAATTCATAAATAAATTGTTTGTAAATTTGCAGACTACCTGTACCTTACGCTTATGCCATTATAATTTGAATATGAATTTAAACAGCTGGCTGTGTAATTTGCTCATAATTACCATAATTCCCCATCGTCATTAATTACTCCGATAATATATTAAGCGAACCGTTGTGACTTGTTTGTATTCAGTTTCATGACGACCTCATTATAATATTAATTTAAATTGTGTCCAACGCTTTTTATTAAAATAAACATTCGAAATACAATGTTTAATTCAAGTTATCAATTATACTCAAACCCGAAGGTTTGGAACCACTGGTTATCCTACTGTTCAACTTTCCGTAGCATTCAAGCAATAAACTAAATTAGCAAAAGCTTACATATTAAATACACTGTGTACGTCTTAATATATTTACGCATTTTGCAAGTTTTTCGGTGTTTATTGATCCTAGAGAGTGATGATGTTGATGATGATAAGAGAGAGTATAAAATAAACATACCTACTCCTGACAGGAGAAGGTAGTATATTATTTAGTTATAAGTCAGCTCGTCGTGAAACCTCAGGAGGTAGTGAAGATTATTCCTGAAGGATTTACTTTAAACACTATTCATAATTTGTGATAGTCAGTTATAGATTGATCTCCAATAATAAAATCAACTGTTCCGTCTCGCACACCTACATGGCAGTAACCTCATGTCCCAATTTGATTACCTTTCCAAACACAATTTCGTTATACCTGGATTTCCTGCGTCACGTAAAAGAAATTATTCCCCTTTTCCAGTCTAAACAACAAATGTCCCAGGTGGATATTGGAATAAGATTTCCCGCTGTATCTGATAGACGCTCTTAGAGATACATGCTCTTGTACCAAGACATATACTTATAATATTTTATTTCAGTGGTATCGTGGCCCATCGCTTTGGAACATTCATGCGTATGACAATTTCCTCTGGTTTGAAAATCGAGAATTAATTTAGATTAGTGATAATATATAACAGATTTTAATCTTTACTATTGCAATAACTGTTTTTTTAGAAGCAGTTGCAAGCCTTTAATATCTAAAAAAAAAAAAACAATTCAGCAACAGCTTAGTGTTTACATTTTGTTTCCACCAAACTATACAATAGTTTGTAGAACTTGGTCATGCAGTTTATGGTAGGTATCGCAAGCTTCCATAAGTCGCAATTCCAGTAAATAATAAATACTTTGGTTGGAAACCCGTATCACGTCTACTATGGGTAATGGGTATATAGGTACTTAAAACGCCGAGAATGAGTTCAAATATTTAAGCTCTGTTTGTTTGAAAAGCTATTTAAAAATAAAAAATACTACTAAATAATGTATTTATAAAATAATAACGTTTGCGAAAATATCGTGAAATGTTATACTGTTTAAGATGGATCGGTGAAATGACACACGACGAATTTTCTTACTATCGACATCTATTTTTTCCTTCTCAAATATCTTCATTTTGATTGCCCAGACGACAACGACGTCTGACAAGCATAATACAAAGTAAACAGCAGCGTCAAGAGCAAAACACAAGCGAAATGTATATTTTTAACAGTAACATAAGGAAGATAAATATATCTCTTGGTAGTAACAAGGGGTAGCTTAGGAACCTCTAAGTGAGTTATGTTCTCAATTATCATCACTGAGGGATCTGCCTTGTTTCACACTTTTGTCTCCAACTTGGAAAGTAGGTCGATCGCGTTTGTCGGGCGACGAGACTCAAGACTCTTGCCATGCCTCAAATGATCTTTGATGGATTATCTTACAAAGAACTCAAAGGTTATAAGAGTTGAAAAAATATAACGTAAACAAACATACAAAATTGCTATAAACAATCACCTTAGATCATTTATAACAATTTTGTATGTTTGTTTACATATACGATAGGCCCCTGCCTTACACACAAAAATTGCCATACATTTATTTAGGTGAGCTATCTAATACTTTAATCTATCTCTAATACTTTAAACGAGCAATTCTTGTATATACTTATATATATATATAATGAGAATCTCGGAAACGGCTGCTACGATTTCGATAAAATTTGGTATATAGGGGGTCTCGAGGGCGATAAATCGATCTAGCTAGCTTTAGTTTTTAGTAAAACAGGATTGCGCCATGCTTTCGGGCTTAAATAATTTGTACGCCATATCATTAAAAGAGAAGGTTAATTTCCCCGCTAGCCACAGCGACGCGGTGGCTCTGTTGGGGAACCGGGAGGCAATGAAACCGAAGGTCAGACGATCGAATCCACATATGTGTTTTTTTTATTTTTTTTGTTCATGTTTCTTTTTTTGTTTGTTTTTAACTTTTTAATTCTTTCATATTTAGTTATTTAAATACAAAAATGACAGAAATAAAAATTTCTTATTTAGTACCTTATTTTTTCGTGGTCTTATTTTTTTTTCAACAGATAGAGCAATTTTTATAGGTATGTTTTTTTTATTTATTACTTACCGTCGTTGTCGTTGTTATTACTTATATTTTCATTTACTTAGTTCAATTAAAATACCTTTACAGAAAATCACTTCGTTTTTCTTACACCGAAAGTTCTGCAACAGATGGCACTACAACTCACATAGTGACGAAATTTTCTTCTAAAAAAGCTTTTAAAAGTATTTTCAGTTATTTTTTCAGATATGTAACACAGAAATGGAAAATGCTATTTTATCCACGGAGACGTTATTTAATCCACGCAACCTCAACAAATTCAATTTTATATTACTACTAGCGCTGCCTTTACCACTGTTAGGCATGGGAATAATAATTTATTTTCCTTTCTGAATTCTATCCAAATTAATTTACGACTATTGTCAATGCAGGGAAATCTATTTTTACTAAAAATTAAACCTAGCTAGATCGATTTATCGCTCCCGAAACCCCATATAATGCTAAATTTCATCGAAATTGTTGTAGCACTTTCCGAGTATTCTTATCTTGCTCGTAGTACCTGGCGATGTGCAAACCCGTGGTGCAAACATTACCAAGCCAATAAGAAAATAAATACTGAAGAAAAACATTGACCATAGACATTAATATTTTCTAGAATGAAAGAATTCGTTCATTTAAAAACGTACTTAATCGGTCCGCGAATCACAGAACTCTGTGCCGCGAATCGTCATTAGTTTTTTTTTTTTGGAAGTTTTATGGTCCAGTTACTAAGGCCTGTATTTATAAATCGAACTCAAAACCGAGCTTGAGTGCGTATCAGCAGATATCGCTCTCATCGGATAATATCGAGCTTAAGTAAATGCTAATTAATAAAGCTGATTCAAGAGCGTATCAGCTGATATCGCTCTTGGGGGCAGCCACTCAAATCTAAGATCGAACTTAGCCTTCGGTGCGTTCTAAAACGGCAAAAACGATTACTTGAGAACAGTCTATTTCGCTCGCACTCATAGGACAGACAAAGAAGAGAATAGAACTATCACTCCCGAGTGATGGTCGCTCGTTTTGGAACGTACGTACTCTTGGAAATGTCAGTTTTAAGTTGCTGCGTATTTTTTCGTATAGAATTATAACTAGGTTTTAGTCTGAAACTCAGTTTAGTATTCAAAGTTGTAAATATATTCGCAATTAACAAAAAGTCTCACTTCAGTTCACCGCCAAAAAAGTGTTGTTTATTGTTGTTTAGTGTATAACTAAAACAAAGGTAAAAAAAAAATATCGTGGTTGGTTCGAGGTGTAAATATTACACTACACCAGTGATGAATGATGGCGAAAGATTGGAATTAAATCAACAAGTGATAAAAGCCTTCCTTGGATGGATACCTGTGGTACATAGGCTCCCTCATGTACCTATATTTCTCTTCATCAAAGTGAGGTCGGTGGCCGACCTTACAATACAACCCTCACGAGAACAGGTGAACATTTTTACTTATTTTATGTACTTAATACTTATTCAAACATTAATTATGTAGGCCTACTTACTATTTTTTCATTTCAGGTGTAACAAACAATAACAAACCAGAAAATAAGATGCAGCTAAAAAGTACTTCAGTACAATAATATAAATAATGAAACATCTACCAAATAATAATTGATTGACACTGAAGACCATGCAGACAATCTATTTAAAACTGATAATATAATAGCTGGTAAGAAACTAACTTTAATTTTGTAAAAACAGGAAACCATAAGCTTCAATGAAGCTGTTTTCATGATGTTTATAAGAAATCTCATTAGTTTGTTACATCATCATCATCATCAACAGCTCACATACGTCCCCACCCAAGGGCTGGAGCCTGCCCAGAATTAGGGTTATCACCGACCACGCTGCCCCAGTGCGGGTTAGTCAACTTCACACACAACTTTTGAATTTTTTCGCAGGAGTGTGCGTGCAGGTTTCATCACAATGCTTACCTTCACCGCAAGAGCGTCGAATAAAAGCACTTATGATTTTGAAATTCTAAAGCACATTGGTACGTGGTAGGGATTGAACCCATGTCTCCCGGATAGGAGACAGCGGCCCTAGCCAATACACCATCAATGCGCAGTTTGTTACTTACCTACCTGTTAATATGTTTTGACTTCAATGTTAGATGAGGTCTGATGTTTGACATTATGGCAGGTCATCGCCGGTAGTATTATAATTAATTCTGTGCCCTCATATACCTTTGCCATTATTTACTATACATTAGCTGAACATTTATGAATATGAGATAACAATTTTGTGAATTATGTACATACATTTTAGTCTTTATAATGTACTTTCTTCTGGCTGTTCTTCTCCACAGAAAACACACCTTGTAGTGAATATGCCAATCATGGACAAGTTTCTGTTTCTAAACATTAGTCATGTTTTTTATTTATTTCTAAGGGTTGGTTATGTTTAAATTAAAACACTTGAGTGTTTGTCCAACAATTAAAACTATCTTGGCTGAGATGATTCTTTATTGCTTGTAAGAATAAAAATATAATTTTATTGTTTTTCAGGAACATGAAAAAGGTTCACAGTTGCAGTGAAACAAGGACGCTCTGACTGCCACAACACAAATACTTACCTACTTAATCAATACTTGTTATTTTATTTTGAATAAATAAATGATTTGTTTTATGTACTTACAGATATTTCACATTTATTATAACCAACTTGCACATAAATAATAATAATTAAAGGCAATCCATTTTACATAACCTTGATTTGGTCTTCAAATAGTAGGGCATTACAGGTAAAATACATCCAGGCCTTGGTAGTAGATTACCTCTAGGCTCACCAGGGAATAAGAATAAGAAGACATTTATTCATTGTCATTACATTATATAGCCTTATCAATAAGTAGTAGGTACAGACACGAAAATAAGTAAGACAATGAAAAGGTAATAACGTCAGCTATACTGTTTTTCAGTCATCACCTTTTTTGGGTTAATTAACTTCAGGGGGTCCATAGTAAGATATTTCTAGCAATAAATATCCATGTCCATGTCATCTTCAATCAAGAGAAGTGATCA
The DNA here is from genome assembly GCA_951230895.1 of Carpatolechia fugitivella. Lineage (NCBI taxonomy): Eukaryota > Metazoa > Arthropoda > Insecta > Lepidoptera > Gelechiidae > Carpatolechia > Carpatolechia fugitivella. The sequence goes on from OX579650.1 coordinate 5,296,860, forward strand.
TTGAGTGAATAGATATTCTATTCAGTATGGGCGATTTATACATATTTATAAATTCAATTCAATTACCTACCTACTTTTATTTCGTCGTAAGGCAGGTACCTATCTGCCTATAGGTATACCTACCTATCTATTGTTGCCCGGAATGCGGCGGAGAGAGGCGACGAATCTTTCACAAGGGAATCGCGTCATTATGTCCATTATTGCCCGTACCCAGAGCAGAAAATACGTATTAAAAAAATGATTCAGATGGCGGGAAATACAGAGGCGACGAATCTTTCGCACGGGAATCGCGTCATTATGCCTATTATTGCCCGTACCCAGAGCAGAAAATACGTATTAAAAAAAAGGAGTTAGATGGCGGGAAATACATTTTGTGTGGTATCTTTTCTTTAGTCTTGAATTACTACCAGTAAAGAAAGATGGAAAACAAGAAACATTGTTTCACCAATATTGAAAAAAATATTTTTCTAAACATTTTAAAAAAACATAGAGCAGTTATAGAAAATAAGCAAACGGACGGGACTACGACAAGGGCCAAAAATGACGCATGGGATAAAATTACCCGGGAGTTTAATGCAAGTCCCTATATAATGACACAGGTAAACCGTTCTATTATACATTCCTGAAATTGTTTTATCTTTTGTGAGACTGACTGTAACAACGAACAACTCACTAAACACACGTAAATTGACTGTTATTTATTACTAACTAGTTATTACTTTTCTATCATATTTTATGTAAAATGAACTTAAAAGTAGGTATAGGTACCTATATACACATGAACAAGTTATTTTAGGCATCACATAAACAACTACGGCGGCTATGGATGAATTTGAAACAGAGGCAACGAGATGCGCTTACAAAAGAGCGGCAGCACCGGTTACGTACGGGGGGTGGGCCATCAACTAGTGACGCCGATATTGACCCCGACGTGTCGCAAATCACATCAGGGCTCCTAGTTGAAGTCGACCATGTTTTTGACTCGGATGTAACATTTGGTAAGTAGTATTAAAAATGGGTTACAGACTTACAGATAAATTCCAGGCCAAAAAAGCAATTAATGACGAGTTACTATTAGCTTATTTAGATGAGTTTTAAGTTTTATTTAAAACTTATCAAATATTCTTAATTAATAAATAAATAAAATAGGTATAATATTTTTTTTTTTTTTTAAATATTGTTTCAGAAACAGCAGATGGCCTGAATGTTGTCAGCTCAATAAACAATCCAATAACTACCGGACCAAACTTTTATGCTGCTACCCCGTCAACATCACCAAATAGACCATTAATGGCTATTCCAACCCCACAGTCTCCATTAGTTTCTGTAGCCCCTACCACACCACATCTACCTGCCACTTCAGCAGTTCCTCCTCCTCCTCCTCCTCCTGCTGCCGTTCCCTTTCAACGGCACAAGAATAGTATTCTTGAGAAAGAGTACAGGGATCGCCAGAGACGTGCGAATGAATTGCACGAGTTGGAAGTGCAGTTATTAAAAGAAAAAATAAGAGAGGCCAAGGCAAGAGCTGATTTAGCAGAAATATTACGCCTGCGACAACAGGGTATTAGAATAGAATCAATATAGTACCTACCGTAAAAATAAAACAATACTCATGTTAAAAAAAATATTAAATAAAGTATCTGTCTAACTAAAGTTTTCAACTTGCTAAAACACATACATATGTGTTTAATTTAATTTAACTAGCAAATAAATATTTTTTTTAGAATTAAATAGGTAAATATATATAATAGTTGATTGGTACATTATTGCTAATGTTGTGTTAATTTTCTTTTCAGACGCACCTGGAGAATGCACTTAATACCTACCTACTTATACATTTTATTTTATATTAATACGCTATTTTTTTTTTCAAATAAAAGTTATATAATTTAGGTAAAACAGTTTTCAATTAATGATCTCCGTAAAATGAATCCAGAGCTTGCACTAGGCATAACATTGTCTGTGCTTTCAATCTCTGCGTCTTCGGGTTCATCATCATCATCGAATGAAATGACATCTTTTAAAAATAGGGAAATGTTGTGGAGTACGGCACATGCTACAATTACATGTGAGACGGTGGATAATTTATTACCGAGACCTCTTGACAGGCAAGGAAATCTTCTCTTCCATATGCCGAAGGTCCTTTCAACGACATTTCTCGTTTTAATTTGTGCTCTGTTGTATCTAATGGTAGGTGGATCTTCAGGGTTTTCTCTAATTGGTGTGAGTAAAAACGGTAAAGTGGGATATCCACTGTCACCAACGAGTTTTCCGCTCATCCTTCCTTGATGGTATTTTGCGTGCACTGACGACATTTGGAAAATTCGAGAATCGTGTGTGCTTCCCGCCCATCGAGCAACAATATCCAAAATTTCGGTATTTGGTCCCACCACAGCCTGAAAACAACAAATAAATATGTGTAGTCATCTCACACATGGCCATCTCATTCCAAACTAAACGGAGCTTGAACATCAACTATATACCCGTCAAACGCATTTCAGCTCCATAATTTATTATTAACCACCATAATTATTATAGGCTCAAATAAGCCTACCATCAGGCTATAATCAGGATGATTTCCTTAGCAGAGATTGTAAGCCTATTACGGATTGGTCAGTTATTATTTTTTGGTTTAAAAGGCAATATAATTTTATTAAAAAAAAAAAATAGAATTTAAACATGTTTACCTGGACATTTAGGGAGAAGTATGACTTCCTATTTCTATATGCTTCATGATGTTGACAGCCTGGGGTATTTACAATTTTAATATGAGTGCAATCTATTGCACCGTCAATCCCTGATAGACCTGGCCAGCGGCCGTGACTTCCCATCTCCATAAATAATTCTCTGTTTGAATCGGCATTGGCACCTCGTGGAAATTTTATAAATGTTCTTCCTAGTTTAGCTAGTAGTGTAGAAACCTTGGTGATGATATTAGATGCCGTTGACTGTGATAAACTCATAAGGTCTCCACACACAATCTAAAATGAAAACAAGTAAGTGATAGATCTTCTCAGTTAATTTTACAATATTACTCGTACTAACAACTTTATAATGGGGCGTCCACTTCCTGAGAAATTGGAATATTAATGTCGAGGTAGTCAGTCGGTCAAATTGAGCATGTCACCTGGAAAGTCAGGGAAAAAGCGAGGCTTACTTTAAACACACTTTCCCAGTGACTAAAGTGATAGATAAGCGTTTGTTCCTATAAAGTAAGTAGTATTTGGATAAGGCCACATTCCTACAAAGAGCGTTTCCTATGAGGACAGTTTCCTATAATGACAGGAACACGAACCTACAAGAACGGAATTGACTACACATGTAAATAAAATCCTTTTTTATAAGTACATATAAATATAAGTTTTAAAAAACTTAAAATAATAATTGTGGAAATAGGTTACATGGTTAACACGATAATAATAAGACGGATTACTATATTCAAACGTACTTACGTAACGATTAATAACTGGATTATTATATTCTATGAAATAGACATTAATCAGTCAAATCAGCGAGATTCTTTAGGTACAGTGGACATCAAGCCATACATTTTTATTGCAAACTAGACTATTACCAACGCGCAAGATACCCCGGTGTATAACTTGATGTGCTGTTCACTGTACTACCAACATATTTATACATAACAATTGATGTTGTAACGCAAAGAATTTGAATAAGCGATGATATAATTGTGTATGCAAAAAAAAGTAGTCAGTAGGTACTACCTATCTACCACACATATAAAAAAATAAATAAATAAGGGCAGTGTTAGTGCTTTACCTATGTACCAAAAGTAAAATTATTTTGTGTGTAATGACTTTACCAACTATTTCTCCTTGTGGGAATCTGTCCTTATAGGAATCTGTCCTTATAGGAATTAATCTGGCCTTTCAGAAACAAACGGATACTCTATTAAGAATATTATATCTACAATAAGTACTTACTTATCGAAAGTCTAGTCTGACCTACTAATAAGGAAAGTCTAACCCTTAAGCAAGCAAGCAAGCAAGCAATAATCAATAAAAATAACAAAAACATATCTAAATATTAAGAGCCTAATACTCGACCACAATAACATTGCATAACATGTCATATTATTTATGCCTGGTTTTGGTCACGTAGTATGTGTAATACTTACATGCTCACTTTATGTGTAATTATTCATTATTAAGAATAACATGCGTTAAAATGAACACAGTCGTGAAAAAATATAGCAATATGGTCAGAGAAAAGTTGGGATAGACTTTGTTTTGTATTAGTATAATAAACTTACCTGAAATGACGCTGTAGCGTAAAATCTTAAAGTTAACAATACTGCAATTTCAGGTGCAACTGGAAGACCGCGATTATCACTTTTTATCATATGGTTCTTTATCAACGACACAATGTAAAAAACGGAATCTTGTGAAAATCTGTATCGTTTTTCAAACTTTTTTTGCACCATTTCGAAAGGATTTTTAGCATCCCGGACGTATTCTTTGGGCAAACGGTATTGGTTCTGCCAAAATATGTCGTCGTAGTGGTCCAGTTCGTCATAATAGTCGATTTCGTTTAAAATACTTTCGAGCGCCATTTTCGTTTTTCACAACTGACATAACAATCCGGAACTTAAGTTACCTCCAGACCACAATCAACAAATACCTACTCAAGTGAGCTCTCAAGTGCTTACTTAAGTGCTGATTGACGTTTATTAATCAAGCACTACTTAGGTAAAACCTGAAATGTGATCACGCACTTAAGTGACGTTTATTAATTAGTCATGCGTATCAAGTGCGCTCTTAATCACGATCTCATACTTAATATCGATTTATAAATACAGGCCTAAGACCTTTAGACCAAATCTTATTTGCACATAACACTTTATTTATTAGTTAGAGTTTTTTAACACATATTTTAATATAATTGTACAAAGGTGTATAGTACTCTTTTTGCTCGTCACACCCTGCTGCGTTCCGAAACACGCTGAAATCGATTTTAGCACTCTCAAAGCGTGTACCAAATTACTGTCAGCAGGCGAGTGGGCGATTACTTTAAACAGAAAAATAATTACTTCATCTCTTATTTCATCATTATAAAGTCTAACAGGTTATTGTACTTACATACTTTTTTCAGAGTTGCCTTTAATTAATTTCCCAAAAAAAATCCCAAGTATAATAACTTATTAGACAGACTCTACATACTCTAATTTAACTTAATGATATGAAATAGTTTTTAAAATATGTAATCTCTCAGAGCTTTTCCTATAGTAAACCGGGTATAGCGGGCGAAACCCATATTATTATTAATTATCTAATCGCTAACGGCGCTGACTGTTTCATTCGGAATACACCCTATCTATGGCAGAATTTTGTATTACTACTAGCGCCGCCTTTTATTTCATACGTAGCTCAGAGAAACAAAAGTGGCAATATGCAACTAGCATTATGCCAAAACAGAGAAAAATAAAAGAATCCGCGCGAAAAAATTCAAAAATACGAGGTATTGTTTGGTCGAGGTATTTTTAGGGTTCCGTAGCCAAATGGCAAAAAACGGAACCCTTATGGATTCGTCATGTCTGTCTGTCTGTCCGTCCGTATGTCACAGCCACTTTTTTCGGAAACTATAAGAACTATACTGTTGAAACTTGACAAGTAGATGTATTCTGTAAACCGCATTAAGATTTTCATACAAAAATAGAAAAAAAAAACAATAAATGGGGGTTCCCCATACATAGAACTGAAACTCATAAATTTTTTTCTCATCAAACTCATACGTGTGGGGTGTCTATGGATAGGTCTTCAAAAATGATATTGAGGTTTCTAATACCATTTTTTTCTAAACTGAATAGTTTGCGCGAGAGACACTTCCAAAGTGGTAAAATGTGTGTGTCCCCCCCTGTAACTTCTAAAATAAGAGAATGATAAAACTAAAAATAATGTATGATATACATTACCATGGAAACTTCCAACGAAAATTGGTTTGAACGAGATCCAGTAAGTAGTTTTTTTTTAATACGTCATAAATCGTAAATCGTAAACCGCGGCTACTATCTAGTCGTTACACGAGCCAAGTCCTTGTGTTACTTATCATAAACTCAATTAAAAAAATACACTATTATTAAAACATCTATCAAAGTTACAACGAACTACAAGAACTTTTATGTTACTTGCTGCTAAGGAACCCTTCATGGGCGAGTCCGACTCGCACTTGGCCGCTTTTTTGTTCAGAGTGTGGTTAGACAAAAAGTTCAAAGTTTAATGACAAGAATATGTGTATTTATAACCAAAGAGTTTACATAAAAATGCCTGGAAGTCGTGACTCATCTGAGGACGTCATTCGACTAAGATGACGATGATTTCTTATACTTATATGTGTAATGTTATGCACAGATAGTGCTGCTAGGAAATTTAGTAGCAAAATAACTCATAAGTCAATGCTATAAAGTGCTACTATGTTTAGCCGCGTGTACTTTCGTCTGAACGCATAAAGTAAGTAAAGTAATTAATCTAAATGCTTAGGGTCAACCAGGTACTAAGGAATAAAACGTAGAATCAGATGTGGTTTTAATTTTTTGTATCACAATGAAATGTATTGGTAACATTAAAAAATGCAATGATAATAAAAAAAAACAAGTGCGCATCAGTGCTCAAAATAAAATAAATCCAAATCAAAGTGTATTTATGTGCGGAATGGCTGCCGGCTAGTTCCAGATAAAATCAGCAATCCGCTCAGAGAGCTACACAAAATCAAATCAAAATTGCTATTTGCTCTGATGGCTGAGATATTCGCATCTGACGTCTATTGAGTGAATTTTGCATCATGTGCAAGCGTGAATATCCAATTTACACATTTTAATTTATATAATAATTAGTCGTTAATTTTCCGGCCCGAGGGGTAAAAAGGGATGTATTATAATTAGTTTGACTCTGTCTTGTTGCCAGGATGGGTAATTGTATTCAGCTTAATATAATGTCATGCCAGAGACGTAATACTGCCTGTAATATAGTTTTAAGTTTTATACTAGGCCTAATGCCAATATAGTTGTTGATTTATAATTACAAAAATAAGACGATATGAGTTAACTAAAATAAAAATATATTATGATAATTTACTTAAACGTAGATCTCTATTACAAATATTTTCTTTGCTGACAAATCAATACTGTTAAAGGTTTTTGATTGAAATATTATTTTTGATGTATTTTTTTATATGATTTTTTCTACTTTTCGTATTAAACGTATTTTTAAAACAAAAGTGTTGAATACCAATAATTGTATTTTCAACCCGATTTTATTTTGTGTACCGACACGTCAACCGCAGAGGGAATTGTATTTCAGAAGGTTGATTAAGCGTAGAGGGCTGCTATTTATGTATCCGGAATAACAAAAAATAACAAACATCTATAACCAAATATACTTTTATTGCTTTTCAAAATATTCCCCGTGATGATCGATGCATTTTTTCATACGTTGAAACCAACTTTCGTAGCATTTTTTCCATTCTGTATCGGGTATCTCCAAAACGTGCATTTTGAAACCATCAACGGCTTCTTCCCGGGTCGAAAATCGGTGTCCACGTAATTTGTTCTTCACGCTTGGGAATAAATAAAAGTCGTTGGGTGCCAAGTCGGGACTGTACGGCGGATAACCCGTCAATTCGATCATTTGACTATTTAAATACTCCGTTGTTGCGGCCGAGGTGTGACAGCTGGCGTTATCGTGGTGAAGGATTATTCTTCGTTGTCGATTGTTCTTGCGTATTCCTCCAAAGACTTCTGGCAAGTGTACTATTCAGAATTAACCGTTTTACGATTCTGTAGTGGTACTGTAGCCACATGTCCACTAATACCAAAAAAGCAGGCAACCATTTGCTTCAAAGTGCTTTTTGCACGAACAACTTTAGTTGGGTTTGGCTCATTTTGGAACACCCAAACCGTTGACTGCTGTTTAGTTTCGGGATCATACGCATATATCCAAGATTCGTCTCCTGTGTAGATATTATGAACAGCTTTTGATGTACCACATTTGTATTTTTCTATCATTTTTTTGCACCAATCAACACGAGCCTGTTTTTGTTCAACTGTTAAGTTGTGCGGGATCCAACGAGAACAATTTTTTTTTACAGCCAAATGTTCGTGTAATATTTTATAAATACTCGTCATACTAATGCCCAGAAATGGCTCTATCTCGCGACATGTAACATGACGGTCTTGCATTATTATTTCGCGCACAGCATCAATATTTTGTGGTACAACAGCCGATTTAGGGCGACCTTCTTTAAAATCGTCCGCAAGCATACGACGACCACGATTAAACTCACTGAACCAGTGATACACAGTGGTTTTCGATGGGGCTTCCTCCCCAAAAGTCGACAAAAGTTGATCCATGCACTGTTTTTGAGTTAATCCACGCCGAAAGTCGTAATAAATCATAGCACGAAAATTTTCACGAGTCAAATCCATGGTGATGATAGACAATGAATTTTAAAAATGGCGCCACAATGTAAAAACAATTGACAGATGAATGAAACAAACTTTATTTTACAGCCAAAGAGTTCTATTTTTAAATGTTATAATTTCTTTTTAAATATTGTTTATGTAAGTGGCCAGTTCCGGATACATAAATAGCAGCCCTTGTATTGGTCGAAATATTTGCTGCTGTTTTTAATACATGTTTATTTAATGAATGAATCCGAAATCAACAAATGAATTTTGTAAGCGCAATATTGTTAGCGTAGCATCGAGGGGCTTCAGCCTGCCCTGGAGTAGGGCGACGCTGGCCCAGTGCGAGTTGGTCGACTTCCCACACAACTTTTGAATTTCTTCGCAGAATTAGGTATATATAAAATCAGAATATTTTCCTTCACAGTGTGAGCTAAACGTACAACATATCAATTTGAGATTGGAAAACACATTGGTACGTGGTGAGGATTGAACCTGCGTCTCTCGAACGTGAGGTATATAGTTAATAAGAGTAGGTATTTTCAAGAAAAAAGTAAACGAGAATAAGCCAATTGTAAACTGGCTACATTTTTTCCACTTTAAAACCGTAGTGTATTAGTATAAGTTAAAAGTATAAGTAATATTACATACTCTGTGTATGTATACAGTACACGCGTCCTTTCCTCCTTCATTTGTACGGGTCTCCCTACACTAGGCACCTGACCCAAGTCATTATTTAAGTAACCTCTACTAAATTATCCAGCTTAACATAATACTAAAAACAAAAGCAGGCAGGACAACATGCCGGGCCTCTGTCGAGTCATGGTTCTTTTTTATTACATGGCAATATGGCTTGAAACAGTAACAAATATCTACCAATTCGTGGTTACATTTTGTTTTGCTTCTGCATTTAACCTCATAACCTCTTGAACAAAATTATCAAATTCATCTTTATCTTGTAATAGTCACCTAGACTTTTCCAGGTGACCAAACTAACTAGTTCTACCTAATAAATGCAAAGGATGGTTGGTTATGTAAAGTATGTATTTAAACATGAAAAAACAATCACATTGTCGTAAAATAAAATTAAATAAAATCACACTTACACTAATTAATATTATATAATATATATAAATGTGAAAATATATTGGGAGGTTTAGATGTTTGGATGTTTGTTCCGCCTTCACGCTTAAAATACTCAACGGAATGGAAACAGTTTGTAACCTGGATTAACACAGAATAATTTTTACGGGAAAAAGTCTTATTCCCACGAGAAAATCCTTACCAATATTATAAACGCGAAAGTTTGTAAGTATGGATGGATGTTTGTTACTCTTTCACACAAAAACTACGGAACGGATTGGGATGAAATTTGGAATAGATATAGTTTGTACCCTGTATTAACACATTAGATACTTTTTACGGGAAACGTCTTATTCCCACGGGAAAATTTTACATAAAGCGAGCGTAGCCGCGGGCGGACCGCCAGTAACCTACAATTAAAGAGATTTACTTACATAGACTTTTGTGAATTTCAGTACTAGAACATTGCATACAGCGTGTAACTCAAAGGGACCTGAACGGGATATGTTTGTTCCGCCAACGTGAGGTTTACGTGATGCTTCACGGGGACAATTTAGTCACTTACGTCCCGTACACAGATTAGATTAGATTAGATTATTTATTCATAAACAATATACATTGTGTTTGAATTACAATTAAAATTAATTAAAAATAAATAAAGAAAAACATGCCAAAATTCATAAAACAAAATATCAAAACAACACATAAATTCATCATCAAATAAAATTATACAAGAATTTTAAAATAACATATATACATTAAATAATAATTATAAATTTAAACAAGATAATCAAATAATATTAAATAATTAATCAACATGTCAACAAGTGCGCAAAATTAAAGAAATCTGATATAGAATAAAAACACTCCTTCAGCAAAAAACTCTTCAGCTTCGATTTAAAGCTGACTAGCGTGATATCCCCCTTGAACTCTACAGGCAATGCATTAAAGAGACGCACCTCGTTGTAGAACATGATGTGTACGGAGCTTTACATTGGAAAACGTGATGTTGAAACTCTGTTTTACCTGCCTCATGCCCTTTAATGTAAGAGTTGATTATTTTGAACCACCGAAACATAACTTTTAAACTAATAAAATAAATGAAATTACAAGAATAGGACTTTTCCTGACTTAATAAATAATATAATTTAGAAACTGAACGCTTTTTGTTAGAAACAAGTTATGACAAAAATTAGGAGGCTAAACAGCTGTTTTTACGACCAATCTTTTTATTTTACAATCAGTCACTGTCAGTTTACGTAATATTGATAAAAATACTACGTAAACTTTCTTTGGCACAAAATTTATTTTATCATTTAATCCAACTTTTTCGTGTCACGGTTACGTTTTTCGTATTGATTGCCAATTAATGTTGAATTTAACTAGTTGAAGAATTAATAAGAAAAGCACTCGAAGAAGAGAGCAATCATCCCAGCCCAAGTGATCAGAGCAAAAAGAAACTTCACGGTCCCTTGCTAAAGGAAAATCCAATTCCAGCTCCAAGCCTTCTCATTAATGAAAGCACCAGCCAGCTCAAACAAATCCAAATCATAAATTAAAATTTCCGTAATCTTTAACGTTTCTGAAATAACAATTAAGTTCATTTAATTTCGATATCCGATTTAATTTATAACATTACTATTTGTGATTTTTTTTTAAATTAATAAAAACAAAATGTAGATTGGCTCGAACCAGCCTATGTAAGCTAAAAACAAAGAATATATTATTCAGTCATTTGTCACTTACATTTTTTTTTGACATTTGACATTTGACACCCTGTATACCTATATGTTTTGATACCGATCTCAAGCAAAGTTATTTTTATATAGATATATATATATATATATATTTATTAAGAAAGACTTAACCTATTTTACGTATTTACAAATTCGCCAAACTACAGAGTAGTTTGTTGGCGATTGCGCTCATCCATGTTATTATAATTATCGCTTAATAAACTTATACTACAAGTACTCACATTAAACTCATTATCATTAACCTAACATGCATTTCTTTATTTTTTTCTTAAGAGTAGATACAGTTCTGATCTTCTCGGACTCTAGTAGCATCGCGTACTTATTATAAAGTTTTGGTATTAAATATCTTCTGGTTCTTTGCCCGTAATAATTATTAAACCCTGTTTGTAGTAATTTTCTTTGTTTCTTGGACCTAGTCCAATATTTATGACTACTTTTTTCCTTAAATTCTTCGCTATAATATGTTTCTAATGCTAATAAATAATCTTTATTGGCCAGCAACCACAAAATCTGACTTTAGTTATCGCGCGGCCACAGAGCGCGCTCCTCATACTGCTGAACTTCAGACATACTGTTTTTTTTTTTTTTGGAGTTGTGTGCGTTTCATTACGCTTATATCCTCCACCTTAAGAGCGTGAAATAAACGTAAATTTATGAGCCCTTTTGCCAGCCAGCGGTTCATGACGATGATGATATTAGTTCTAAATTAGAAACCACATTTTCGCTTGGGAAAGTTAATAACTGAAACTCAGAATATATCGTACCTAACGCCGCTATAAAACCCGGAGTACTCTTAAATTATTTCCTTTACCGACTTCAATGATAAGATTTAAAATTTTAGACTAAGTTAAGAACTATCTGCGAGGAGTACAAGTAGTCGGGTTCTTACAAAACGTTTTCGCTGCCAAATTTTGCTAGAAGAGGTGCCAAGTTCCATTCATTAGCGACTTTACTTTGACTTGTGTTCTAGAAGAATACTCAACATCTTTTAAATTAAACGCCTATCAATAATAACGAGTTTGGGGATACGATCTAACTCCTCAATATCATATTACAAACCCTTTCACACATGTAAAACTTTTAAGATCTATGACTGTTCAATTATTGCTCAGTTTAAAAATATTAAAACACTAGTGTTTCTTGGGTCTAGTTGTTATGTATCTATATAAGTATGTATTTATCTATTCATGTAATGTGTATCAGCTGTCAGGTACCCATAGTACAAGCTCTGCTTAGTCAGGGATCAGATGGCCGTGTGTAAATTTGTGCCCACATACCTATTTATTTTATTTATTAAACATTACATTATGTTTTTCATATAAATTTTTTACACTCTTTTATATGTATCAATATAAATGGCTATCTAAACGTAAGTACAGGATAGATTACACTCATCTTTTTATCTTTATGCATGCGTCCTAAAAAATGTATCTTAAATTAAAAGACTATTTTCTTGAGACGTATAAAATTAAAGTGGTTTTTCACGGCGGCGGTTTATAGGTGGACTAGGATAAATTCGAGCCATTACAGCCCGGGACTCTTTCCATTTTTCAGGCCCCAGGCGAGCCCGAACAAGCCATTTACCCGACCATTTCTCAGATCAAAATAACATTAACCCTGCGAATATTATTTCATACCGGCCATATTTTCCAAAGGGACAAGCTAATAAAACGGAATTGGTCCCTAATTTGTTAACGACCCCTGATTTATCGTTCATTAGGAATATTTTGATGTTTATTTATTTTAGAAGTTGAGCAAGAATTATAATTTAAGGTGAAAGTTTACGTGCGGTATTACAGGGTGTTATATCTTCAGCTAAAGTTACAAGTCTTATCAATATATATATATAGAATTTTACTTGAGAAAAAACTCATAGTTTACATATAAAGCCGTAAACTTTATATTTAATAAAAGTCACTTTTACTAGTTCCACTTATATTACATTCACCCGACCGGTTTCGATCAACAGATCATCATCACAGTGTTATTTTACTTATTCTAGATCACAGTTTGTCAATAACGACCGTCCAAACCCGTAAAATTTATGTGATACATCTCTGCGTCTGACATGTTAACGAATACAAAAAAAAACAGAAATGTCACACTTATAAAACTGCATTCTAATGCGTTTCAGGTGCATCTGAGAGTGCATCCTAGCAATACGAATACATTTCCAACCGATATTGAAAACTACGAACCGAAGTGTTCCCACACGGCTTACAATGTTCCACGCGAGCGATTGGCAAAGTTTTACAGGAACGTGCGGCAAAATGTATTCTACTTGGAGAGCTCAACTTCACCTCCGCCTCTGTGCTGCAGTTATGTGTGCAAATAGCATGCGAGATGCGGCAAGTGAGGTGCGCTAGGGTTAACATAACACAAGAACAGCCATTTTCTTTTTTAATTATTTATAACCATTACGAATTCATCCTTTTGAGATTCTTCATAGCAACACACAACTAATCGGCTTCTTAAAGTTTTTGCCGAAGCTAACTAATCCATCAAATAAAAATGTTTAAGAAGGGCTGGAAATTATGAGTATGAGGTATGATATTGAAATCTATTTATAATAGTAAACATATCTAGGTATTTTATGTTATGTATGACCAAAAAAGTACTTGTATTCAATCAAAACCATCAAATTATAATTTTGCTAAACATGAAGAATGAAGGAATAGTTAGGGGTTACTCCAAATAGGGATTATGATAGGACTACACAATATTTTTGCTGAACTTATCTATCTGATGGGCCCACGTATTTGACTGACAAGGGAACTCCACGTACCCAAACACACCAAATCAAATGAAAAATTTTTTGGGCGTGTAGACCTTGCTATTCTGAACACAACCTTATTTTTCATTGGTGTTCTATTGTGGTTCTATCCTAATCTACGGCTAGATAATCACATTTAATAAAATCTATATCGATGATTTCTGTTCGGATTAAATGTATTGATTTATATCCGTTATTGAATGGTAAATGTGATATTTCCGGTACCATGGTGTAGTTTTTTTTTTATGTTGTCAAAAATATAAACAACTAATTCTTGCTATTTCAAATAGTTTTATTTCTTCTTATATTATATATCAAATGATTGATTGGTGCAATTTAAACAATATAAATCTATTAATTTTCTAGTTCTAACTAGGGTAACCGGTATACGTGTGTTGGAATCTGCCGCACGATTTGTAGCGTAGTCCTCCTATAGTTATTTGTACACCGTCCGTAGATTGGGATAGAGCACTAATGAAGTTGTAGTGTTCAGTTAGCATGGTCTACACGCCCGCAAAATTTCATTCGATTTGGTGCGTTCGGGTACGTGGAGTTCCCTTGTAAGTTTAAGGTTATATTGATCCCATTGGTGGGGACATAAATAAGTTTATTTTATTATCATTACCATACTTGAAACATTTCAAGTAGAAATTATAAATGTAAAGTATGTATTTAAATATAATATTATTTTAAGTACATTTGTGTTATATTGCATGTTATTTATTAATTTTAAAATTGCCATAGGTAGCCCTGCGTATATCAAGTGAGGGGTGAACGAGGCAGCCATGAGCTAACTCGGCCGACTGGAGTAACCACAGACCACGTTAGTCTAACAGAAACCACACTGCTTAGATTACTTTGTTGGTAACATAAAGTGCCGCCAAACCGAGCGTACTAAAGAAGGGGAACTTTATAACGCGTCTTGTTTGGAAAAGTTATTGAAATCTATTTGCAATTAAGATAAAGGTTTATTACTTGACACTGGCACAAAGCGCAACCATGCCATAAAAAAGAAAGGATATCTTTAAATTATTTTATAAAATACTACATTGATTTCGGATGACTTAAAAACAAAATTCCTTCTCTAAATAGAATCCCATAAATTACTAAACGAATCGATCTAAGAATAATATTATCTATATTAGGTCACAATCAGGCAAAAAATCCTGTAATATTAGAATATTAAAGGTAAAAGCTTAATCATAAACTTCAATACTAGAATTTTATGTGGATTTTTTTTATTCCAGGTATGTTGGGACTCGTTCTAAAAATACAGTCGACTAAAAATTACGTATCGAACAAAAACTTAATCCTTAACTGCAATACTGGAATATTATGTGTAGCGAAGGCTTTGTTTTCCAACCAGCTATGTTCACTATGACAAAGCAGTCAGATCGAGCCTTCATCGCACAATACAACATTCAAAAACACTCCAATAGGGTTCATTTTAAAACCTACTATTTGTTTGTCTGTGATTAAGAACTCTCCTACAATTCTTTTTTTTTTTTAGTTTTCATATTTTTGTTAGCGGAATTTAGAATTACGAGTCCTTCTAATTTTTTAATTGTTGGTTTTATTGCTAAAAGAACTTCGTTTCTTCGAAAGTGTAAAGTAAATATTTTGCTACGTTATTCGTTATCATTGTGATTTAAACTAACCTATACTTAATCCATTAAGCGTATTGAGTATGTTGTCTAGTTTTCACTCTATAGAATTTCATTCATTGTCTCTCGGCCTCAAACGCAGTTAAACGTGTCGACCGTTTCGTTCTAAAACAATAAAATGGAATAAACATAAAACCTTTATTTTATCTCTCTTTGAAGCTTCAGTTGAATGTTTGCTGTTTAAAATAAACTTTACATCGCTACAGACTCAACTCTCAACCATTGATTCATGATAAAAAATGAAATACCTTTAAATCGCATTAATATTATAAATGTGAAAATATATTTGGATGTTTGTTTCCCCTCCATGCTTAAAGTACTCTACGGATTTGGTTGAAATTTGTAATGGAGATAGTTTGTAACCCGGTTTAACACATAAAATACTTTTTACGGGAAAAAGTCTTATTCCCACGGGAAAATCTTGCATAACGCGAGCGTAGCTGCGGGCGGACCGCTAGTGATTATTAAAATGGAGACTGAATGAAAAATACCTAAATCATCAGATAAGATGTGTGATGATTTATCTTTTCATTATTTAATACCTACTAAATGTTTTCAAAAAGTCATCCTAGTCAGCTTCAGTTATTTATTACATACCTACTAATCATACATTTCTTTTAGTTTTTTTTTCAGAATTGCAGTATATTAAAATATTTGTCTATGAAGATAACTAAGCCAGACGATAAAAATGTGTTTGTGTTTTTACGTGAGTGTTTCCGTTTTTATATAAATAATAAAAAAATGTGTTGTTTGCAATACAGTACAAATATGTTTTTATTAGCTCTGTGTAGCAGCTTACTTTTTATAAGGCAGACACTTATCTAGTTCTGTTCAATATCTCACCCAACTATAAGTATGTAAATTACGTCTAACAAACCGTTGACGTGCAGTTACGAATTCATTTGTACAAACGGTGATCAACGATGTAACTATACCACCGTGACGTCACTAACTGCTCATAACTAGTGCCGGTCGGATGATTGTGACATCCGCAGGGCTGTTACTGGAAGTTAGTTAAACAGTTTATAGTTTACGTGGGCGTCCTGAATATGTCGACTCCCTTCTAATTTCACACACATGCTAATGGGATGCTAGGGATGGATTTGTTAGTGAACTCACCCAAAAAAATGTAATGACGGATCTAAGTGATGTAATAACATCCTATGGAAATAAATAATTTTGTCTTTGACTTTGATCGGCCGTGTAGATGTAATTAGTAAAAGGAGACTGTTCTGTCTGAGCTATATTTAATAATACCAGACTTTGAACTTCCAAAACTTAAATATATTTTTTATGAATATGCAATCTCATGTCTTCTTAATTACTGTTAATTTAAAAAATACATCTTATAATTTTAGTTATCTAAATAAAAGAGAGATTTAAAAAAATACTACTGAAAATTTCGTCACAGTACTAAGTTAAAGGAATAAGTAATAATTAAAAATCCTTTTTAAACAAGCTTTTAAAGCCGTGGAGTGGAGTATCCTTGTTAAGACAAATCCAACGAACCCAAACACGACTAGGTTGTGGTGTGTATTTAAGGAACTCCTATGGATACCTTCCGGCTTCATCATGAGACCCTGGACATCACGTATGACTAAAGATCTTGTTAAGACAAATCCAACGAGCCCAAACACGACTAGGTTGTGTTGTGTATTAGAGGAGTTCCTATGGCCACCTTCCGTCTCCATCATCAAACCAGCTCCATGGTACCATAATATTGCATTGTCATCGCGGTTACATAAGTACACCAAATTTCAGCAAATTCCAAAGGCAGCAAGTGCTTCAAAATTAAGTTGCAAGATTTCGCCCGAACTACCCACAAAAACCCACATACAGTGCAAGCTAAATACAAGCTTGTAAAAAATGAGCCTTGCCGTCGATCTAAAAGAAAAATCGAAAAAGAATGAAGTTTTCGTGCAAAAAGTAGTAGGTAGTTGAACCACAGAAGAAATTATAGTAGTGTTGAACGTTAAATGAACTAAGTACATTATATCAAAACCAGACCGGAGTAAAACTTGTTTGTGAGGGGTGAGCTCAGATATTATTCAGAGCACTTAGGCACTACCTTTCCGAAACCGATAAAATATGCTATAAGCACATATCGGTCGCTGGCACGAAAAATCAATACAATTTTAGATCCCCCTCGCTCTTGAATCATGTCTGCGCTTGTGCTTCAAATAGGGAAGTTACCTTTATTTTAAACCTTGTTATTTTTTCTGTGACTTATTGCTGTGACTGAGTTTTAGGTGGCCAAAATTTAAGTAGGTACTTAGTTGGAACCTTAACTCGAAGAAGAAGACGAATTTGCTAAGTGTCTACTTAAATATCTGTGGTTTCTAACCCGCAAATTAAGGTTTGAACCTCTCAATAGGGCCAAATATGAGAATTGTCTCATAATTATATTAGTTATTGAACTACAAAAAATAATACGATGAAAACTATTGCCCAGCAATATCGTAGCATTTTTGCTGAAGTGCTATTAGTATAAATATTCAAAAATATAATTATAATAGGTCAAGTAAGTAAGCAAACAAGTAAATTTTTATGGAACTTAGACACATACCCTTATCTCAAACCCGCCATCTCCGTTCTATTAGTAAAAAAATATAGTTTTAAAGAGTTGGTTGCTCGATATAGGTACGAAAAATATTGCACAAAGCACCCCACGCTTTTTTCACAATAATACTAGTATTTTTCGTTCACTATTGTTTTCAGCTTATATTAAGTAATATTTTTCACTTTTTAGTTTGAGGTGCTTTAAAAGCGTGTTTTTTAGTTTTTTTAACTATATTTTATTTTTAGTTTAGTTTGATGTACCTACTGTGAAAGCGTGTCTTTTTTTTTGTTTCTTTTTTTTAATTGTTGTATTGTCACCGGTTCTTGATAAGTGTACAAAGTTTCAATTAAATCTGTACGTTTAAAGTGGGTTTTGACCCAAACAAAGGAGTCGGTTACATACATACAAGCAAACAAACATAGAGGTGAAGCTAATAAAAGCGTGTTAAAAAAAGGAGGCTAGATTACAAAGGGCATAGGTATTTACGCCTAAGATTAGAATGTTATTAATATTATCATCTTATTAACTTAGCTCTTACCAATACAAAGCAAAACACAAAGAGAATAATAGAAATGGTTACAAGCTTGTTGCGTAACATAATTTGAAATTCAATTAAGGCAGCTTCCGACTTAGATCGTTTGCATATTCATCGGATAATAGGTAATGCGTGCTAGGAACACTGTGGAGGTATTTTGTTTTAACATGTTTGTTTGTTTACACTTTCTTATAATAAATAAATTCGTTTATTTTCAGGTACAATATCCCATAGAACAATAGATACAATATAAATACAAACACAATCCAATGCAATATAAAAATTAACACGCTCAGTCAAATAAAATACATTATAAATCATCATCAACGGCCCAATTAAACTAATTTAAAAATCTAGTTAAGTTAGTTTGGTCTATAAAAATCGTCATAAAAAGATTCAACGTAGTATGTAAATCTTAATTAAGTGCGGGCTTTGCTTGGACTATTGTAGTTCGTTGGCAAATTGTCATAAATTGAATAAGTAAAATGTCATAAATTTAAATTTAGACCCAATGACCTCTTAACTACAATGATCTCCCTAGTAGGTATTTTCTGACTTATTATATCAATCAGAGTTTCAGTGCCACTTAAAAATAAATTACAAAAATAAAGACCTTTTTTTTTCGCGTGCATTAGCTAAGGCATGGACAGTGGACACACTACGACAAGTTGGCTACGTTTGTAAGCCCAATTTATGTTGGGAATAGCTCATTTTTTGTAATACCCAGTGATGGTTGATCTGACCCGTGGCGTGTCCTGTCCTGTCCGTTCATGCCTTACGCAGCGAACGCCCTAATAATATGGACTAATTATATTTTGCTCGTATTCCGGCTCGAAGTTTCCATTCTACATACGTGATTGTTTAGCACGATGACAATGTTACGGATAGCATTCTTGCTCCAATTCAATCGAATCCAATTTATTACGTGCATAAAAGTTTACAATCCATTTTTCAGGTCCCCGATCACGTTTGACCTAGATATAAAATGAACGGTTAATCTATTTACCCGAGAACACAAATCAAAGAAGGGCAATCTTTTAAGCAGGTATACAGCGTGTAATTGACAATATGATATAATGCATATGCTTTGATTGAATTAAAAAAAAATGTAAGCCAGAAATACTGTCTGCGATGCGAAGCAATTTAAAAAAAATGGGTAAAGTGATAAAATAGGAAATATACATTTCACTTCATTTTTATAGTATAATTTATTGGGATATTTTGTATAAAAAGTCATTTTCCGAAGACCAACAACAACATATCTCTTATATATCTTAATGTAATGTTTCTGTGTACAATAAATAATAACAAACGCGAAAACCTAAAAGTGTTTATAAATAATATTCTATTCTATTTTTCTATTGGTCGGCTAAGACGTCTAAACTTTAACTGTATTACATAAATTTATGTCTGAGTTTTCGTGCCCTCCAGGTATAATATTTTGTTAGTACCAACATAAAAATAGTATTTCGTTTTGTGCCTAGACAAGCACTTATCTCCAAGATCTAAAACATAAAACATTTGCGATTCTATGCAACCAAAGCTCTATTTTGATGTTCATGTTAATATGCATTGAAATAACTTTTCCATCAGATAGAATTAGAAAGCTGCAATTTTCTGTAATAACAATAACATGAAAAATAATGTAATCCTGAACTTTTATAGCTTCAGTTCAAGCCATTTCATAATTGTTTTAGACGTGTTCTTTATCTATTTTCTGAGGTGATTTAGAGGGTGGTGCTTCAGGCTGAAAGAAAGAAATGTTTGTTAGCTAATATTAGAACATGAACACTGTTTTTTCAGCTCAAGGTTAAAATTATTGTTATTTTTTTCTTTTTAAATAACTTAATGTACTTTTTTTTGTTGTCACGGTTTTTTAAAAGAGCCATTTTTACTATTGTCACAAAGGGCGCTTTTAATTTGTGCTATTGTCATTTCATTTTATAACTTATTCTGTTCACTGTATTATTTTGCATATCGTTGTCGTCTATAATTGGAGTTACAATTAGGCTAGTATCCTATGCATATTTATTTAGTTGTAAGCATTATTGTTAACTCTGTTGGTGACCTAACAAAATAAATAAATATCATCATCATCATCAAATAAATAAAGTTAAATTATTTCTCTGAAAAAAAAAAGAATTCGCATAGATGGCCGTCGTAGTAGTGTCCAACACGTAATTTGACCAAATCTATAGGTTATGAAAATAATCATTCTAAAAATCTCTCTTCCTTTTTCATTTTCTAGAGATACGAAAATTACAGCATGACATAAGAAATGAGGACATTTTGTCTTTTTTGTGTCTTTAGTGAAAGAAAGTCTCTTACAATGAATATTATTGTTTTCTTTTACCGCGCTTTTTACTTGATGGCTATTTCAAACAAATGAAAAGTAATGTGATGGTGCTGTAGGGGTAAGTGCGAGTTTTGTTATCTTACGGAGAAAATTTAAGAAAAGAAAGAAAAATGCGCCGAAATATTTTACCAGTATGAAATATTTGGTCCAAACATCTAAATATCCAAACATCCAAATAATTTTCACATTTATAATGTTAGTATGATTGTAGAGTTATAAAATTAGCTATGCAAAACAACCAATGAAAAAACCAACCAAAAACCTATGCAATGATTCGACAGTTCTTAAATCATTGGCATGGTAAAATTTGGTAGTTAATAAGAGGTAAGTGAGAGGTAACGGTTTGTTTATCTATCATTTCAACATAAAATTACGTTTTCTGTTCATAACGTTAAGTGTACTGTTTTTGGTGATTAAATTACTAGTAGTAATAGTATAATTAAAATTGCAGCAATGTATTAAAAATTACAACGCAAGACCGCGTAATAAATAACCTTAACTTTTTAGAACAAACTTTAACACCTGTAAGTCTTGTGCCCCTCGATGGGGACGTAACATAGTAAGACAGATTCAAGATAATAAGTCAGTTTATTTCACTTTGGAAACTCCTTGAGCACGGAACGATTTTGTTTCGTAGGTCGTAGGCACTCCGTGGTCGTGGTCGTAGCTTGTGCTACGTCGTAGCAAACCCTCGTAGCAAACATCAGGCACGCAAAATTTAATGTGTGATTGTTTGTTCTAAGAAGTCGATGATGTAGGGAATTACGTAAAAAAGTTTGTCCTTTGGATGGTACATTATGCTTATCCTACCTTACGTAGCGTAGTAGACAAATCAGAGACTAATAAATTAGAAAAAAACAACAATCAACTCTGCTTACTCTATATAGAAATAAATACAATTACGTAAGGAACCCTAATGCCGCCGTGTGGTGACGGTAAAGTAGAATACATATGTCACCAACCCTTACTCTTCCCGTGGGTGTCGTAAGAGGCGACTTAGGGACTACACATTAAACAGGGAACGGGCAGCAGCGCTCTCTGATACAGTAACCTTTTAATCTGCGATCTCCAACCCGCCTGCCAAGCGTGGAGATTATGGTAAAACCCTCCACTTAAGTGGAGGAGGCTCATAGTCCAGCAGTGGACTGTAACGGGCCGTTGATATAAGGAACCCTAATGAAACTCAGACGTTATACTTTTTGCCATTTGACTCTGAACTCGGAGCAAGCAGACGAGACTGCCTTTTGTTTGGATGACAGATATTGTTACGCAATGGAGCGCAACAGGTCCACGGTAGGCTGAGGGAACGAGCCTGCCTATGTCATCTAGTCTTCTTTGTAAAAGCTACGACGAAGAATGTTTAAGACTTTCGTATTCGTCCATTGTTCCATTTCTGTCTATAAACTGTTGTCTGTATTGTATAATCAGTTTCTTTTTATGCGACATTAAAAAAGGAGGTTTCATCGTAACGTTTTTTTAGGTGTATTTATCGATAAATTCTTATCTTGCTGTTCGATTTCCAATTATTATTTTTTGTTATAATAGGGGTGTGTGCCTCATGTAAATATGGTTAAAATTTGACTAAAGAGAGGAAATTTGAGAAAACATGATATTATCGGCAAATAAAACTTAATTAAAGGTTTTCTTGACAATTCATAAAAACAATAAAAAAATATGCGTCATCAGCGCCTAGGATGCTTTTATCAATACGGTAGATGGGTTAATAGAAGATACATTACGCAAATACCCTTTCAACCTTTCGCTATCAATCCTGAGCAATCTGCTCGTCATTGGAGCAACAAGTGACATCCCATCCTCTAAGGATAATGGTGCACCCACTTCGACACCTCTTTCCGCTGAATAAATCTTCCGAAAAGTAACATTCAAAGTGCCTTTAAACTTAACTAAATGCAAAGTCTAATTCGGTATACATTGCTGGGTTTGACTCACACTAGGAGTAGAAAATAAGTACTGCAATAGCAATGACATGTAATTAGCACTCTTTTTTAGAGAAATAAATTTAGTTTGGATAGTATTAGCTACATTTATTTTAATTAAAGCTTCCAAGACCTAGTGGTCAAGATTTTGACACCCATTCCATAATAGTCTATTAACCTCCATAGGTTCCGGGTTCGATTCCCGGTGGGGACACTGTCAAGCCAAACAAAAATCTCTTTGTGAGACTTTCCCCAGTTTGCTTAGGACATTGCAGGCTGAAGTTATTATTTACGGCAGATTGTCGTTACATAAGCCATGTGTTTGCTAACCTATATGATCAAAAGATGTAGAATGTATTTCACTAGATTCTGTAGTAAATCTCTATTTTCTAGAAGCTTTTATTATCTGTGTAATGCCTGAATGGAATATCTTTGCTATAGTTTTATGGTACTAAGTAACACGTTATTTAGCTAAGGACACCGAGTTATTGGACTATGTTGAAAAGGTTCTGTGTATACTATACTCACTATGACCACGTAAAAGTGGCAACCACGCTAGAAGAATTTTAAATCTGACTGCAGTAAGTCGTAACGTAAGTTTAGAGGAAATGTACTTCACATCGTGTCAAGAGCTTCTTAACCACCTTGCAATCCACACGACAAGAAAAAGAAAGATGTTAAACACTTTAGTATACAATTTTGTTGTATAACACGTACCGCACTACAAGTCTACTTAACGACATGACAAGGCATAATTTTTTCTCGCACTCCATTAGAATTTTAGTACGTCAAAGAAGGAGCAGTTTTAGGAAACATTTTTCTTTAATATGCCTTATTTAGTTTGTATTCTACAGTGTGAGCCTATTCTACCAAGATTATGTAGATATTTTATCGTGTAAATTTTGAAGATGGTAGGCAATTGAAGACATCGAAAGTGAAAAAACTATAATTTTCTACATTCTATGCTAAAAATAACTAAATATGCTAAGCGTGAAAAGTATTACGCTGCAATGCTCAATTTTACTGGATGACATAAAAATTTACGCGAAATATCACGCCTCTCTGTAGTATGAATATTATAGGTATATTGTTACACCGTGAAGTCACCGGTCGCGTACTCAATAAATGTGAGACATATTTTTATCTTATCTGGTACTGTTTTATCTGTAACTGTACTGTACTGACATCCTCGGTGTACTATTTTTAAAGGCGCCGGGACTACCATATTTCACCCTCAATTAGTCGAAAAAATATCTAATAGCGGTCCGCCCGCGACTACGCTAGCGTTGTGTAAGATTTTCCCGTGAGAATAAGTCTTTTTCCCGTAATAGGGGATCGGACTACTTTTATTTTATTTTATAAATCCAAACTTCTTAGTATCTGCTATCGAACACTAAAAGAATTTTTGCTCTATGTTTAAAATTGACCGAGTTATAAAGGTTTGAAATTCAAGATTAGATAGAGGGGCACATACCCACTTGTGACGTCATTTGTTAGTAACGCCATATAATCTCCATACAAAAAATCTTTTTTGAAAGAGACAGACATATTGTAACTTTAAAAATCACTGTAAATTCGTTTTTCAACCGATTCTATTCTTTTCTTCGCGAATCGTCTGCTACTAATCTATATTTTGAAAATAATTAATAAAATATGGTAAATTTATAAAATATGCGAACAGTCCGATCCCCTATTCTCCAGTTTACAAACTATTTCATTTCCAAATTTCATTTAAATCCGTACTCGTGAAGGCAGACATCTAAATATCCAAATATATTTTCACATTTATAATACGTGTGTGAGTGTGATTTGTACAACGCAAGAACGATGACCAATAAGTAAAATAATGCACTTGTGTTTTGAGCGGATTGCCGCTGGGATGCAGATTCGAGACCTGTCTAAGCTTAACATTTTTTTTATAAATATTAGAACTATCTCTCAGAAAGACGCCAACCAAGAAATAGCGGCCTATACTCCAATGTGAACTTTGTTCAAGAGTTTAAATATCAATTCACCTGCATAGTCTACCGTCAACTGCACTTTATTCGCCCAAGTGCATTAAAGCATTCGAGCGTAGCACTTTATGCACCCAGGTGATTTGCTTCAGGTAAATTAAGTTTACTGCATGAGTTCGTTAATTTATTTGAATCGAAGATTAAAACTTAATTGAAATGTAAATAAACTTTTTCGATGTCCTAATTACTACTGATACAATTTTTCTTCAACAACTCATAAACGCACCCATAGAGGGGCTCGAGCTTACTTTGAATTAGGGCGATCAAGCCATGACGACCACACTAGCCCAGTGCGGGTTGGTCGATTTCCCACACAACCTTTGAATTTCTTCGTTGGTTTCCTCACAATGCATAAAGAAACGCAGATATGAATCGAAAATTGAAAATACTTTGCTATGTGATGGGAATCACTTCCGCGTCTCGAGACGGGAGGCAGCAGCATCTAGCCACTACTAAAACCAAAGCTCTTACGATAACAATGACACTACTTTACTCACCAAAATTTATTTGCAAATGAATATCGCTTAATGCTGGAGCAAAACGAGAATATTTGACTTAAATAACAGAATGGCCGGAAGCATTTTGGCCGCGGTCCCGATTCTTTAGTGTTTGTTCAAACAGGCTTGTTACACAGTCGCTACTGCATAATGAGCGTGGGTTCACCGTGCTCACTAATTGCTCCAGCCACGCTTTGACATTCGTACCCGCGGAAACAAATTTTCAGCTAGACTTCTTCTTGTTCGAATACATTCGTATTGTTATACCCTTGGCATTACGTCATGCCTTACATTTATTGTTACATCTATACTGGGTGTACTAAAATACGCAAAGATCGGCGTACCTTAATTAAAAATGATGGGAAAACGTTTAAATAGTTTCCCAATAGTGATCCGCTAAAGTTTCGGAGATAAGAACATGACTCCTAGGTATGTATGTATGTGTCTAAATTTTGGACTAAAATCGTTTCATCGAAATAAAAAAAAACTGTTTCATGGGGTGAACCCGAGAGGTTTTTCGTTATTAAGTTAACGTAAAAAAATACATAAAAAAAACTTTACATAAATTAATATACTTATTTATCAAAATTACGTTAATTTGGAACAAATAACTTTTATGTAGTTGTAGGTCTTTGCAATGGGTCCGGTACATACGACTATATTGCTACAGAAATTTACAGCTTATTTGGTCAAAGTGGATCTGCCCCTGAGCTTGTCATTGTAAGATAACAAGTATTGTTAAAGTTACTTTGTAGTATCAAACATAGAGTTATCTTACAAAGTGCTATGAGTTCGTAGTACAAACTCTAACTACGCTGAAACTTCACACTAATTCACTCACCTTGTTATAACCATGCTAAATAAAAAGGCTCTACTTCAACTTTTTTTCTCTTTACTCTAGTTACATTGTTTTTAGTTGAAGCTGGTATAATTTATACCTTACTCGCAGAACGTAACTTACTGTGTATTTTTAACACAAACTTTTAGTAAAACTTGCGTGTTAGTGGAAAAACATTGTATGAAAATTCTAAAGTAGAAATGTGTCAGTATCCGCATAATATCTACGTTCAAGTTTCTTGATATTAAAATGTTATTGACATATGCTAAATGCCCTAGTGGCAAAATATCTTACAAGATAACTAGCCGGGCAACATTTTTTTTATTGTATTTTGAAGAAGACGATAAAGATTTTTTTTTAAATAAGATAGTCAAAGTCAAAGTCAAAATTTTTTATTCGAATTAAGATTTTTACAAATCATTTTTCGACGTCAAAGCTATCATGGATGGCACGTTCACTACCAGTGTACGCCCTCTGTGGAGAAGAACGGCCAGAAGAAACTCCACAGGAATTGTATCTGTTGTACTTTTCTTTTAAATATACTATAAGGAATCATACATGAGTCATAATTACAATCTACTCCGCTGATTTGGAACAACAGTTGACCAGACGTTTTTATCATCTAAGTAATCATTTAGTTAACGGCAACAGAGAGATCAATTGGTGAGCGTCCGTCTGGTGCATTCCATTCTAGGCACTGTTCGTCAGACTCACCGTGGCTATGATGAGATTTCCATTAGGTCAGATATTTAGCAAATCAGATACGTAGTTGCTCAGTTATGGCAGACCACGGAACGTGTGGGGTGGTGAGCAGTAGCAGTTTTAAGACCTACCATCTGATTTTGGCTATGTTTAAAACAGGAAAAAAAAGAGTATTTGCAACATTTAAATACGTCAGAAACTAATATAAGCAAATTAATTGCAAATCAATTTTCATGATGAACAATAAAGATTAAGTACAATATTATAATAGAAACAAACAGGAAAACCTATTAATATTACGTATTGTGATGTCAGAATAATGGTATCAGAAAGAACACGGGTAATCTTAGAAATAAAGTTATTATTATCG
Source organism: Carpatolechia fugitivella (assembly GCA_951230895.1). NCBI lineage: Eukaryota > Metazoa > Arthropoda > Insecta > Lepidoptera > Gelechiidae > Carpatolechia > Carpatolechia fugitivella. The sequence goes on from OX579650.1 coordinate 5,324,366, forward strand.
GGAAACTTCTTCATTATTATAATTATTAACATAACTATTTTTCTTTAATATTGTAATAATCTATATCTCATCGTCATTGTTTCCCGCCAGTATTGGCTTTGTCGTTTCGTTTAATTTATTTTGTCTACGTTCGATTTCTTACCTCTCTTATTCCAATATTTTGCGCGTGGATCCTTGTGCACCTGCAAAGATGGAAAATAACATTAATACGTAAAAATATACTTTATTGCACCGCGATTCTATCTTATCTATGTTATCTTTGGCAGTGTAAAATTTCACAAGTCACATTCTCACACACGCAAATACGAATGACGAAAAAGATAATTTGTGCCTTATTGGTTTCGGTGGTTACGAAACATCGAATTCGTAGATGGCAAAGGGGGAGTACATCATCATCATATTAGGCGACTCCGTAGCCCAGGTGGTAGTGTATCTGCCTCCGACGTGCAGAGTCGCGGGTTCGAATCCCGCCTAGGCCAACCATTTGTGTGATGAGCACTTGTATTTGCCTTGTGTCTGGTTGTTGTTTATCTATATAAGTATGTATTTATCTATTTATGTAATGTATATCAGCTGTCTGGTACCCATAGTACAAGCTCTGCTTAGTTTGGGATCAGATGGCCGTGTGTGAAGATGTCCCCACATATTTTTTTTTTTTATTCGGTTACAGGCGTTACAGTCCAGGTACATTCATATAAAAACTTATTGTTTACTAACGTATTATGGTGATGAGACGGAAGCGGTATATTTTAAAGCTTTCCAAATCCATTGATAGAAAAAAATTGCAGGTCGTGATCGCTCTAAAAATATAAACTACTAGCGATCCGCCCGCGGCTACGCTCGCGTTGTGTATGATTTTCCAGTGGAAATAAGACTTTTCTCCGTGAAAAGTAATCTATGTGTTAATCCAAGTTACGAACTATCTCCATTCCCAATTTCATCCAAATCCGTTCAGTACTTTAAGCATGAAGGCGGAACAAACATCCAAATATATTTTCACATTTATAATATTAGTGTGATATGAACCTGAACTACGGTTAAAACTATAGCTATTAATTTTGTCCCTGAAGATAATTAGTAGCATGTGCTAGATTGTACAGAGATACAGAGCTATTCTTTGTAGGTGCTCGTTTCTTTATCTGGATGCCTGATTGCGACAATTTGTACCGTCTATTGGATCGGATTTCCGACCCCTTGTTAGTTGGACACCGACTGTTTTTGGGTCAGCTCTCCTATTTACGGGCACACAGATGAGTTTTGACTTTCGGGGTTGTTTATCTAACAACTGTGAGTTTAATCAGTTCGAATGGTACGAGTGGAATTCTAATTTGGAACATTATACTATCTATAGGCTGCGTAGGCACATGTTATCTCCATCATCTAGGTAGGCACCTAAAAAAACCGAGAAATAAGTTTATAAGACGTTCAGCGCGAGTTTGAAACTAGGGCACAGACTTTTATTTTAAGTGAATGGTGCTCCATATTCCGGTATACCTCAACTATTTCCCGATACATGTATTTTGAGATGCAGTCGATACAACCACAATACTTACAACGTGCTGCAAGTACACGGTTAAATATTAGGTACATAAGTCTTAATAGTTGACATATAAAATTATTATATTAGATTAGGATCTAATTCATAGCACAGTTCATAGCTAAGTTTTCTTACTTGCGGAATTAGCAATATGCTATGAAAGTTAATATTCTACTCTAAAATAAAAAATAAAATATGGAACGAACAAGTCGTAGGTACATTTTTGTTACAGTAGATTTTCGTGGTTAGGTAATTACTAAATTAGTAATATCGCTTAGGAATACGAATACTTGTCAAAGTGGCGTGTTCGAAGTAAGTCACGCGACGCACCCTTTACGTATAACTTTGTTAATTAAATAATTTGCCTTATTTTCGTCAAACAGGAAATAACATAAAAAAGTTTATAACGAGCTTGAAATGAAACGCTTCATAATTTTATTTTAATTCCAAGTTTAAAACAGGCGGCGAAGTGATCATTAATGCTTTTTATTTCTCCTCTCTGTTTGATAAATAAATAAGAGTCGTTTTAACTTCGATCTTGTAATACAAACTTACCGTATTTTTGTTATTTTAGCCTTCAGATAAATTATTTCAAATGTCGCTGAAATAGAACAGTCACTTCTACCATTTTCAAACTTTAGTAGAATAAAAAATATACTTTATCTGGCAATAATATTGTCAACGAAATCTAAGAGGAATATTATTACTTAACGCATTACTCAAGCACTTATAAACTAATAGGAATTTCAAATGATGCATAAATTTCCATATTTATTAACGGGGTCTACCTTAACGTGCTTCACATCACAAGATTCATCTATAGAAAATTACTTCTTACCAAAGAAGCAGTGTTAAAATAGTCCTCGAAATCGGCGCATGATCATAAACCGTTACTGACCACTTTTGCTGAAGCTTTCACGTAGAATAAAGTTTAGCGGACTTCATCGCACCTTTGGGAGGCGTTGAGGCCAGAAAGTGCTGTTGTAACTACCAGCTATTTCATACTGTACGATTTAGAGACACGGCCAGGTTAGTGGGAAAAGTTTGAACGACAAAAGGTTTTGTTATTGTCTTCTCCAATATGGATATTGTGTCAAACTTGAGATAGGTAAAAGAAAGAACGTAGTCAACTAAGGACAAGTGACAGACTTTATTTCGAAAGGCATAATACCTACATTCCGGCGACATCAAATTGTTTTGATCAAAAACTTTGATCAAAAATCTGTTATTTGCTACCTTTGTCGAATTTATTAGTAATAAGTTTGTTCTTGCTGTTTTTGACAACAATTTATAGGTTGCCTGGATTTGACAACATGGTTTGGGTGTAATGAAATTAGAATAAAGTAATTATGAAACTGGTTGCGATGTTGGTGCTTTCAAAAATTCATGTTGGGTCCCGGAAGTGGTTCACAGAGCGTTGAATTTAATATGTCAGCAGCTTGATATGACGCGTAGGCTGTTGGCTTTTTTAGAACTTCCCCTGCAAAGAAAACAAACTTTGCAAAAAACTAAATGATAAAGAATAGCGTGTAAGTGAATTTGACCTACTGCCATGTTTATCTTTGTATTGTTAATATAAAGAAAAACGTCAACCAAATATTAAGCTTATTGTAACTAATTAAATAACCCAAAGTACAAGAAACATAACAGGCTCATCAAAAATACAATAGAGGTCAACCACAGCCCACGTCATTTTAGTTTAGACGGTAACGCGCGGTTTCACCCAAGGGACCCCAGAGTGCCAAACAAAGTTTAAGGGCCGCTTGTTTCCGTGGAGCAAACTACTCACATTCGATAAATGTCCTTTTATACAGGTTAATGTGTGAAAATCACCAGTAAATTAAGACAATGTTTTCCGAGCGCTCGAAAAACAACACAATGGTGATATTTACTATCATGTGAACTAGATGTGAGAATGTTCTAGGAGATAGTAACGTAGTACGAGGTCCCTCCAGGAAAGTTGTATTCTTTTTCTTCATCCCGTATGCTACATGCTTTTCAACCAAATAATAAACTTTATTAAAAGGTTTAAAAAGCTTGTAATTTTTAAGTGTATTTTCATATCGGTAACTTTAACCAGAAAATGCTTTCAGTTAAAAGTCAAGCGTGCGGGTTCACCAGTCAACTTGTTATGTTCAAAGTTCCCGACGTTAAAACCGTTTGCATGCCTCTTAACTACCCGAGGATAGTTTGGGCTAGTTAACTAACTGCTTCGGTTTGAGATAGGTTAGATAGTAACTAATAACAATATTATAGAGGTTAAAGCTTGTTATAATTAAACCGCTATTACTTAGGGGGGTGGGGGGTAAGGTTATTATACTAGGGGTCCTTTACAGGGCTTGTATCAGTTAGATCATTTAATTGGCTTCATTGAAATTACCGCTATTAGGTAGTGGAAGGTATAGAAGAGAGTTTTTCATACTATTAGCATGTGATAATTTAGAAATAGCTTTGAAACAATATAGCGTCTCTGTTGAGAGAGTGTCGATGGAAACAAAGAACACTATGAAATGAAACGCGGCGCTACTAGTGATAGGATAAATTTCAACTAGCGATCCGCCCGCGGCTACGCTCGCGTTGTGTATGATTTTGCCGTGGGAATAAGACTTTTTCCCGTAAAAAGATACCTATATGGTAATTCAGGTTACAAACTATCTCCATTTCAAATTTCATCCAAATCCGTTGAGTACTTTAAGCGTGAAGGCAGAACAAACATCCAAATATATTTTCAGATTTATAATATTAGAGTGATTAATCGCGACTGTTCTGAAAGTAACAATTGTAGTTCCAATTTTGAACATTTCAGAAATAAGTAGATCACACTTCACACTAATATTATAAATAAATGTGAAAATATATTAATTGGATGTTTGTTCCGCCTTCACGAACTCAACGGATTTGGATGTAATTTGGAATGGAGATAGTTAGTAGCCTAAGTTAACATAATATAGAATATTTTTTACGGGAAAAAATCTTATTCCTAGGGAAAAATCTTACAATACGCAAGCCTATCCGCGTAATATGCACTAGTTTGTAATATTAAATCTTTCAATGTCAGCAGGCTGTCATTGTAAGAATGTAAATTAACATCGATACCATACACATTATGCAATAAGCTTAAGCTGGTTCAGTTGAGATAATTATTGCTGCATGGAATTAACAAACAAAACATTACAAAATTAGATTTTTTTCAGCCAAAAGCAGCGCACAGTAATAACAATTTTCATTTATTTTTGTAATGACTGTTTTTTCAGCGCGAGATTTTTATTAAAGAAGCACCTTGAATAAATTCCATGGCGGGCCTCTCACGTCCGCACACCAAATGTGAAATTGGACGAAAGAAGAGGGGACGTGTACTTATTTACGGAAAAAATGAAAGTTTTACCTTTGCTACGTGTTTCCAGTTGAGACTTCTATCTACCTAGTAAATGCCTATTATTATAAAAAACGTCTTTAAAACTCTGATAAACTCTGATGTCGGCCTCGTGTAGTCGGTAGTACGCCTGCTGCCTACGAAGCACAAAGTCGCGGGTTCCGCCCAGGGCAAACATTCGTGTGATGAGCTCTCGTGTTTGCCTTGTGTCTGATACACAGATCGGTGTGTGAGAAGTGCCCGCATATTATCATGGTTTCAGCAGAATAACAGCGTCACTGGCCTTGCCAGCGGCAAAATGCTGAGTCGGGAACTTTCCTTAAAAAAAAACGTGGCGTAAGGATAGCTGAAAAGGTGTCTATGTTTTATAAAGCGCTAAATATAATTGAAAAAAATCAATCTTGGACAGAGGTCGAACCTGAATCTCCTACAGCCGCAATAGACGCCGACGACGATGTTAACGTAACAGAATAACTGTATGAATAACAGGGAATAACAAGTGTCTTATTTCTTATGAAATGGACACGACTGTTATTCTTTATAGAAAAAAGTTACGTTGTCACGTTATGCAACTCTTATTGTAACACTTATAAAGTTAAGGTAATTCGTGGAAACGTCGGAAATGAATGATTCTATCGCCGCCGATCCCTTTCAAACAGTTGGTTATTCAACTAAACGTGCTGTTATAAGTTATCGTCTAAAAGCTTTTCATTAGGGTCGATAGGGCTCAAAACTACTCTAGCTTGACGAGTTTCACATTAGTGCTTGTTGAAAACATCTATTTATTGAGATAAGTGCTTTTTGTATTTAAATACAGGTTGATCGCAAAACAAGTACAACAAAAAATTTTATAATAATTATTAGTTTGAACATGTTGGGTTCACGCGCGTAATCTTTTTTATGAATCTCTTTGTACTGTTTCAAAAATACTAATGATAACATAAAACATAAAATTTACTAAAAGACAAAAAATCTCTCGACCACTTTCTACCACGAAAAAACATCTTAATAATTAGATAAGTAATTCTGTTATATAAATACAGCTGTTGCAGAAATAACTTAACATTTTATCTCTAGTGAGGTAAAGCTCGATCTGACTTCAAACGACGATCGGCACCTTTTCTAAAAGATTTCTCTATTCTGTTTCACTTGGTTTTATTTGCTGGCAATCCGATCCGTCTGATGTCAATATTAAACAGCCCTCTCAAACCAAAATGGATTAGGAACATTTCACAGTGTAGAAATTTCATTATTTATCTGCCTGAAAACATGTTTTAAATATTTTTAGACTTAAGAGCACTGCTAAAAACCCAATGTAGCATTTTAATAGCCTTCTTTTTTGCATATCTTTTTAAGAAAGGATTTTTAATGGAATGTTTATGAAATTAAACGACAAGCCGTATGAGCAGTTTACAAACAACGCGGGATAATACACAACTTTTGTTTTTATTTCGAAACCAATCTCTATTATAGAGTAAAACAGTTGCACTCTGCTTTTTACCCGCGCGCATTATTTTCACAGAACAAAAAACATAGACAGTGCATTAATATAGAACGTAACTTAATTATTTAAAATATAAATTAATGAACCGTACCTTGTTAAAATCGAACCTTAATGAAGAAAGGCCCATAAAAAATTATGAAAGGAGATCGCTCAAGGGAATCGGTACAATAGATAACTAACAAAAACATGACAAAATTAACGTCTCAAACAAATAAAGAAAGCCCAAAACCGAAGGGATTCAGTTTCATTCAACGATAAGAGTTGGTAAAGCGGCGTGGGGCCGCAGACAAAGAGTCCACTCAGAACAAACTGCCATTTCTGTCACGTACACATTGACGTGTCGTTTAAGGGGTTGTCACGCAGTTCCCAAACAGTGCTCCATAGCGTTTGTCGCGATCGCAAACTCAAATTAAAAACTATTTTTTTTGTTTTTTTCATCTGCGAGTGCTAGCGCGGGCGTTTGTCACGTAGTAATATCAAAACAATATTATTTTGGTCCAATATTTATAAAATTGAATGAAATGAATTTACTTATATTTATTATTGCTATTATCAAAATGTATTACATATAACAATACCACAGTAACTGTTGCAGTTTGGTTGTTTGAATACTACTAAACACTGTATGTGCCTACACGGTCTTCACCTTACCAAAAACTTCTATAAAATCTTTGTTATCGTAAAATTCCTGAATAACATTTTACTAGCACTCATGTTCCTTTTTCTTGAAGCAGTGTGACCCACGAATCTTCATCGTGTCTCCACGAATCACGATCTTTTATGAATATTTTATGTTCTGTCTACCCTCTAAGGCATGTAAGCACGATAACATTAATGTATGAATAAGTGTATGTATGTATGATTGTAATCTACTATTCTACCTAGTTTTTGTCATAACTGAAAAACAATACAGTAGCATCCAACCCTAGTGAGTCTAGCAAGATGACGTAATTATTTTTGAAGAAGACTGGAGTGGTCCTTCTGTAACCCTTTTTATTTTGTGGCCATATTAATATCTCCTCTGCTTTTTATTACAGAGCCAAATAGTCTTAACTCCTGGATATTCCAGTTTCCCCGGGGTAGACTTCTTACGTTCGTTGGGTTATTACGTCTTCGTTTTTTATTCATTCTAAGTTTATTTGTTCCCCTTCGTTGTTTCTATTAGAGGAAGGAAATTACCGGAGCTCGAGATGTTTAATCTTTACTTGCGGGTAAACAAAACGGGAACGCAAACTTAAATTGTCGTTTAAAAGCCATTGTGTTGAACTCTCCTTTGATTGTTTTCATTGTTCTGGGAATCACTTTGTTTATTCTTCTATCTCAGTTTATTTGTAATAAAGGTACTAGTTTACTTTACATACTGCTTTGATAAATAACTCAACATATGTGTTCATAAAAATGCTAAAATATACTTATTTTTTTCCATTCAATAGATGAGGTTCTTTATTCAGCAAAACACAGCATACAATACAGCATTTTGTTTTTGCAAAACTATTTACTTAACTAGGTACCACCGTAGGCAAGCTCTCTCTCTCCGCAGGTTCTACACTGTCAAAAAAAATCCACCCCATCCCCAGACCCCAGTTTGCAGTTTATATTACAAAAATAATTTCTTGTTTTGGAAAGCACGTTACGCTTTTGCTCCTGGCTTTTATTTATCTAAGAAAAGCAGCCGCTATACATTTGCTTATAGCAACTCTATAACTCTGATATCAGAGATTGAGAGTGGTCGTCGATCTTGTCATGAATTATTTAATCTAACTTCTCAAGTCCGCGCCCGCTATATTACCACTCTGGCGATTAGTACGTTAAATAAAAGCTTACTTCTGCTCTACCCACTACATCCTACCTTTTATATTGCGTTGACTAATACACAATTTATAAAGGACACTGAAAGTTGTATCTCTAAGTACATACTTAAGCTGAAATTATCAAATTAAGGCGAGAACGAGCCTAATTAATTAAACTAAGGCTAATTAGTTACAATTTATGCACGCCACCAGAGCGCCATTAAGATAGCAAGCAAGTCCACGACACAAAATTAAATGGTTGAACCAGACGACTTCTCTTACTTTTATTACGTGTATTGGTGCATAGAATCTGTACTTTTATAATCTATATCCTTGTGTGCAATAAAGTATATTCTATTCTGAAACGTATAAGTTATTAATGTTATGAAAGAATTTTTTTGTTAAATGTTACCTTTGCGGACACCAAGGTTTGTAAGTTTGGTCATCGAACTTAAACAAAATTAAAAGTCTAGAATAGAATATACTTATATCGGGGACGGGGTACTTCCCCAGACAGGTAGACTAACACAAATAACCACCTAAACTCGAAACAAATATTTTAAATAGAACCCGGGTCTTTATGCACAAAATGCATACGCACTGTTAACAATTAAACAGTATGCAAAAAATCGAGAACTGACAATATGCTCAGAAACGAAAAATGAGAATAACATAATAATTGTGTTTAATATTATCATCATTTATAATGTACTAAAATAATATGAAGAAAAAATAAGGCGCCAACCCCAAATACCAAGTGGGCAAGCGAACGTCGATAAATGAGCAAGTGTCTAAACCTTACACAAAGATAATTATAAATGATGTGTACTTAAATATACAAGCTTGTTTGATTATATCTGGTCGAACCTCATTATGACTTTATTTTTCAAAAACCTACATAAGCACATAACGTGCATATATATCAGTTTGGTTTCCCTCATATTCGGTACTTTGATTTCTATTCGTCCATAACATTTATTTATTATATTTTTGTGATTTTATTTAACACGTTATCGTGTTCTGGTATTTATTTTTATGTAACGATCGGGACTGTAATGTTCTTTTATTTCATTCCATTCACAAGACTTCCAAATAGCCTCCACCGGAAGTAGCTCGTTATTTCTACATTGCAGCCTCGCTTGAAGCACATTTTGTGAATTCGATTTAAGCTTACATGACACATAGCTATCCCAAACAAGTCAATAAAAACAAGAACATTGCAACCATATCCGACAATAATGAGCGTTGCAAGTTTTATCTTATACCTTTATATTGCTAACTACCTACAAGTAACATGTTTGATGAGCTAGGTTGGAATCACAACAATTCACTCCAATGTCACGTATGTGTAATTCCAATTTGCCAGAATCTCAAATATATTGCACCGAAAACAATCCAATTTATTTGGTAATGTAGTCCAGCAGCTGCTACATGCCGCGCTGCTGGCCGCACGATGTAAAATAGAAGTATGGTAGCGTAGCAGGGAAACAGGGTCCAGTCCAAAATACAGTACACAAAAAATGGATAATTGTTGCACAAACGGGTTTTATTAGAACAACAAAGATTTATAGCACTTTTTAGAAGCTACTAGTAATGAAAATATATCAGATCCGGTTATCAAAAGGACGGTACAGTCTGATGTCTTGAGGTGGAATGAAGAAATTTTGATGAAAATGACAAAACCAAAACGGATGGATTCGAAATTTGAAAATGAATTGAAAGTGAATGATGAGACTGCCAGTACTTAAAAGTACTGAATTGCCAGAAAAAAAATAACAGAAGAAGGTAGGATAGCAGTACTGCTACAGTAAGTATTTTATCCTTCATTAAACACGTGCTGTATGTATGGTATTTTAAAACCTGATTGATTGAATTGGTTTTCATTTTATTTTTTTATTTTTCATTGATTGATTGATTTGAATATTTAAATCGAAGTGGTTTTCCATGTTATTGTCATTTTGATTGAACAAAAAGCTTCAGAATTCAATTCGACATTTTCTATTCTAACAGCGCCTGAGCTGATCGCCGCCGTCTGCGCCATTTGCATACAGCTAGATCTATGACGACGAGGATTTTAGAATAGAAAGGAATCAATTTGTCAAGTTTTCCATGTCCTTTTTGATCTCACTCTAATGCAAAATTCTATGGAGGTTTGGATAGTCAATCAATATCCTTGTCTTAATATATTTGCTGCATACGAGTTTAGGAATTTATTAATAACAGGTAGTGTAGCGTTAAAAAAAAGAGCTAGCTAACCTGTGGTCGACGACCACAGGCGAAACGTGAAATTTAGGTGTACAAAGAAAGAGTTAGTTAAATTTGTCCGAACGGTATAATATAAATTTGAAAAGGCCTAGAAATTGCCAAGCATGAGCCGAGAGTCGAGTCCTGAGGGGACTCCGTCGATATCGTGTCGCTGGAGTAGTGTTGTGTTGTGGTGTATCGATGCAGGAAGGTGTACCAAAACCGCGGAGTACCCCGGAGAGTAAAGCCAAATGGGAACCAAAAAAGGAGGGCCAGAGAAACCTAAAGGGCCTTTTTAGAATTTAGAAAAAGAATTTAAATTTGGCAAAATCCGCATACAAAATTGATACAAAAAACAGATACAAAAAAAGGCTAAAAAATGATGGGCAGTCCCAGGGGGGACGCCGGAGCGCGGGTCTGCGGCACTCAGCTGGCACGGGCGCGGGCGCGCACAACGCAGGGGTCCAGGCACGTCCAACGCCCGGTGGCCTCAGGGGTCCGGAACCACGGCGAGTGAACGAGAAAGGCACGGAGGGACCCTCGTGTGTGTGCCGCAGAGGCCGGAAATACACTGTAAAGATGTACAAGGAAATAATCGCCATCCGACCAAGACAAGGAAAGAGAAAAGTACGTCGATAAAAACCAGGAGGAAGACAGCACAAGACTTACCCGGCCAACGTAAAAGTAGGTTAAAGTAGGAGCCTGTCCCAAAAATTATCGCAAGTGTCCCAAGGTTTTATATCCTTTCCAGATATTTATTTCGTAAGATTTAACCACGTTCAAGGGATCAAACGTTTCCCATTTCCTGACAGACGACAACTGAGAAAACAATAAACAATTTAGAAAAAGGTCAAACCAACAAAATTTTAAATTTGAAAATGTGACATAAAAACCGGCCAAAAGAAAAAAGAGCCATACCAAAAAGGTTACTAAAAAACCTGCAGTAATGCTGCAGACATCCCTTCACCAGAAAAAAATCCTCCAACTCGAAAAAGGAAAAAAAATCTTCGAGATGGCAACCCCAGAAGGAAGTTGACCACCCTAGAACAAAAGAGAAGAATTGTCCAAAGTCAACTATGAAAGGAAAAAATTATCGATAAAAATTTACCGACACTCTACCCCATCACTATAAACCAACGAACACGTCATGTTCCCAGCACGAACGGCTCATAAACGACTCACTGGCCCCAGGATAAGAAACCACCGGTGTCCCAAAAGAAGCCAAGTCAATCCACCAGGAAAAAAGAGGAGGACGGAAATGGCTTGGAGAAAGAAAAAGGAAAGTTGTCAACCACAACAGAAAAAGGTGGAGACAACCGAAGGAAACACCGATGAAGTGGTATCCCTGAGCCAGGAGGAAAATGTATGATACGTAAAGGATAGAAAAGGAAATTTGGAATTTAGGATATGTCGGAATATCGGAATGTCGGAATGTCACTAAGTTTTAAAACATAAACGCGCCTACAAACGATATTATTTACACACCTAAATGCTAAAACTAAAAACTATACAAAATATATACAAGTAGTTTTTGAACTACTGGTAAAAAGTTTACAAGTCGAAACTGTCAGTTACGCCCGTAATCGGCGGCAAGAGAAGAAAAACTTCAAATCGATCGTGCGCGAAAACTGACAGATGACTTGTAAACAAAGAGCTATCAAACGAGGGCCGACGCTCGCCCACGTCATCGTGTTCATCCCGAAACACGTCAGACGCCGACGAACATCGGAAACACTCGGATCGGCTCGGAAAAAGGGCTCGACGGCGCAGTTGGTAGGCAACCAACGCCGTCAAAGGCGAGGTCGGGGTTCGAACTCGACCCTGTCAAAAAAATAAAAAAGGATCCGACGATGGCCATAATAGGCCGACTGCGCAAAGCAGCGGTCACCGTCCTTCCGCGACAAAAAAGCGCGCTTCGGGACAAAAATTTTGCCCCGGCTCAATCCCAGCGGAATGACGCAACATGGGCCAGGCCTGAGGCCTATGGCGGCTCGATAACCTGACCACATGTTGGTTGCGTCAATTCCGTATAACCTAAATACCTACAAACTAACACTAAGATATAACCTATACCTAACCTATACCTACAAACTAACACTAAGATAGATCAATCTGGCCAGACATACACACACACACCAAAAACACAAAAAAGGCGTATGAAGTATTAAACTTAGTGACATTCAAAAGAAAAAAGGATGCCAAAACGTGAATCTAAGCCAAATGACGAGAAGAAAAGTTGGTACACGTTTGCCTGAAGGCTTTTAGAATTTAGAAAAATAATGTTCCAGGGGAACAGGGAAAAGAGGGTCTATTTCAAAATATCCTTTACATGATATGAACGCTCGTGCGGGGAATCTGGATAAACACGAAAAGATATATTCGGGGACTATTCCAACGACCGCGTCTTAGTATGGACAATTGAAGGCACCAAAGATACGTCACACGATTACCGCAACTGTCGGCCAACCCACGGCATACAGTCTTGGCTACTCGTGGACAGCACCCAGTGTACACTTCTTTGCATACAAGAGGCTCGTAAATAGCCCCACGAGTTTTGCAGGCGGGTAAAAAAACTAGGCAAGGAAAAACAAGTAAAGGGGAAAAAAAATAGGGGAAGACCGGAAAATAAACGAAATTTACAGATAAATTTATGTTACGGGCGCCATTTGTAGCGTTAAAAAAAAGAGCTAGCTAACCTGTGGTCGACGACCACAGGCGAAACGTGAAATTTAGGTGTACAAAGAAAGAGTTAGTTAAATTTGTCCGAACGGTATAATATAAATTTGAAAAGGCCTAGAAATTGCCAAGCATGAGCCGAGAGTCGAGTCCTGAGGGGACTCCGTCGATATCGTGTCGCTGGAGTAGTGTTGTGTTGTGGTGTATCGATGCAGGAAGGTGTACCAAAACCGCGGAGTACCCCGGAGAGTAAAGCCAAATGGGAACCAAAAAAGGAGGGCCAGAGAAACCTAAAGGGCCTTTTTAGAATTTAGAAAAAGAATTTAAATTTGGCAAAATCCGCATACAAAATTGATACAAAAAACAGATACAAAAAAAGGCTAAAAAATGATGGGCAGTCCCAGGGGGGACGCCGGAGCGCGGGTCTGCGGCACTCAGCTGGCACGGGCGCGGGCGCGCACAACGCAGGGGTCCAGGCACGTCCAACGCCCGGTGGCCTCAGGGGTCCGGAACCACGGCGAGTGAACGAGAAAGGCACGGAGGGACCCTCGTGTGTGTGCCGCAGAGGCCGGAAATACACTGTAAAGATGTACAAGGAAATAATCGCCATCCGACCAAGACAAGGAAAGAGAAAAGTACGTCGATAAAAACCAGGAGGAAGACAGCACAAGACTTACCCGGCCAACGTAAAAGTAGGTTAAAGTAGGAGCCTGTCCCAAAAATTATCGCAAGTGTCCCAAGGTTTTATATCCTTTCCAGATATTTATTTCGTAAGATTTAACCACGTTCAAGGGATCAAACGTTTCCCATTTCCTGACAGACGACAACTGAGAAAACAATAAACAATTTAGAAAAAGGTCAAACCAACAAAATTTTAAATTTGAAAATGTGACATAAAAACCGGCCAAAAGAAAAAAGAGCCATACCAAAAAGGTTACTAAAAAACCTGCAGTAATGCTGCAGTAGGTATTATCAATATATCTGCCTCTATGGCGGCACAAGTTCGATTTTTGGTCGGTTATAAATATTTCAAAAAATATTTTATTTACGTTATTTGTTTTGGATGTGGTACGAGAGTTTGTCTATTTTTTTGTTTGCCTATTCCTAATACAGTATTACAAATGGGAGTGTTACAAGTTTATGTTGTTTAATGAGTCAAGTTTTAGGGATAAATAGACGCATTAACATTCTTCTAATTGTTTAGATTTTACTCTAAATGTTGTATAAAATAATAGTGAATTTGTATATACCTACTGAAAATAATCCAGGCCAAGTTGTCGATATGTAATAAAATTGTATCTATTATTTCGTATCATAAATTCAACAGAGCATATCGCACCGAAAGCAACAGATTGTATCAGGTGCTACATTCGATACAAAAAAGGGAAGTTTTGCCAGTATTTTCTGAAGCGGATATAATCCTCGCAGTACGTGGCAGTCTGCCAATTTTAGGCCAAATCGATAGCCTTTCATCGCGAGCTTTTATACCACCGGCTTAAGGTTCCACCCGAGACCAATCGTGATTCGAAATTCAAAAATATAACGGACTTTGTTTTAAGCGCCCAATTTGCTATAACCAGTTTGTATGGATTACAAAATGTAGATGTTTTAAATTGAAACATTTTCATTTGTAGGCCATTATAGTCTTCGTCTAATGTGTTTTTATCTTGTAAATAAATCGATGGAATATGATTGAAATATAGTTCTTCGTACTTTAGTTATATACCCTGCACAATTTCATACTTATACACCGTGAAATTCAACTAGTTGTTTTTCGTTAAACGAAGTGTTCAGTCCATTAAACTGAACAACTTTCCCTTTTTTTGGGAATTCTCCCATAGTAAATCGATCAGCTGACCGCGCGGTTTTGTATGAACGGGCCATTTTTTTTTGTCATTGTACAGCCCATGTTCCTTGGGGAAAGTTGTTCAGTTTGATGAACTGAACACTCCATTAAACGAAAAACAACCAGTTAAACTTCACGGTGTATTTGAAAATGTACCAAATTTTAAAACACTTACTCCATAACGAAAATAAAACCAATTTAGAAAGTGAAATCTATCGATCGTACTCCAAAATAAAATATTACCAGCCCTAACCCTCAAGGACGCACCTGAATAAAATATGTGCTAAGAATAAAATGTATCGCATCTACAATATCCGTTTCAGCGTCTTTAGAGGTGACTGAAATGAGGTTTTCTTACACTTAAAGCGGTATAGTTGTTTTATCTTGGGACATGAATCTGGCACGCTATAAAAAGCGGTTGCAAGAAAGTTTTCTCAGTTCACAGCTGTATAAGTTCGATATCTTTTAGTCGGCAGGAGAGAAACCTTGTCAACTTTTGTGAGCAACTCCGCAAATCCCGGTATCGGAGAATGGAAGCTGCTGCACAGAGTTGGCAAACTCCGCTATCGCACTTCGCCCGGTAGTTTTCCAATGTTCCATTTGCAAGGCTTCGATGCCGATCGACGACGGCTAGATATTTCAAATGTAATTATCTACACGGCACTGACGACTACTCCGCGCTATTGTTAGCTAATGTAAACATTTTAGTTCCGCGTTTCAATTTACAAACTATCTTCAGTTGTCGAACGCGCACTAAATTAAATTGAAAAAGTTACAGAGCGCGGAGCGCGAGGTTTTATCGTGTTATTGCTGGAACGGCTTCTACCGATTAAAGGAAAATATTGTTTCATTTCCACTTTTAATGGAAATGTTGCTGTTTAATTTATTAGTTTACTAGCGCTCCCCATGGTTTTATTAACGTTAATTTTCGAAAATATTTCCGCCAACCATTTTTATTAAAATCGATCAGTAGTTTAATCGTGATAAGACATATATGAAAAAGTAATACGTACGTGCTTAGAATTACGAGCACGGCTAACTCCAACGAGTCTTCACGTCAGACTGAATATGTTGAAGGAGTAGGCGTGTCCTGTCTCCCATTGAAGCCAGGCTCCTAAAGACGCAATTTATGTCTGCTGAATGAGACGCGGCGCGCTCGTGCAAGCTCGCCGGCCTTTCAAACTGGCTGCACATTCTATTACCAGCCAATATGCTTAGACGTGTGAATGGCCGCAAACATTCTCTTTTGCATGACGGAATGTCTACGATTTATCACACTTTTGTAGTGCCTAAGAGTACGTATAAGGCTTTAGGTGGCCAATGGTGTCGATTTGGCATAGGCCCAACTAAACTAAACTAAAATTAGTCCTGTCACTTTCTATCATTTTTAATTGAAAAGGGACCGAAGATCATCGATTTTGTTTTTGTACTTTGTGTGACATTATTAGTACGAAATATATTTGAAAACCTTGATGTCGTTATTTCTTGTACAATACTAATGAAATGACTTATTTTATTTCTAATAACATCAGAAATAACGACACAGCAACAAAAAAGTATAGCGAAGAAAAGATGTCAAAGTTAATGACGCATGTATCTTATTTTTCTTAATATAACTACTGCAGACCTCGCTGGTCGGCCCGCTGATATACTACTCGATATTTGTTTTTTTTAAATGGCAGAATTAAGATTTATTTACACTTCCAACCCTCATAACTTCGTAATTTTTTAAAATATCCAAAAACTGACTCGACAAAGAAATCTAAATCTAATCTAATCTAATCTAATCTGAGCCTGCTCGCAAAATTTCACGAGAATCGGTTGAACAACGCGACTTTTATAGGGGAACAAACAGACAGATTGATATACAAAAGCCATTTTGGCCAAGCTGAAACGGAGACGCATTGCGCTCGCTCGGTCAATAATATGACCTTAGACATAATATGAATTAATGAAAATGATATGAATATTTTTTATTTCCGTAGTCGCGTGATACTCGTGCACAATGAGTTTCCGTCGAGGGAACAAATAAGTAACAAGTAAGTAAGTAAGTAGATTAACTTAAAATAAGAAATTACTAAACAAACGTAACAGCCTCCGTGACCAAGTGGTAGAGATTTCACAGCTCATTTAGAAGTTTCCGGGTTCGATTCCTTGTGGGAACACTGTCCAACAAAAATCTCTTTGTGAGACTATCCCTAGTATGGTTAGGACATTGCAGGCTGAATCACCTGATTGTCCGAAAAGAAAGATGATTCCGTGCTTCGGAAGGCACTTTAAGCCCTTAGTCCCGGCTACTATTTAGTCTTTACACGAGCCATGTCAGCGGCCTTTGGCTTTAACACTGACACTAAGGTTTGTGAGGTCGGTTGTCGACCTAACAACCCACACGATGAAGAAGATATACACGTAAGTATATTTACGGCATATTATCATATTCTGCGGTCTCATTTTTAATTTCATATAGTTTTGTGCTTTAAAGAAAATGTGCTGATATGAAAACATGATCTGTGTACTAATAAAAATAATTTTATAAAAATTTAAGTATTTTCTACAGAGGTTTATTTTGATAAATATAATGACGAAACTAAGAGATGTAACATCCAAAAGTTAATAAATTATTCATTTTATTTCATTTCAAAGATACCTCTGTTACAAAATTCAGTTTCGTTAATGTATTACAGCAATAAAACTATAAAGTCTTGCTCACGTCTATAGGAACAAAAGCATGAATTCATGCACTTGTATATTAATTTATTCACTGTCAGAGCTATGGTGGTATCGGTCAGTTTTAGTAAAAATTACCGTCTTAATTTGAACTCTCGTGTCATATATTTGAAACACAAATACATAAAAATGGCGGTTTCTCACACTGGTCCCTGACACTCACTTCTGTGATTTTTTTTACTTTCAACATGTTATTAAATCTGCTACCAAAATAAAGGAAAAGAGTAATGAAAACTTATGATTTGGATGGAAACGGTGAAGGAATCAAATTACCCGGCTCGGAGGACCTCGTTGTTTATCAGTAGACGTAGAACATCCCGTGTTCAAAACAATATTCAATAACTTGCCGTAATTGGATGAAGGTCTAACCCGCGCAGATCCGCCATTTTCTACTGATTTCCAGGAAAAATAAACGGCGAAATAAATAGGAGGCAGATTAACTACAGATAAATTATGAAACAAGAACCCTGAGGAATTTATGATCGCAATTTTACTCAAAGCATTAAAAATTTTAGTTGAGACCGTACAGGATATTATTTATTGCTTGGTGAAGCACTTTATTGCAAAGGTTGTTTGTAAAGTCGACCACGCTCAGGGTCCGTCGACTAAGGTCTGATCACCCTAATTCAGAGTAGGTTCGCCCTTTAGTGGAGACGTATTGATGGGGGGACGCTGGTGGGGACGCTGTTGATGTGATAAAGATTTTTTTTTACGGGTAATAAAGTAGTCTTAAATAGATCAAAACTTTCCAGTTAACCGTTCCCTTATTTTTCTAATCCTGAAATTCCAGAAGCAGTATCAAACGGTTATAGTTATGAAAAATTAAAGAAAAAAAACCTTTTTTAAAAACAAGCTTTTATTATTTGGAAAATGAACTAAAAAGTTAAAAATAAATTAACTCTAATTAGAAGTATAACACTTTATAAGTTCATTGTAACCTTTAACGATAATTAAGCTTCTTTGTCTACGACAAAATAATTCCATATCGTAATCATATATTTTTAACACCAAAACTTTACACCTTAATTATTAAATCTTCCCGTTTTTATTACAGTCTCAATTTTATAAATAAAAAAGCGTGTTACATTGTGATAGCTTAATTATACCATCAAAATGTAACACGCTTTTATTATTTATAAAATTGAGACTGTAATAAAAACGGGAAGATTTAATAATTAAGGTGTAAAGTTTTGGTGTTAAAAATATATGATTACGATATGGAATTATTTTGTCGTAGACAAAGAAGCTTAATTATCGTTAAAGGTTACAATGAACTTATAAAGTGTTATACTTCTAATTAGAGTTAATTTATTTTTAACTTTTTAGTTCATTTTCCAAATAATAAAAGCTTGTTTTTAAAAAAGGTTTTTTTTCTTTAATTTTATTTTTAACTTTTTAGTATGTTTAATTCGAGATTTACTACGACGTAGTTAGTAGCGCGTAGCAGCGTTTTTTCGTTATGTAGTCCGTAGTACGTTCACATAATAATGTGCTGCTTTGAGCACTTAAAGTTTATGTATTTTATTTATATTTAAATATTTCATTTTTTTTGTTTGTAGTAGGGTAAACTAATGTTTAAATTAGTTATGTAATCACAAGTTAGTTATTTGTAACATTTCTCATTCTATCCATTTCTTTTAATGCATCAACATTACAAGGTTTCTTCGAAGTCAACTTGGAGCAGTCAAGTTCTTCGATTCGAAGTCCTGCTAAAGACTTAACTCTGCTTAAAGCCACATAAGCTTGACCAGCAGCAAATAATTTAGAGCCTAGATAAATAACAGCATGATCTACAGTAGTTCCCTGCATTTTGTGCACAGTTGAAGCCCAAGACAAGACAATCGGAAGCATTCTTCTTTCAGCGGTGCCGTAATTAAATTTAGCAGGAAATTGAATTG
This sequence comes from Carpatolechia fugitivella, assembly GCA_951230895.1. NCBI lineage: Eukaryota > Metazoa > Arthropoda > Insecta > Lepidoptera > Gelechiidae > Carpatolechia > Carpatolechia fugitivella. Next base: position 5,343,961 of record OX579650.1, read on the forward strand.
ATTTAGGCTGTATTATGTGAATGCCATCCTTGCCGAGGTCCATTGTAGAGGGATAAGGGCTTCAGTACAACAGGGTTCGCCCTGGTACCCTGAGGCGCAACGTTAGCGATATGAAATGTTTATACACTCTCATACCATTCAGCCCTCGGCACGTGCTCACCTTGGCATTGGGGCATCTATCTAATCAATCAGACATATAATAATCCACATTCATAACAAACGGAACGAACTTTTTCCCAAATCTGTTGGAGTTGCATATTCACGCCAACTAAGATGCTCGTCAAAACGAATCAAATGAGCGCAAACTCGATCGGGTTGCGTCGTTTAATTACGGAGTTCCTATGACCACCTTCCAGCTCCATCATCAGACCCTGGTTACCATATAGTATCAAAGTACTCGACAAGACGAATCAAATGGGCCTAAACTCGATGGAGTTGCGTCGTTCCGGAGTTCCTATGGTCACCTTCCAGCTCCATCATCAGACCCTGGTTACCATGTAGTATCAAAGTACTCGTCAAGACAAATCAAATGGGCCCAAACTCGGTGGGGTTGCGTCGTTTAATTACGGAGTTCTTATGGCCACCTTCTAGCTCCATCATCAGACTCTGGTTACCATTTAGTATCAAAGTATTCGTCAATACCAATCCAACAAGCCCAAACACGACTATGTTATGTTGTGTATTTGTGGAGTTCCTGTGACCACCTTCCATCTCCATCATGAGACCCTGGACATCACGTAGGACTGAAGATCTAGTCAAGACAAATCCAACAAGCCCAAACATGACTAAGTTATGTTGTGTATTTGTGGAGTTCCTGTGGCCACCTTCCGGCTCCATCATGAGACCCTGAACATCACGTAGGACTGAAGATCTAGTCAAGACAAATCCAACAAGCCCAAACATGACTAAGTTATGTTGTGTATTTGTGGAGTTCCTGTGGCCACCTTCCGGCTCCATCATGAGACCCTGAACATCACGTATGACTAAAGATCTTGTTAAGACAAAACCAACAAGCCCAAACACGACTAGGTTGTGTTGTGTATTTAAGGAGTTCCTGTGGCCACCTTCCGGCTCCATCATGAGACCCTGGATATCACGTATGGCTAAAGATCTTGTTAAGACAAATCTAACGAGCCCAAACACGACTAGGTTGTGTTCTGTATTAGAGGAGTTCCTATGGCCACCTTCCGTCTCCATCATCAGACCAGCTCCAAGGTACCATAATATTGCATTGTCATCCGATTTATACATGAATGCAAAATTTCAGCTCAATCGGAAACTGGGAAGTGGATCAAATTTAACTTGCAAGATTTGATTACAGACAGACAGACAGACAGACAACGGGACAGGTGAAACTAAATAAAAGCTTGTAAAAATCACTGCCAATATTGAAGAATAACTTCAAAACATCGAAGCGCACTTACACGGCAAACTTCGCAAAACGGTGGACTTATACCAACTTATACGGACTAAAGAAAACAAAAACAGTTGAAAGTTGTGAAAAGAAAATAAAATTAAAGAAAAAAAACCTTTTTTAAAAACAAGCTTTTATTATTTGTTAAGAAAATGAACTAAAAAGTTAAAAATAAATTAACTCTAATTAGAAGTATAACACTTTATAAGTTCATTGTAACCTTTAACGATAATTAAGCTTCTTTGTCTACGACAAAATAATTCCATATCGTAATCATATATTTTTAACACCAAAACTTTACACCTTAATTATTAAATCTTCCCGTTTTTATTACAGTCTCAATTTTATAAATAAAAAAGCGTGTTACATTGTGATACCTTAATTATACCATCAAAATGTAACACGCTTTTATTATTTATAAAATTGAGACTGTAATAAAAACGGGAAGATTTAATAATTAAGGTGTAAAGTTTTGGTGTTAAAAATATATGATTACGATATGGAATTATTTTGTCGTAGACAAAGAAGCTTAATTATCGTTAAAGGTTACAATGAACTTATAAAGTGTTATACTTCTAATTAGAGTTAATTTATTTTTAACTTTTTAGTTCATTTTCTTAACAAATAATAAAAGCTTGTTTTTAAAAAAGGTTTTTTTTCTTTAATTTTATTTTTAACTTTTTAGTTTGTTTAATTCGAGATTTACTACGACGTAGTTAGTAGCGCGTAGCAGCGTTTTTCCCTTATGTAGTCCGTAGTACGTTCACATAATAATGTGCTGCTTTGAGCACTTAAAGTTTATGTATTTTATTTGTATTTAAATATTTCTTTTTTTTTGTTTGTAGTAGGGTAAACTAATGTTTAAATTAGTTATGTAATCACAAGTTAGTTATTTGTAACATTTCTCATTCTATCCATTTCTTTTAATGCATCAACATTACAAGGTTTCTTCGAAGTCAACTTGGAGCAGTCAAGTTCTTCGATTCGAAGTCCTGCTAAAGACTTAACTCTGCTTAAAGCCACATAAGCTTGACCAGCAGCAAATAATTTAGAGCCTAGATAAATAACAGCATGATCTACAGTAGTTCCCTGCATTTTGTGCACAGTTGAAGCCCAAGACAAGACAATCGGAAGCATTCTTCTTTCAGCTGTGCCGTAATTAAATTTAGCAGGAAATTGAATTGATTTAGGCTGTATTATGTGAATGCCATCCTTGCCGAGGTCCATTGTAGAGGGATAAGGGCTTCAGTACAACAGGGTTCGCCCTGGTACCCTGAGGCGCAACGTTAGCGATATGAAATGTTTATACACTCTCATACCATTCAGCCCTCGGCACGTGCTCACCTTGGCATTGGGGCATCCATCTAATCAATCAGACATAATAATATAATAATCCACATTCATAACAAACGGAACGAACTTTTTCCCAAATCTGTTGGAGTTGCATATTCACGCCAACTAAGATGCTCGTCAAAACGAATCAAATGAGCGCAAACTCGATCGGGTTGCGTCGTTTAATTACGGAGTTCCTATGACCACCTTCCAGCTCCATCATCAGACCCTGGTTACCATATAGTATCACAGTACTCGACAAGACGAAACAAATGGGCCTAAACTCGATGGAGTTGCGTCGTTCCGGAGTTCCTATGGCCACCTTCCAGCTCCATCATCAGACCCTGGTTACCATGTAGTATCAAAGTACTCGTCAAGACAAATCAAATGGGCCCAAACTCGGTGGGGTTGCGTCGTTTAATTACGGAGTTCTTATGGCCACCTTCTAGCTCCATCATCAGACTCTGGTTACCATTTAGTATCAAAGTATTCGTCAATACCAATCCAACAAGCCCAAACACGACTATGTTATGTTGTGTATTTGTGGAGTTCCTGTGACCACCTTCCAGCTCCATCATGAGACCCTGGACATCACGTAGGACTGAAGATCTAGTCAAGACAAATCCAACAAGCCCAAACATGACTAAGTTATGTTGTGTATTTGTGGAGTTCCTGTGGCCACCTTCCGGCTCCATCATGAGACCCTGAACATCACGTAGGACTGAAGATCTAGTCAAGACAAATCCAACAAGCCCAAACATGATTAAGTTATGTTGTGTATTTGTGGAGTTCCTGTGGCCACCTTCCGGCTCCATCATGAGACCCTGAACATCACGTATGACTAAAGATCTTGTTAAGACAAAACCAACAAGCCCAAACACGACTAGGTTGTGTTGTGTATTTAAGGAGTTCCTGTGGCCACCTTCCGGCTCCATCATGAGACCCTGGATATCACGTATGGCTAAAGATCTTGTTAAGACAAATCTAACGAGCCCAAACACGACTAGGTTGTGTTCTGTATTAGAGGAGTTCCTATGGCCACCTTCCGTCTCCATCATCAGACCAGCTCCAAGGTACCATAATATTGCATTGTCATCCGATTTATACATGAATGCAAAATTTCAGCTCAATCGGAAACTGGGAAGTGGATCAAATTTAACTTGCAAGATTTGATTACAGACAGACAGACAGACAGACAGACAGACAACGGGACAGGTGAAACTAAATAAAAGCTTGTAAAAAGACGAATATTTATCCTCATTTCTTGAGGCAAAGTCGAAATAAGCCATTAGTTTTGAGATAAAACGTGGTCGGCATAACGAGCCGCGCAAACGAACTGTGACGGGTGCGCCAACTTTACGTCTAAAATAGAAATTTTCGAGCACGTACACACTTCTAGAGCGTTTTATCGTTTTTGGCAATGTTTTTACCCAAATTGTTTTCAGCCGTCTGTGAAATTTGGAGGATTCCTTATTCATGGCGACTTACCAAACAAGCACTTGTTTCGAAGCCACTTTTATCCGATATTCTGATAGTTTGGCCATGATTAAAAAGCTAAAGCGTCTACAACATTTTTCAAAGACGTTTTTATTGAAACCTTGCCTTATTTGACATTTTTTCTCACTATAATACAGTAAATAAGGTTATTCGGGCGAGCAACAAGCCTTAACAATGCTTACACGATATCGATTACACTGCGTTATGGATTTTTTAGTCAACAAGGAACCCTTTTAGGTTTGCAATGTCCGTCCGTCCATCGGTCCGTCGTCGATCCGTCCATCCGTCCGTATTTCTTTTATCGTTATTTCTTGGTAAATACGTAAATTTCTTATTCATCTAGCATCATCATCAACAGCTCATATACGTCCCCACGTCCGAACTAGCATAATTGAGGTAAATTCAAACAAAATATTTTAAAATTTGATTAATTGTTGAATTATCTAGGCTGTAGTTTATTGCTTTGCCATTTTTTGTGTGCAATTTTCTATCCAATTTGAATCATACATCCTTGGACTACTTTCAGTGCATGAGAGATGAAACAAATATTTTACACTATTTTCTCTGATCTACCCTTTTGAAATAGCTTAGTTAGCTAGAACAATGACGCGACCCCATTTTGTGAGAACAGAGATCCTACAATTTACCATTTCCTGGTTTTTGCAAGCATATTTCACACCACGACATTTTACTAATTAGACCGTGCTTGCACGCCGCCATGTTGGCAGTACGGCCATAGCTGTAAAAGCTAGCAATCGTCCCGCATGACATGAATTGCATACTCACTTGGTGAAATATTTGTTCTTAATATAAGATTTATATTCTTTTATTTGTAGATAGCAAGAAATATTTTTTCAACAGAATTAGCGTATATTTAAAGAGACGTAGGTAGAGACGCTGAGATGACAGCTTGTTATAAAAAGTGTTTTTGCAGAAAGCCAAAGTCTTTTGTCTTCAAATCGTAGCTTTCTTTTGACGTAAAAATCCTTAGTACCTACCTACTTTTATTTCTCATTACGAAAATTTTCTTATTTCTGAGCAAATTATGTTCTCTTTACTCCACAACGATCTTCGAAATACAATCTGCGTGCGCCCACGGTAGCAAAGTTGGCAACTCAGTCACAACCCCTTCACCTACTTCTTTGTAAACTTGTCTAGTATGATTTTCCATGCAATATCATACTTGGTCTTAAAAAAAATTTTTTACATGATATGAAATATGATGATTGTGGACGCTCAAGATCGTGAACGGTGGAAAAATAGAGGGGAAGCTTTTTCTCAGCAATGGGACACACTAAAGGCTACTTCAAAAAATGAAAACCTAAATTAATTCTTGCCTGTAAGCAGTTAGCTTGTTGCAACGAGGCTCATTACCAGCGATCGCAAACCAGACGTCTAACATCAAGGTTTGCAATAGGAATACGAGAACACTTTTTATTTTTTGAGACATTAAAATGTTACTGGTCTACCCACAGAGAAATAAGCTGTGGGTCTACCAGACCATTTTTAATTTCAGGACAAATATGTAAACAAAAAACTGTCGAAGTGACATTCCAGTTATCGAAAACACTTTTTGTCGTTGTTATTTTTTCAGAAACAAGGCGAATATACGAGTACGTAAAATAACGAGAAACAAAACGAAAAGTAATAGGCAAATTTAATCGACTCGAAAAGAACAATGTGTGCTCATCATACAAATGCTTGCTCTGGACGGGGTTCAAACATCGCCGTGGACGTAATATAAACCTAACAGAAAACGAAAAACCAATGCTAGCACGGAACAAGGATCGCATTCGGGATGTCCGGCAGAAGCTGAAAAACCGAATGACAGTCAAATGAGCTAAATTGCAAATGGCGTCCCCATGACGTCAATGGCGTGAGCGTGACATTTTTTTCTTTGACAGATCCATTTCATTCATAAAAAATTTAAACAAAAAAAATGTTATTAACCTCTATAGTCTTACAAAAACCATATTATGTTTTCCGGAAAAACTGTTTTCCTTTAAATAAAATGTATCAAATCTGTCTGACTCAGTATGTTTGGTTGTTCCAGAAGTAAAATAGAGATGAAAAGAAATTATAGCAATTTTTTGACAATAATCGTAACCGTCGATATAACTTTTTCTATTATGGTAACATTTTGTTTGAGTTTTTAGCCTGTAATAAAAAAAAACTGTTTTTTATGAGTATCTGCGTACTATTAGGAGTATTAGAAATCGTACAGGAAATGCGAAATCCATTCACCTTTTTCCTAAAAGAAATTATAGGTGTCCATGATCGGTAAAAGTTACTTTCAGATAACCATAGCATAATTACGATGCTCTCTCTAATTTAAAAGAAAGTTTAGAACAGCAGCTACTTACTCATTTACAAAGTTAATTATGTTTCATTGCTAGCTACGACTACGAGACGCGATTGTATAAAACAAAAGACTTCTTGAGATATAAAGTCGAGTACATATTGCAGGTTGCCAGCTACGTGGAGCTGTCAGCTCATTATCCGCACCGCAAATGGCAATGGACTGAGAACTTCACTGACTGCCAGCGCCATCTCTCCGTTTTACCAATTAGATTCTGCTTTCTTTTTAGTGGCAATCTCTAGAGAATTTCAAAATGTTTGCTTGGAGAAATGCAATAGAAAAGTTGACGCTGGGTATGTATTAAAAAACTTTGCGTGAAGCTCGATACATATTTAGCACTAACGAAGATAAAAATACAGAATAAATAATTAAATCATAGACTTGGGCAGCTTCTGTTCTTGTTATAATATTCGCAAATAATCATAACATAAATAGCAGGGAAAACAGCAGAGATAATAGAGATTTCATTAACAAAATACATTTTAAAGAGTTGAAAGGGACACGAACGTGACGGTCTTTCGGCAAGACAAGCATTCGGAATTTAAATTAGCTTTCTAAAGCCTTTGTTTTCCCGTTGTTGGTACAAAAGGCTGTAAAGCTGTTAGAATAAAAAAAATACTCCATTCGGGTCAACTTTTGTCGGCCATAAATATTTGATATACCCTCCCGTACCTAATTTCGGTGGGACCCGGAAAGGAAACCAAGATACTGAAGAATCGGCTATTAAATATAAACGCCTGCCTTTCCATCCATAAAGCCTACTATTTTGTTGTTACATTTATTATATTTAATTTTGTTTACTTTTCAAGAATTTATGAATGAATTTTTGTGTGTATGTTATTAATAATAATAAAAAGTTAATTAGAATTATTCTGAAAAATTTACTGCTAAACTATAAAATAACTAAACTAAACTATATGCATATTTCCACGAATAATATCCGGAATAGCATTGATTGATTTTTATTTTATTTGGATTATTATAATGTTAATTAGGAAAATAAAGCATGTTCCAAATTTAAGCTATATATTTTTAATCCAGTTAGGGTACTAATAGCTAATAGGTACTTATAAAGAAACAAATTAGTCGCTTTAAGAGACAAGAAACTTTGTATTTCCGTAAAGCTTTGAATTGAGTTTAAGCCTTCAACTTTCGTCTTTTCATTCCATTGAAACCCAGATTTTATTCCAACTGCACAGGAATGGAAAAAAACTTTGACTGCAACTTAATATGAATTGTTCCTTTATAAGCGCTACTCGAAATTCCCTCTACAATGATGCTCATACACCGTTGCTGACAGAATTCGTTTTTACGTCAAGCGGAAACACGACAAATCCGAAAAATACGAGAAAATGTTGTCAAAAAGCTTTCTTAAAAAAGAACAACAACGTCAACAACTCTCTAGCTGTGCCGTGATGCCGTGCGATATAAGTGCACATAACGTGCGGTAATATCGTAAAAGGCGCTAATACATTAGCGTGTCTCGCAAAGCAGATTAGCTGCTGTGTGTAATAGGTATTTATGATGGCAGTGCACACAGATGGTGTTGGATGTATTGCCTCCTTAAGATAGAGTTTTATGAGGCTGCGGTGAGCGGGCGTAAACAAAACGCATTTAGAGTCGTTGATATATAGAAACATTACAACTCAAATGCTTTAAACAAGCTGTAAATCATAATTTTTAATGGTAGATATACTTCTAGATAGGAGTACTATTAAAAGGAAGTCTTATTTGGTATTTTTTTTATTTATGAATGTATTTACCTTGCTTATCAGCTGAAGCCTTGCTCTTTCCATATCTTTGTTATAATACTTTATTGAGAAAGTACTTACTTCCTAGTCAAAAATATTGAGCATCTGGTAAATATCGTAATATTTAAGTAACAAAATCATGTCTTTAATTTTTTATATTTGCTGTTATGCTCTTACAAAGAAATTTTTATTCTATGAAAAGGTATTGAAACTGAAACGGTTGAGTTTTTAGAATCAAATTAATATTTATTTATATTCGTTTCTATTGGACTAAATCTCCTCGGAGTTTTAATGGTATAATTTCATAGAGTAAATAAATCACAACATCTATGAATAAATATGAGTTAAGTAAATACAAAATATAAAAAAAGTAACTTTTCGCTAGTTTCGCTTGAAAAAATTGTGTAAGCTCATTGAAAGAGCACAAGCGATATTGAAGCTGATTTTCATTATATTCTTGAAAACATACGCGCGAAAATGGAGCAACAAAGGATTTCATCGCCCTCGGCATTACGTGAATGGAGTTATAATAATAGCTGAATATGTATAAGACCGTGTAGACGCTTTCATAGCGACATGACCATAAAGTTGTACGTGCGAGGCATAACGCCTTCAGCCTATCTCGTCTGCCACGCTTCTGTGACGATAGCCCAGTGTTACTATAGCGAATAGAATATTAAACTTTGATTTCTACGGTACAGTCAGGTTTATAAGTAGGATCATATTGCGTGCACTTATACTTTGACATAACTTATCTTCTAAAAGTAATTTTTCTCTGTCTTTGTTTTTATTGGATAAGTGAACGGAACTGGTATCCACCAGGACGAAAATTGTAAAGGATATTCCAAGTATACCTACGCCCCACTTTTAAATATGACTTCGCTAATAAATATTTTTTTTAGTTTTTCAGTAAAACATTTTTTATTTCAAAATATTGAAGAATTTTTTTTTTATTCATGATATTGTGGAGATAGTTGAGCTTGTATAAATTATGTCAACTAAGCACGAAAATCAACCTACAGCAAGAAACCAACCAGCTATTTTTCAAATACTCAATCAACACTCGTTCAAAAAAGTTAAAGAACATACAATACTATATTAAATAAATGAATTAATGAAATTTTATGTTACTGCAAGGTATTATGCTCGTGTTGGATATAAATTGGCCTCACTCCACGTCCGAATTACGGACACTGCTTGTTAATCAAAACAAATCACCTCTCCATTGGACATTTTAAATCCAGGAAAATGTCATGTCATGAGCAGTGCTCGAATGAATCCGTTTCATCAAAGCATGCCTTGAAATCAGCAAAATTAAATAGGAAAAAAAGCGTATTAAAAATATATTCATCTGTCATGTTTGAGTTTTACTTTACTTTTACTTTCATGATAAGAAAAAGGAATACAAAATACTTTGATGAAAAACTGAAGTCGTTTAATAATGATGTTAAATGATGTTCAGTTGTCGTTAAATGATCGTTACATGAGGTATGTCAGACAGAAATCATTGTCAGCTCAACGATCGAGACACTACGGTTTACAAACCCTACAGGGTCGGGCTATCTTACAACGTATATAACCAAGATATAACCCATACGATATGAGGATGACTGCATATTACATAAAGGTGTATCACCTTGTTTCAGTATAGTGTGCGGCTTAAGTAGAGGGAGTAGAGAAATTGGCAATCACATTAGACGACACGGTTCGGTACTCAGCATCCGGTGACCAATACATAAATATTAGATGCTACACGTCATGTGACAAAGAGCATCGGTGGCCTAGTGGTTAGGGTCACTGCTTCCCGTGTTTTTTCGCTCTAATAGTGAAGGAAAACATCGTGAGGAAACCTGCGCACACCTGCGAAGAATTTCAAAGGTTGTGTGTGAAGTCGGTCAACCCGCACTGGGCCAGCATGGTCGACTACGGCCTAATCACCCTAATTTAGGGTAGGCTCGAGCTCCTCGGTGGGGACGTATATGAGCTGCAATAATGATGACACGTCATGTCTCACAGGACTGAGTTTTAAAGTTTGTATATAAACTATTTATTATAATTAGAGAACTACTAGCAGCGGTTATTATAGAAATCCTTGGCTGGACATCTTTCGGCTGAAATTCAATTCAATTCAATTTATTTATTTCAGACAAAGTCCATACACAGAAATCATGGTGATGTTGAGTGTGCAATTCTTGTATATTCCAATTTGTATGAAATTTTGTATTTAAAAAATTAAATTTTACGGTATATTTCACTAGTTGCTTATATTCAAGCACTAGAAAGATATTAAATATTTTTAGATTCATAGAAAACAACCAAAAACGCAAACTTTCCGGCGGGACTTGAACATACTACCTTCGGCCTTTACGCAGCCATCTTGCTTACCAACTACACCACGGAGGGCATAGTGACAGCGCCGAAATTCGTTCTTGCTTGTTTTTGTATTTAGATAAGAAAAAACCTAAATCTAACGACTTCTTATATCTAGTAGAGATACTATAATTATTTTTCCTGTGGTTTATTCCCACATTTATTTGTTTTGTTTATTCCCAATAGAATAAAAGGCTTTATTTATTTGGAAAAAAACCTCTGTTCAAAATACGATGTTCATCGTAGTGTTCAACAAATCATAAATCTTTTGACGTGGTGCTTCTACATGAATAAAATACTTCTCTGAACATATTGAGCCACGCTTTTACTTGCAACACAAAAATGCTGAAAAAATGTAACAATGCAAGATTTTCCAGTATTAGCTCTTTTTTAATCTAAAAACGTGGAAAGCGTTATTCGTCGAAATAGAAAAAGGGCGCTTTAAATAGCTTTATACTACATATGAAATTTTATTACATCAACGGCCCGTTACAGTCCACTGGTGGACTATGAGCCTCCATAATCTCATCATAATCATCATCATAATCTCCACGCTTGGCAGGCGGGTTGGAGGTCGCAGATTAAAAGGTTACTGTATCAGAGAGCGCTGCTGCCCGTTCCCTGTTCAATGTGTAGTCCCTAAGTCACCTCTTACGACACCCACGGGAAGAGTAGGGGTTGGTGACAAATGTATTCTACTCTGCCGTCACCACACGGCTAATTCAAATCCAATTTTATTACAGGTTTAGTTAAACTAGCCAGGCTGGTAGACAATAACAAACAAAACTGTATTTTTATGATGTTTTATAAATAAGAAACATCGTGATGAAAAATGCACATAGTACGTCCATTCATTGCTGTTGTACATCGTTGTATCAATACGAAGTCAAACAATCTGCACTGGGTCAGCGTGTTCAACCTGATTACCCTAATTCAAGGTAGGCTCGAGCCCTTGGTAAGGCAGTATATAAGCTGACAACACTATTCATTTTCTTAATATTTAGAAACAATACTTGTCTTCGTAATATTTTATAATTTCGCACTTTTATATTAAAAAGTGGGACACACGCCTAATTAGACAAAAAAAACCGTTTATTCATATATCTATTTGAAAAATCACAATTATTTAGTTCTCAAACATAATGGAGTATCAACACTAAATGCCGACAATCACAATACAAGTATACATTAAATATTTATTTTCAGTTTCATCGACTAAATTCATATTTATCATATCGACTTTGTTCGTTCAGTAGAGCTCATTCTACGCCGTAGCGCGTAGTAATCGTAGCACTACATGTGCGTAGCACTTTAATGGTGCGGCGTAGTACTCTCAGTACGAAATTCAAGAAGAAACTTTTTTAATTGACCTAATGTATGTGTCGCAAAACGCGGAAGGCTGATACCTACATTATTAAAAGGTTACTAAAAATAAGTGTATTTTTTACAACAAAATGTTCTTTTAAGTACATTAATTTTCTTAAAGGAGCTTGATGCCGAAATAGAATACAAATTATTCTTCCCTGAAGTACAAAAACATTGCAAACTCTCGTACATCAGATACCTACTGCATGAAAATGTCTGCCCTGATGATAAATTAACTCTGTAACTTCCTGTTAACCATAACACGCTAACTTCCGCACCCTACGGCACAAGACTTCAATCTCAGACTTAAACCAATAATTTATTAGGCTCCCTGCACAGCACAGTGTTTGCTTTGCGCTATTCTGTCTATCTAAACATAATTTACTACTAAACCTATTCTTGCTTGTCTATTGGTTGAACAGTATCTATGTGTATAATTGTATAACCACATATAACAAAATTGAGTCTGGAATAAATATTTAACAGTTAATTTAAAAAGTGATATCACACACAAAACTAACTTTAGCTTTAAACTTTGTACTCGTTTTTTCTTTTTTTTAAGGCTTTTTCAAGTGTAACCATTGTTTAACTCGTGTTTAACATTGGTTTTTGTGTTGAAACACTTTCATGATTAAGCCATAAAGAGCTGAAGAAACATAAAATCGTCCAACATTACATACAAGTAATATTTTTTTGCCCGGATATTACAGAGCCCTACTACTGGGCTGAGGCTTTCTATGTCTTGATTTAAAACCAGCGTTTGAGATATTAGTCTAAAGGCTTCACACTATTGTAGTGAAGTTATACAGCTATCGTTGAGGAATTAGGGATAAATTATATTAGCTACTGAATTACAGTAACAAGATCACGTTTTACTCGCGATTACAGATTCCGCTTACGTAGTGTTCACAACTTGCGTGGGCGTGTATACAGGTAGAAAGAATGAGGTGCCTGAATGAGTACAAACCACATAAAGTACCAAAAATAAATGCAGATTGGTTCGGTGTCTTATGTTAGTACTGTAGCAGTACTGCTATCCTACCTTCTTCTGCTATTGGCAGTCTCATCATTCATTTTCAATTTATTTTCAAATTTGGAATCCATCCGTTTCGGTTTTGTCATTTTCATCAAAATTTTCTCATTCCACCTCAAGACATCAGACTGCACCAACCTTTAATATTCGGATCTTAATGTATTTTAAATATTAAAATATTTTAAATGTGTTCAGAATCTTCTAATGACTATGTTCTATGTCTGATAATCCAATAAAACCCGTTTGTGTACGTTTAAAACTGGACTGGACTCTGTTTCCCTGCCACACTAACTTTCTACTTCTAACCCTTATCGTGCGGCCAGCAGCGTGTGGCAGCTGCTGGGCTACAATACTATATATTAGTTCTGTGGCCTTGGTAAACCAATTTCAGTCAACAAAACAGATGTGTATGCAGAGCCACTTGAATCCGATAAGGCGTTCTCGGGCAGTTGTTTATGCTTTGCTGCTTTGTCAAGAAATTAATTTATAATTGTGCAGGTTAATAAACTGTATAGTTATATAAAATCTTATGTACAAATATAAATAATCACCAAAAATACTTCATTGATTTGGAATGTATACTTTACTGAATGTATACTGGCCTGGCTCCTTTGCTGATTGTTCACTTAAAACCAAATCTGAAGTCACCACTGTATCAGTCGTTACTTCACACTTCACACTATCACATCACACTAATATTATAAATGTGAAAATATATTTGGATGTTTAGATATTTACATGTTTGGATGTTCGTTCCGCTTTCACGCCTCAACTACTGAACAGAGTTGCATGAAATTTGGAATGGAGATAGTTTGTAACCTGGATTAACACACAGGATACTTTTTGCGGGAAAAATCTTACACAACGCGAGCGTAGCCATGGGCAGAAAGCTAGGTAGCAACACGATAAAAACTATTTTCCAATTAATAATAAACAAAAACATATACCCTTACCTTTTTATATTTACCTTATTGTACCTGTTGTTACTATACTTTTGTCTAAATATAAAATTATTCAAGCCTTCTCTACCATTTCTCCACATAAGGTTTGAAATGCGAGTGAGGAAGAGCAGACAAGCTGACGAGCCACTTTATGAAGAACGGTCTCACAGGAATGAAGAAACTACAATATTGAAGTTAACGTACTTTAAACCTTTCTTATTTTACTTACTATTTTAATGAGGATAATATAATTTTCTTATTAATAAAATCAGCGTTCGTATCTTAGCGTCTTTTTTTACAATTCTCGATTTTAGTTTAAAAAAATTCCGCTTTTTAAATTCACAAAACCTGCAAAACGTACCAGAAAACGTACAAGAAACTTTCATCCTTAGTATAATTAGTTAGCGTTGAAAATTACTTCAAAATAATAATAATAATGATCTTTAATCTTTAAATATTAAAACTATAGCATAAAAACGAGTTACGCACGCACACATACGACTCACTTCATCACTTGTGTGTGTGAGTAATGAACATGGCAAAAACCACAGTAATTTTCCGCTTTGAAAAGCCGCGGAGAGAAAGAGGTCTTATACTATCCAACTAGACGACATCCGGCGCGGCGGCGGATTGTGAATTTTACAGAAGGTCGTTAAATGCAACCTCCAGTGGGTGGACTCGTCGAGAGGATAGGCTCCAGTACATTTTTAGGGTTCCGTACCTTAAAAGAAAAAATATGCTTTCTAGGATCGCTTGGTTATCCGTCTGTCTGTTAAGGTCTATAAGTTTACTACGGTAATACTTACCCGTCTATAATTCCTTGAAGTTGAAAAAGAATCTAGTTTATATTTTAGATCTAATTTTAATTCATATTGTCATTCTTTGACTTCCAAAACTTTAGGATACTTTCTGTTATTGTTTATTTATTATTACACCCCGTAGTATAGAATATAGTTGGATATAAACACTTTTCACATGAGTGTTATTAATAATAAGACATTGCACCACTTGTCATATAAAATGAGAAATCACCAAAATGAAACTTAAAAAAATCTGTCTTAAAAAGTGACTACGTTTTTTTTAAAGGCACGTAACCCTCAGAGCGCTAGTAAAACTCACAAATGGCAGGCTGTTTCATGTAACTTTTGCTAAAAAATTAAAAAACGTATTATTTTTGTTAAAACTGGTAACAGTTAAGTTGTGACAATTGTGATAAAGATAAGATCAATCAATCAATCAGTCTATTGCAGTCCACTGCTGGACGTAGGCCTCCCCAAGGGTACGCCAAAGCGCACGATCACCCGCTTTCCTCATCCAGCCACCACCAGTGACCTTCTTCAGGTCATCAGTCCACCTGGCAGGGGGGCGTCCCACACTACGTTTCCCGAGACGCGGTCTCCATTCGAGAACCCGTCTGCTCCAACGCTCATCGGTTTTGCGACAGGCGCAGGCCCACTGCCACTTCAGCTAGATAAGATAAGATAAGATATAAAAATATTTATTTGCGAGAATACATGTTGGTAGATGAACAAGGTCTCTACCGAACGCAGTCGGTGTGAAAAAATTTATTGAAAAATTAATTTCAAAATTAAGTAATAAGTCACACTTACATCATAATATTACATTTATTATTACTAATTTATTCATATATCTTTAGAGATTATTCAAGATGTCTCACAAAATTACGTAGCTGAACAGATATAAATTAATATGTGTTTATTTTAACCTAACCTACTTTATAATAGTAATTTCAATGATACTCGTACCTAGTAACCTACATACGTCGAATAGGTAAAAAGTGAAACATAATAATATCATGTAGCTGTACACGTTATTAGTACACGTTTTTTATTACGGATGCTACTAGTAAAACAAGTTCGGATGCTTTTAAACGAAACGAAGAATTAATTTTTTTATCATTCAGTCCAGGCCAGACAAGAATGGATATACGATCATAATATTGATGCAGGATGCATGATGGATGCAGGTTCAGTCCTGACCAAATAGTTTTATTATCGCCTCGTTTCGAATTATTACGAATTCGTCAACAGACGTACCTACTCTGTTATAATTACCAAACAAAACAGTTTCAAAATTTAGTCATGAGTTATAGCTATCGTAACGTAACCGAATTTTCCAAGTTAACAACGTAACACGTCAAGTCCATCCAGATCAGCGGTCTGCAAGTTTTGCAAGGGGTCGTTAGACACAGACTTGAGCAAGCGCCTGTCACATCCATGCACTTGGATGTTACTCTCGTGTATCTAGACTATTTTCATGCAGAAAATGGAAAAAAACGCATTGCAGAAACAGAGCTATCTGTCTTTACAACTCACAAACAACAATACTCCTTCGTAGAGATATAAAAACACGAAGAGAAGTAAATGTATTGTGCTTTACTATTTAATGTCGCATTTTTATTTTTTTTATATGACTCGAAATATGCAGCATCAATATAAATTATAAGAAAATTAAGATATGAGGGAGTCTGAAAATATATTATGCTGTGAGGATAGCGATTGACGTAAGCTGACAAATTTCTTTAGCAAAAATAACCCAACCTTACTCAAGTATCAACAACTTTCTAGCTTATATTACTTACACCAAAACGCATGAGAGCCTACCCTGACTTTGAGCGGAACTTTACGTTGAAATCTATTTTCTTCTTTGTAAGTTGCAACTACTTACTTACCCTTTTAAATTTTAGCTACCCAAAACTCTGCCACAGCGTTATCGGGCACCATTTTTAGGTCCCCTTTGCGCATGTATAATATATAGTATAGGTTTTAGGTTAGTACATTCAAGAAATCTGGAAGCATAATCTCTTGATAGACGTACAAAAAGCTAACCAGCTGCTAATAAGGCTGCCCACGTCGTCGTTACTGTTACTCAATTAGTATTGACTCCGGAACGGCTCGTAACGTAGGAGTCTCGTCCAATGCTCACCCAAGCCTTCATAAATACATGTCAAAGAGAATTTTTAGAGGAAAATCGTTAAAATTTAGGTCCCTGTTTACCAGACATGTGTAGCGACATAAGAATTCTAGCTAATAGAAAAGATTAAGTAGAGTAAGTATGAAGACGATAGGATTAGAGAAAAAAAAAGTGTTTCAAATAAATAGAATAGTATGAGAATGTATCGAAATTTAAATAAATGGAAATCGAGATCTGTTCCCAATAAAATTCAGATTCCTATCTTCCCAGGAACACATTGCTGAATAAGTAGATTTTGATACGTCTATCTATGCCGCTTATGCAAATAGATTGATTTAATGTAAAAAAAAAGTCCTATATGTAAAGTCGACCAATAAATTGGTTTACCACCCTAAGGTTGAATGTCAGTTGCAAATTATAGAACAACAAAGATTATTTTCGTTTGCAGATCTATCTGTCAGATACCGAGTATAAACCTTATTGAAATTTTCGATAACTAGGAAATTGAATGAAAAATGGTAAACCACTTTCTTGGTCGACCTTACCCAACTATGGCATTACAATCATTATGATGATGAAGATAATAATGTAATAAATCATAACCAACAATTAGTTTCTATGTTATTTCAACAACTTACGGTGTGTTTAAAAAAATTATACTACTTTGCGGTTGAATTTCATGTCCAAGTTTAAGAAAAACAAAGTGGCCGGCCATACCGCAGCGTCTGAAAGTTTGTTTGCAGGACGATCTGTCAGGTAAGTAAACCTTATTGAAATTTTCGTTAACTGGGAAACTGAATAAAAAAAGGTTACTCATATCCTTGTTCGACTGTATCGGAAGTGCGGAACCTTTGAAATTATTTGCGGGTATGTCCAGGTTTCACCGTAAGAGCGTAGAATAAACGTATATATAAATTCAAAATTCGAAAGCACATTGGTCTTCTTTCTTTTCGAGTCGATTCGGCGACCAATACTTTGCCACAGATATGGTATTATCTGTGGCATTATAGAGGTCTTCGCGTGTACAGGTGGTGGGGCACGCTGGGCAAGACAATACGTGAGCCACTGTTTGTGGAGAGACACCACACAGACATGCACTATCAGTAGTTATCACCTAAGCATGTTTTCTTTACTTCGACCGACTTGAGTCCGGAGTCTGTTAAGAGGCTTCCACGTCGACCAAGGTAAACTATGCCCAGGGGGGAGGCTCTCTGTCATTTGAGTAAATGATACTGAGGGGTATCTCTAGTATGATTAGCCAGTATGCAGTACTCTGTGCTCTCCTTCCAGGAATTAAGCCGGGCCTGGGAAGTTTCACCATTTAATGGAGCAACTTCCTTCGAAACACATTGGTAAATGGTGGGAATCGAAACCGCGCATCCTGGATGGAAGAAAGCGACTCTTGCCACTACACCATCGACGCTCTCTATAATATCTCTAATACTCTATACTCCTTAATAAAGTTACATACAACATAAACACTAGCTTCCGGTTCGAGAAGAGACACGACGCGACTATGTAATTTCTATGTCCGGCTATTAGTACGCTAAGTTATGAGCGGAAACTAGTTACAACCGGAAGCAATGGGACGAACGTAACCTACCAGCTTTGTAGTGGATAAGTTAATGTTGTTGTAGGATAGATACCTACAACTTTTGTTATGAAAGGGAGGTTTTAGGGTTGAAATAAAGAGTGGTACCAGAACTAAAATGTGGGAAGTAGTCAACGCTAAATGAATTATAAGTGAATTATTTAATTGTTTCGTTTTACGTTTTTTCTTTTTTTATTCTCTTGACCCCGATCCAGCCCGAGAGCAGGGCTGGATTTTCTACGATTCTTAAGCTTGAAACTAAATAACCTATACTGAATACCCATAAAAAGGTCCATAATGTACCCATTTCCTTAGGGCAACATTAACACGAAGAACCATTTCTTTTCCCTTTTCTTATCTTTAATAGATAAACAAAACTCTGCTCCACGCAAGTTAAACTTCTTGATCAATCCCTTGGTCTGAACTTCACGGTACAAAACGTACCCCTTTGACCCGATTACAAATATATTTGGGTTTCGGGATAGCCTGGGTAAGCCTGTCGCACTCCGCGCTAGAGCGGCAATATAAAAGTTGTCTATGTCTAAGTTTATAAAATATAAAATGCCAGACGGCCCCAGATTCGGGGGAATGCTATAAGATGAAGATTGCGATCGAAGTGTGCAAATTACTATGAACGTCAGTGACGCTGTAACTAGGTTTAAACTCACATGTTGTATATCAAAGAGTGCGCTTTCTGTAGCTACTATTATTTATTCTGTGGCGTGGGTGGGTTCGGGAAGCGTCGATCCGTGCGGCCTAATAAAATCCAATGACGAGCTAGCAATTAACCTGCCCCTCGGCGGAAGGTAACCTTGGTGGATAAAAACAATTGAATCAGGCCGATACGTTCGATTGCGGTCAAATGATAATATATTTAACTAAAATAATATGATAGAGGATATTTTGGTAGGTACATAAAAAACATAATATCAATAAACTTACGAAAAAATAAAATTGAGTACAGCAGTGATGGACTATTTTCTTTCAAAAATGAAGAAAGGGTAAAGCAAGGTTGGGCATATACACAAAATACTTCAATTGACTGATATAAGTCAAACAAAAAAAATTGTGATTGAAAAATTTGAAATAAAGAAAAACATTTATCGATTCTATCTACAAATAAACGACAGAATTTGGTATCTACCAACAAAACAGCTATCTATAACAAGCTTCAATCGAGTTCAACGAACGGCGATGAACGAACTTTCGTTCATCAATACAACTCAGAAACTGGAATTAGATTTACGAAATTCTGCTGATGATATTTACATTTTCCTTTACTTGTTTTTTTCAGTTACTTGATCGCAACTATTCAGAATTTAGAACTTTCTTTGAACTTTGAATATCAATCGATTCAGGTGGAAAAAGATAAATAAATTCGTGGTTAGCCCGATTTTTAGAAGATTAGTTAGCTGGCATATGTTTTTTGCCACAGGATTAAATCTAAATTCTACAGGCAAAAAAAAAGTTTTTAAATATGTAGTTAGTAGCTTTGTAGCCCTAACAGCTAGGTAATAATACATACCTTAATTAAAAATATGTCATCAATGCTCTATTTTAACACGGTACTCGGCTCTCGGCTGTAGTGTACCTATTAGGTTCATTAGAAAACATTGCTAAGGTTTTCGTAGTTGTTAATTCATGTTTTCGAGTTTACTGAGCTGTATTGCAACAGCAAGCTCGTTTTGTATAATATCGTGGTGATAACCCGTTAAATACGCGTATACTTTTTAATTTTCATAAACAAGAATAGAAATATTGTGGCCACCGCACTCTCTAAACCAAAGAGAAAACCGCTTACAGTAAGCTCCCTCGTGTGTGCAGTAGTGTGCACGAAGTTTGCATCGCTTGCAAGCAAACAATTAGAGAGCGGGCCGGACGTCCAGAACTGCAAGTTACATCCAACAACACTTCACAACGGAACTGGAGAGTTTCATCTATACTATAATATAATATTATAAAGAGGATACCTTTGTATTTTTGTATGTTTGTAACGAATAAACTCAAAAACTACTGAACCGATTTTAAAAATTATTTCACCATTAGAAAGCTAAATTATCCTTGAGTAACATAAGCTACTTTTTATCACGAAAAATATGTTTGCTTACGGGAAAATTCAAAAATAATGCGTGCGTAGCCGCTGGCTGGCCGCTAGTTTCGTATATGTTGTATTTTTGGAGAGCGTCAGTGGTATAGTGGTTAGGGTCGCTGTCTCCCATCCGGGAGACGCGGTATCGATCCCCACTATTACCAATGCTAGTACGTTTATTCGACGCTCTTAAGGTGAAGGAAAATATTGTGATGAAACCTTTACTTTCCTGCGAAGAAAATCAAAGGTTGTCGTAAAGTTGACCAAACCACACTGGGCCACCGTGGTCGACTAACGCCTCAGCGCTCTGATTTAGGGTAGACTCCAGCCTATCAGTATGGACGTATATGAGCTGTTGATGATGATGAGGAATGTTGTATTCTGCCCGGGACATACACGCCGGGAGAGCAGCATTAGGTGATGAGAGTTTCTTGTACTAAAAGTACGCTGAAGGTAATGAAGTATCAAACATAAATTTTTTCTTGTCTTTGATCATACACATCAACAACACTTTTATATTTGTTAGAAAATGTGATCGTAAACAATCTTTCCCCCAAGGAAAAATTCGTATATGAGTCAGAAGTAAGCATTTTTACAATAGGTTTTTGTGGCAGTGGCCGATTTCACACCAAAAAATCTATGCTTACCGACACGACAACAGGTGCGGGCGCTGCTGTCATGCGCACACTTCCGCCAGTTTCTTCCTGTCTTTTCCCTAACATTTGCTACCGAATAAAATTACATGGATAGGTACTTAAAAATACACGATTTTTTTCAAGCCGAAGCTGGAAAGACGGTTTTTATTTTTCTGAGGTTTATAATTTATAAGTAGCATCTATTGCTAGCTTTGTATTTTGCTTTCTTTTTACTCTGCCGTAGATTTTCAACCTACATTTAATAAAAATTTAAAAAGCTTAAAGCTATTAAATATAAGCACAATACGACAAAGTACAACGCACCAAAATTGTCACAATTTTTGGGTTTGTTACCACGGTTATATTTAACTTAGTTACCTCGATATGGTAACCTTGTTGTTATTGGTCATTATTTATTATTATTATTATTTTATACATTTTATTATTATTCATTTTTATTTTTATTGTTAGTTGATTGTTATCGAGGTAACAATATTAAATATAACCGTGGTAACCAACACGAAAATTGTGACAATTTTAGTGTAGTGAACAACCACGGAAATCTTAAAACATATAAAGTACAACGCGTTGCAAACTATAACCACCAAATGCGTATAACGTTTCAAAACTAGAATGAAAATTTAACAGAGCTGAAATAATCAATTTAGTGTCACACAATGTTTTGTATTGTTTCGTGTGCGGTACCAGTATTGTAGAATTTATTTCGAACAATAACAAATTCTCCTTCTATTTGATGTAGCGCCTGGGGTTTTAAATGAAAACTCTCAGAAATCCGGCTAACAATTTATTAAAGATAAAATAAAATGAAAAATTACAAAAATGTGAGATACGTCACTTAACTTAAACCTTTTTCTAGGATATTAATGGAATTTACAAAAATGTGGGTTACGCCACTTTAATTTTCAAGAAATAAATGAAAATTGCAAAATGTGAGATTCGACACTTGAACTTGCCGGTGATTTTTTAGGAAATTTCGTAAATGAGAGATACAGGTCGTGGGCAGAAGGAAGGAAGGTTGCTACGGCAACGGTACTTCCCGGGTTTGATGGTGACGGTGGCTCCTGGTGGTCGGTAGCTCGGCAAGTCCTCCGGAAATATTGGTGTAACTCCGTGGTGCGTTCGCGGGGGATAAATCCCAAATCTTGAACCCTATAAATAACGTAGCGGGTAAGAAATATGTTCTTGTACCGACTCCGATTGGCAACACTGCAGAAGGCGGTGGTACGCGTATGGAAAGTAGTAGAACGTAGTAGGTGCAGTGCAGTGTTGGCAATCAGAGCGGTTTAAAGCATAAAGCGAAGCACAGATTTTAAGCCTAAGCATATTAGCAAGGAAATGGTGACAATTATGATATTTTTTTGAAATATATGCATAATCAGCTTAGATGGAAATTGTACTAATCATTTCACATAGGGAAACTTATACAATTACATGAGAAATTTATAATTAGCTACGCTAGATATTCAATCTTAACTAATTCTAATGTCTAGTAGGTATCTGTTCAAAACTTACCCAAATAGGGGTCTAAATTCCACGTAATATCACAGAAAATATAACTTTTGACACTGGAAGCTGATGTCGAATACTTTATATGCAAATCACAGAGATTTAGTGCAAATATACATTGAAGTTCGTTCGAAAGACGAAAGTATTCGGCACTCGCAGCTGTGAAATAGCAGTACGTGCTATTCGTCAGACGATGTTACGGGGAATGGGACGCCTCGGCAGGCGCGCACGGACAATCCTGCGCCTCGCAAGATCGTACGATCGGTGACGTAGTGGGCCATACCATTTTGCGAGAACAATCTAGAAGATTGGTCTGGTACGGACAGGGTGAAATGGTTTTGTATTAAATAATTTAAGTTTGATTTTAATCTTAGGTTATAAGTATGTAAATATAAGATAGTTTTGGTTTAAGTTAAGTTTATTATTATAAAGGTTTTAATTATAGTTTATTTTCTATTTTGATAAATTGTAACTACAAAGCATAATAGTAACGTGTATTTACGTGACATTGATCAATTTTCAGTATTCAATCTAGATTTTACATCAATTTATTCTTCAAAGGCTAGCTACAATGCAAGATTTCGCAATTGCACATTCAGCAGTTTGATTGAAACAATAACACCTACACAAAAGTTTATAACTGGACCAATATGCTGCATTCAATACACAGAGGATATTATTGTGCAAAAATATTGTGCTTGTTTCAAGCATGTTCGTATTTCAGTGCATTCTGCATTATAAAAGAAACTGTACCGTGCAGTGCGGTAAAATAAAACAAAATAAGAAAGGCTTCTTCATTTATACAAGAGACAAAATATTGTAAATATTTCACACACAATTGCTATAAAAAGAGCACAGAGTAAAAGTTGTACATTTTAAAAGTTCTTAAATGGCGAAAAGCTTTGTACTTTGGAAGTTAAAAAGGCAATAACTTCCTTTGAAAGAAAAGTGCCTTTTCCTGCTCTTTGTAACTTCGTTTTCCTCAAGAAGGTAGAGTCAAATGAGATACACAGAACACCGATCTTTTGATCTCAACCTAAAGCTCATTCAAAGACTTACTGATTGTCTGTTGCTCTGTAACGACGACAATTTTATATAATGGTCTTGTATCTTAAGATGTCTGAAACCGTTCTGGCCTATGTACGTTTTTTTTTCAATTTCTTACACTTTCTCTGATAAGCGAGGATCAGCTTGATTGGTTACTTTTGTGCTAGGGACTTCTGAATTTTTAATAAATTATCCTGGTGTGGTGTTCTATACTTTATACGAGTAGCTCCACTTACTTGAAGTAGATAGGAAACTTTTACATCAGTTTAGAAATAGCCTGGGTCTAGACTCGAGCTTTGACAAGCGAAATAGAGCTCGGAAGCCGTAGGGAATTTTATTATTGAACCTAAACCGCCTAGCCTAACCGTAGGGAATTCATTGTAACTAACCCTGTCACTCAATGCCCAATTAGAGACGTTATTTTTAAAACTTTGGATGCTAGACATAAACTTTTAAAATTATGATGGCAATATTTTATTTATAAGATAATTAATTACCTTAATTTTCAGCGGTGGAGTAAGGATTTTTTTTTTTCGGTGACATCGTAAATTTTTTTTTTTTTTTTTTATTTATTAGGATATCTAACAGCTTAACAATATTACGTTTACCATTTAGAATGAAGTGTAGCATTTGTTCGCCAATCACAGGATACCACAGATAAAGCAATGTGTCTGTAATGTATCACTGAGAGCGTTAAATGTGGTGGTACCAGCACGGGTGACATATTCGTTCGTCTCTGAGGAACTCGCAAAAATGATTAACAGAAAATGCTGCGTGGAATGATAAAAGATTATTAATGTTTCTCAAACTTTGTGTTAAAAATCAGACAAACATAAAATACGCATTTTTGTTTGTCTGATTCTTCCCTGTGTAGGACGTATGTTCCAATTTCAATAAACGAGTGTATCACCATGGATTTTGATCACGTGATCCACGAATTAAAAAAAAACTTATGTCGCGGGCACACAGCTAATCATAATTAACGTATCGAAACTTACCACGTAGCAACAAGCTGTTTTCCCAAACGAATACTGGTATAACTTATTCATAATATCTTCACGCGAGCCAAGTTTCGATTCGCAGACGGGCATTGTGCAAACTTCTAATGAAGGTATTCGAGGAATAACAACATAAAACAAGTCACAAAAGGCAAAGTTCATTTGTCAGGGGAATCACAGCCGTGAAAGGGCGGGCGATGTACGAACACCGGCAACATAATTATGAATGACATAAAAGCTAATGTACTTACTTACAGTTGTAAAGGGATGAAACACGAAATATCAGATCCTACTTATTTATTAATTAAACTGGTTAAGTTCAATTTCAAAGTTTAATTTTATTTGTATTTTGATGGCGGTTCTATAACACCGACATCAGGGTTGTAATGTCATTTAACCCATACGACGAAGATTATTGTGAAAAAAAACTTCTTACCTATATTATCGTCAAGTCACGCTCATAGCCTTAAAGGGGTTAACAAAGCACAGTGTTTCTTTGTGTTTAGTGAGTCACACAGGGAGGGGGAGCACGTTATAAAATTATGTTTAAAAAATATTGTGTTAACATTAGGGATGTAACGGAGAATAAGTATTATTCACCTAATTATGCACATTTCACGATTTAATATTTCAAATCAAACTAAAGATATGCAATGAAGCTAATTCTCAATGACACGCTCTAATTCTTAATTTAAGCTCTTCCATCCTTTTTATCTTTTAAAAATTAAAAAGGGGCAAACAAGAGAAGGCCATTCAAATATTAGAGCTGTCAAACATCGAATATGAACCTTATGGCCGCGTCGTAAAACATGCGAAATCTTTTAATCTGACAGCTACGCCTTTGTTTTAGGTTATCATTCATTCAAAATTATATTATTCGTTCATCTGAATTCATCTCCTCCTGGATTTTAAAAATAAGGATTAAGGGCTTCACACACCGCAGCTATAATGCATATTAATGTACATTACAGCTGTCGTAATACTATGTCTGTAAAAATATACATTATAACTGTCGTGGTCGTGTGTGGTCTCCTGACGATTTCTACGGAAAGATGTATGAGATGTATCGTGCTATAATGTATATCTTTACATTACAGCTGCCGTGTGAAGCCCTTTAGAGCATGGCTGTGTGAATCCGGGCCAATGATGCCGAGAAAAAGCTTCTCAGAACTTTAATAAAACTTTCATAAAATCAAATACAGTTTCATAAAAAGG
The DNA here is from genome assembly GCA_951230895.1 of Carpatolechia fugitivella. Lineage (NCBI taxonomy): Eukaryota > Metazoa > Arthropoda > Insecta > Lepidoptera > Gelechiidae > Carpatolechia > Carpatolechia fugitivella. Next base: position 5,370,059 of record OX579650.1, read on the forward strand.
TCTCATATCAATAATTCAAGGGCAAAATAAACACACATCCAGAAATAACGTGAGTTTATTTAGGTAGGTACCATTTGGAAGTTAAATTCTAGGGCACTTATATTTTATGTATGCGACAGGGACAAACATATTCAAAGCCGCTCCTGAATTTATGGATTTGGGTGTACCAAAATTGTTTACTTAAACATTTTGAGTACGGTGAACGATTGGATGTATCGTAAATACGCAAACTTAATGGTCGTTCGAAAAGAGAATTTCTGTCAAGTCTTTACGGGATGACCAAAACTTAAACTCAGTGAAATAAATTTAAATTTCATCGTCATTGTCAAGCGATGCTTTTTCTTGTTCCTTTTAAACGATCCTAAAACTAAACACTTTTAGGTTTTCGTGGTTGTTGATATTAATAACACACATATCTAACCCGGTAAAACCCGGTGCCCGGTTACCCGATGGTAATAACCCGGTAGATATGTGTGTTATTGATCCTAAAACTGGTATGAAGTTACATTTGTAAGTGTTCGTTCATCTAATAAGAAACTTTGCGAATCCGTGTAGCTGAAATTGGTTGCGTGTGTGACGTACTTTATTGAGTAAATATTTGACGAACTTGACTGAAATGCGACTCGTCAGGAAAGATCTGGGTTTTTTCTTTATCTAAATAACATTAGACGCGCTACAGAGGGTTTTTATATTCCTATTAGAATACATTGCAAAGTTTTAACGACAAAGTGATGACATAGAAGCGAGTATTTTACATTTCACATTGAAGACTTTTAAGTTTCAAATTACAATGTGACAACAGCCTGTTATGAAAGTTGTTTGTTAGCTATGAATAATTTTAGTAACTTATTTAAACTTCCGAAATTTATGTAGATCGCAAATAATTTAAGTAATCGATATTACGCTGCCGAGGAACCAAGCCTTGTTTGTGGCTTTGTTTGTTTGTACAAAGCAGAAGATAGGGCTTATATTTCCTTTGTTGTCACAGAGGTGTCTGTACAGAGGTGTAGTGGAATTCTAAATTCCATTCATAAAATGATCTTGACTTCCGACGATTTGAGCCGTTTTTCTAGTGTATAATTCTAGTAACGTAACGTCTTCAAATTATTTATTACAAAGGGCAATGAATGATTTTGATTGGAGCAGAACAAGTTTCGTTCATAATAAATACATTGCTGTACCAAAAGTTATGATGCGTGCAGGAAATATCGTTAATTCGCCATAATTACCTCGAGTCTCTTCCTGTTTTACTACATTATTTCAGTAGTTAAACCGTCAAAAATATGATTTAAAACTATTAGCTAAATCAGTTTGCGAAGATTCATCCCTTTGTACTTTCATAAAATAGGACAAGGACGAAGTAATATTTTTTTCTGAATCGCGGCCGATATAATTTTGACGGGCACACAACAGATGGGTACAAACTACAGTTTTACCCATATCAACCGAATAATGGACTCTTTGTGCCTTCCTAAGCTTAGGAAGTCAATAATTAATAAGTATTTTTCGCATTTTCTAAAACGTCATAACTGTGATAGTTCGTTTTCTCGTTTATCTAACAGTGGTGATTGATTTCAGACTGATGATACAAATAAAAACTATTTCTTGTGTTTCAGTCTAGACAAAGACGAAACTAATTGCGTGCTCAGTTCGTTGCAAAATATACATATTTAGAACAAACATTTATTTATTAACATAATGAAGCTCATTAAGGGGCAGAAAAGCCCAACTGTAGACCCAGAGATAACGAACCGCCCCTTGATCCCTTCGGGAGAATCACTTGGAAACTCATTTTTACCAAATGATACTGGTACAGGAGAATGACCCAAGGAGTAATTTCACGCTTAATCTAACAGTAATCTTTGTGCGAACTATCCCAATTAGGCGACGACCTTGTTGTCCAAAAACCACGTGGAAAGAATTTGGATCACCTACTATTTTTCTCCCTTTTCTCTTTATTGGGTCTAAGATAAATTGGAATTAGCTTGTTCACGAAAAATGATTTATTAACTAGCGGCCCGCCCGCGATTACGCATGCGTTGTGTAAGATTTTCCCGTGGGAATAAAAAAAAATCCCGTAAAAAGTATCTTATGTGTTAATCCAGGGTAAAACTATCTTTATTCCAAATTTCATCCAAATCCGTTCAGTAGTTTTTGCGTGAAAGAGTAACAAACATCCATCCATCCAAACATTCACGTTCATAATATTAGTAAAGATTATACTAAAAAAGCCTTTTGCTCACGCGCAAAATGAAAATAAACTATACCTAAGCTACCTATATAACTGTAATAAATCACAGTACATGGCGATCATAAACCCCCGCTGACGAGACGCCCCGTTATAGAAAAAACTTGTTCTGTCCCCAATAATATGAGAACTGAACAATAAACCTGACCCATTTATACCATGTTATAAAAGTTTTACAGTACAGTGTGCAGAGTGAAAACACGTGCTGGCGACTAATAATAAATTCAATTTACATTGCTTGCACACTGGGCTTGTCTTTTTTAAATTAATAATAAAGTATCGATCTAAAAGTTTTCTGGACTGATTCCTTATTGACCGTGCAAATCGGTGAGATTCACGGAATACATTTTTAGACATAATAGGGGATCGGACTGTTCACCATAATAATTTATGAATTTACCATATTTTATGAATTATTTTTAAAATATAGATTAGTAGCAGACGATTCGCGAAGAAAAAACAGAATCGGTTGAAAAACGAATTTACAGTGGTTTTTTAAAGTTTCAATATGTCTGTCTCTTTCAATTTTTTGTATGGAGATTATATGGCGTTACTAACAAATGACGTCACAAGTGGTGGTATGTGCCTCTCTGTCTAATCTTGAATTTCAAATTCAATCAATTTTAAAGATAGAGCAAAAATTATTTTAGTGTTCGGTAGCAGAAACTAAGAAGTTTGGATTAATAAAATAAAAAAAAGTAGTCCGATCCCATATTAAAGTTATGACATTGTCACCCTAGAACTAATTACTGAATTTTGACTAGACATTTCAAGGATACTTCTGTGAACTTTTTGAATAGTTAAAATATATAGGTAAATAAAATAACACTTTTTTTCTCAAAAGGGTGTGCATATTAGTTAGCTTACATAGACTGCACACCCCCATACAAAACATGATTTTCAAAACGTGTTTCTAGTTAAAAATTAATAATTTCAGGATATAAAAAGTGTATGTATTGAAAAGAATACGTTTTTGCCTCGTGTGGGAATAAAGACACAGCTGTCGTGAAGGCTCGAGTTTTCAAACGGCCGCTCCGTGCCTTGACTGGCACTGATCCTTTGCCTTGGAGCGTACATAAAATATGATGGTGTTAGATGGATAGAATATTCCAGGTGAATCTGTTCTTTTTAACATTCTTTCTTCATGGAAGTTGGTGATGCATTTTTCTTTGCAAAAGAGGTGAAAGTAAAGTTATTTATTATCTGAGAGCCAAGAACGTCAGTGGATTAGTGGCTAGAGCCACTGTCTCCCCTCCGGGAGACGCGGTTCGATGCCCATCACGTACCAATGTGTTTTCGATATTCGGATTCATATTATTATTTGACATTCGATGAAACCTGCACAAAACCCGTCTTACAAGGTAAAAAAATGCTAACGCTGCATCTGCTTAAATGGTTTTACCTTCTTTAACAATTTAGGAAATTTTGCCTCAGTGTTAAAAGCCAGGCAAAGGCCATTTCCTAAGTAATGCAGGGTAAATAGACTTTTTAAAGTTTATATAAGAGTATCTTTAAACGCCTTTAGAAAGGTTTCAGCATTTTCCGTGATAAAAGGCAAAATTGAATTTACGCTCTATTCTTTAGTTTAAGTTGCTCCGTCCTTTTTGCCATTTAAAGGAACAATAGGGTTGGATACGTACATGTACTTCATAATTTATAGAGCTGTCAAACATCGAACCCTCGTGGACTCGTCGACTCGACTGCATGCTGCTGTTGTGCAGTTTTGTGGGACTTTGCCTAATATTTAAGGAATATTGTGGATGAATAAATAAATAAATAATAAATAACAACGCCTTATCTTTAATTCAAAATAATATCATTCATTCATTTGTCATAATCATAACAACGAAAAGGATAGCTGAACTTTAAGCAAAACTTCCCAGATTAACCCCAATACCTCCACGTTTACAATTTGGGTGCAAAAGGATCACTTTTAGTTTTAGCTAGCGTCGTCGGTCCCCTTTTTGTAATTCATTACTGTAAGCATAAGTAAATACGATGATGTGTCAAAGATGCATTACGATTTGAGTTAATGTTCTAATTTTTGACAACTTTTTAGGCTTTGTTACAGGAGGTCTAGTCATAAACTAAGCTCTATATACATTTACCTCCTCCGAAAATATCCCAAAATTGATCTTATGAGTAAATAGGTACAGTACATCCTTTAATTTAATATTTACTGTGTGTGTGTGTGTGTGTGTGTGTATTTGCGAACGTACTTCAGGCCAGTCGGAAAGCAAGAATCGTATTGTATGCAAACATCCCCACGGGTGGACAAATTGGTTATCTAGGCCCAGCGCACTCGACGCCACTCAAGAGCCAAATGAAGTCATATTTGAATATTCACGTCCATTAAAAATGCTATTAAAATTAGTTTCACCGTAAAATCACTTTTGAATCGACTTAATCCTTTAATAGAGGACTGAAAAAACCACGGAATATAAAACAAACCACCATCTCGATTAATTGACTCTAGAATTAAAAAAACAAGATAACTAGAAAACCTGCGACAAGAACGCGTTGCGTTTGCGATTGCGATAGGTTTGGTTAAGACTGCATAAAAAATAACCGGAAAATGGTTTAGGTTATTAATTATCTGATTACGTATGTTACAAATATATAAATAATATTTTTCATATTTCGCTATAAATATCAAAAAAGTTATTAAAAAAAACTTGGCCATTCAAGGCAAAGATTTCTCAAGCGAGCCTATCCAACCTCCGTTTCTACATTTGGTATCATATTTTTTATTTTGTTCAATGCTGAAGACTTGCGTACCTATCACTACGATTGCTTGCTACACCAAAGCTGCAGTAAAGGTGTTAATTTCGAACCGATCTAAACCTAGCCCCAATTCAGCATCCTGAAATGAATACTTGAATAAAGTCCGCCGCGGCGTCAAAGCCTCTTTTCCCATGCAACTTTAGAAGGCTTCATCCGCTTTGCTACAGTGAGGCGGCAAATTGGAAAACACAATGGATAGCTGTTCATCTTTTTACTTTATTTCATAAAGGACTTAACGGGAATGAGTAAAATATTGCTGATATTCGCGCCCCAAACGAATCTCAGTACTAGATTGATATACACTGAAATATATTATTTGTTACTGATTTTCTAGCTTTTCAGACAAAAATATGACACGTTAACAATAATCCAGGAACCTTCATTGCGTTCACTTTTCGAGGTCATAAGTTTTGTCGAATTATTGTGTTAGGTATGTGTGCATACCTATACCTCTTTGCCTCGTTGGCTGTTGCTGGCCGTAAACACTTTTGATATCTTTGGATTTGTTTGAATTTGGAAGAAAAATATGGCTGATAGAACAGAGTGAATTCATCGTTTGTCAGCTTCAGTGTAAAAATCTTGCTGATAAAAAATATAATAAAACTTTTGTAACTTTTAATCAATTTGTTTTAAATCACCGCCTCCACCTCCGTAATTTGGTGGAGTGCCGGTGTGTGGTCATGGTAATTTACTCGTAAATTCAGTGAAATTTATTCCTTTTAGATAAATGTATTTCATAAAATGAAACAAAAGCGTCAAGAAGCCGTTGAAGTGGCCGCTTTTTATGTAATAGTTGGACGCATCTGTGCTGCTGAGTGAACCCCTCAAGCCATCCAGGAGCTTAGGCCATAAGTTAAGTGTAGTAGATATGGCTTCGCCCATTACGAAGTGTTTACGGCCAGCAACAGCCAACGAGGCAAAGAGGTATAGGTATGCACACATACCTAACATATTGGGCCAACATAACAAACAAATCAGCAAAAAATCAGAGTCCACGGATTTGACGCAAAGTATGAATGAACAAGGTTCCTGGATCACAAAAGTTTTGTTAGTACTTGTCAAATATAAATACTACTTACCTATATTTTTTTCTCCACTATTTACTATTTACAAAGGTACAACTTTCCTAAATTACGTAAATACTAGCTTTCCGCCAGCGGCTACGCTTGCGTTGTGTAAGATTTTTCCCGTTGTGTAAGTGTTAATCCAGGTTACAAACTATCTCCATTCCAAATTTATCTATTTCCGTCGAGTACTTTAAGCATTTATAATATTAGTGTGATTTCACCTTTTTAAACGCGAGAATTTAATGGTAATTTCATTAAGTTATCAAATAATTAGCTGTCTAATTAGGTCAATGGCTTGCGTGGTGAACCCTCGTTTATTATTCGTAAACAAGTTGAACCAACTATGCTTCCTCTGTAAAATATGAACTACTCGAACCACGACCCCCACCCACGCATATCTGCGTTATCTTGACATCGAAATCAGTCGAAAAACAGGACAGAACACTTTTCCACAGTTTGTAGCATTTTAATCGAGGAATTTAAAGCAAATGACACACGAGTGTTATCTACAAAAAGTATCCACATAAACTAGTTGACTACGTCTGCTACGTTGAGAATCATATTTTATCCGCAATTTATATACCTTGTCTAGTATACCTACCTACCTATATTTTTTTTCTGCGTATTCCATGAAACTGTTACTTCTATTTTTCATTTAACTGTTCTTTTCATATTTTGCCGTTAAAAAATGTTGTTATTATTATTATTGATACAATTTATCAACGATCTAGCTCCCTGATTGATCACCAGATAACGAGAAAATAAATATTATAGGATTGTCGCGAAATCCTTTCTGTGACGGATAGGACTCTAACGGATTTCTAACAGATTACTTATTTAAAGCGACATGTATTGTATTTTAATAAGTCCCTTTTTAAAAATTACCTTCAATACCATTCTTGACCTTTTACTTCACCAAACTACCAATTTGTTTAATTACCTAATAAATATAATACTAAAGATGATGACTTAATATTTATGTATTTATACTGAAAATTAATAAATGCAGCTAATTATAGTGAATTATTTATTTTTGATGATTTATATTTTGATTTTAATTTTGTTTTTGTTTTCAATTTTGATTTTGAATTTAACTTTGATTTTATTTTTAATTTATATTGTTTTAATGTTTTTGATATGTAAAGTAACGATATGGGAATTTTCCTGAAATAAATATATATTATTATTATTATTATTAAATACTAGTCTAATCCACCAGTATACAATTATGGGGCTATCTCTGTGTAAGGATTAAATCTAAGTATGATTATAGTATTCTCACTTAAAAATATGCTTAATAGAGAGTAAAAATCTTGAAGATAAAAATTCTCCTCATCTTTGTAGTAAGTGAAACATTCATTACAGCGTGGAAACATTGGGCACCCTCCCCCCGTGCCCTTCCTCCTCGTCATTCGACCCCACATGTTGCTTAGGGAACGAAGACCGAGACCCTATTAATACTACCTTTTAGTAATAGGGGATCGGACTGTTCCTAAATTTACCATATTTTATGAATTATTTTTAAAATATACATTAGTAGCAGACGATTCGCGAAGCAAAGAACAGAATTGGTTGAAAAACGAATTTACAGTGATTTTTTAAAGTTTCAATATGTCTGTCTCTTTCAAAAACTATTTTTTGTATGGAGATTATATGACGTTACTAACAAATGACGTCACAAGTGGGTATGTGCCTCTTTGTCTAATCTTGAATTTCAAACCTTTATAACTCGGTCAATTTTAAAGATAGAGCAAAAATTATTTTGGTGTTCGATAGCAGAAACTAAGAAGATTGGATTAATAAAATAAAATAAAAAGTAGTCCGATCCCCTATTGCGTTTATAATTTAGTTTTAGACATATCCTTTAGGACTTATATCTCTATTTTATACATAGGTATTTAAGTATAGAGAAAACAAAGAGTAATTATGTTTCTTCGTTATTGTTACTAGAGAAATCCCATTGGAGGACTGAGGCCTTTTCTTTTTCTTTCTACTATAGCTCTAAAGTAGTCTAGTAAAACTGGGTACCGATTTGTTGATGAACCTATCAGAGACCTATCAAGGTACATACTCAACCCACCTGTCAATTTTTCATAAAAAATAATAAAATACCAAATCCGCTCGTCTACAACGTCCTATTTGCTCATCATAACACACGAATTTACGCGTAGCACGTAAACACCTTAACAACATTATAGCTATATGCAACGGGTAAACGTAAACATACGTATCAGAGGTTATTTCCGGCGGAAGATAAAGCCACGTGAAGGTATCAGGAAATACGGCGTAATAACGTAGTACATAGAACACTCCGCAAGATTCTTAGAAGATAGCGGGTAAATGAAACATGGAATTTAACGCATTAATACACTCTTTACTGATGCCTTCTTTTTTGCTAAATCATCAGACACTTGCTCTTCGATTTTATTTTATTTTTTGCTAGTTTTGTATTGTTATTCTGATGAGCTTTCATTTATGTATACGACTCCAGCAGCGATGGGCTCCAAGTTACAACTCCAGTGCTGATTCGTCAACTTCAAGCATAACTTTTGTATAATCACAGGTGTGTGTGTGTGTATACAGATTTTCTCAAGATGTTTTCCTTCACCCCGTGAGAGTGTCGAATAAACTGAAATTATAAATTCTAAATTCAAAAACATATTAGTACATGGTGAGGTTCAGAATGGTGTCTTTCGGATGTTGTTACTATGGCACTGCCCACGGTCTTATTTACACTTTGAGCTTTTACTGAAAGTTACGCTTAGTTATTTAATTAAAACAATTGTATTAACAGAGTAAGGTATTTAACATAACCGAACTTAAAATTACAATTCAGGTTTTGTCTATTCTAAAACAATAATTCCTGCCTATTTCTGATAAGTCTACAAATTAATTATGTCTATAAATTAAACTGAACAGCTTCTGGATTAAGAATTGCCTCAATTCCATTTAACATTTGACTGCGTTCTATCTCCCTGAAAGGCAGATGGTGTAAACAACGAGATTGCAGCCATTTATCAACATTCCCTTTGTTCCATTTATCTAAGGGCTCGAGGCTCCACAGATAATACAAGTCTTGCAAATAGGAACAAAGTGAGAGGTGCCCGCGTGATGGCTTACCAAGGAAACTCTTTACTTACTTATTGTATTTATTAGGTTCATCTTTCCTTTCTTTCTATCTAAAATGGAAGTATGTATAAAGAAAAGAGCAGGTCACTTGATTGCAACTGTTTCAACAGATACATGTTAAAAGATAAAGACATCATCAGAATGGAACGCTTCTCTGAACATTTCTGTTGTAATAAATGTTTTACTTCATCCATCCTTACTACTTCTTTTCTATAAAATCTTTACAACCGCTTTTAATTTACAGTAGAAAATAAAATAAGCTTCTAAAATTAAAAATGGTCAAACATTTTGCAGCTTCGCTCGTTGCGTTGAAATGAGTTCTTCGAGAAATATATTTCTTTTAGTGCCAGTATTTTTCACTTTACCAACTAATGTATCTGAAGTAGTAAATAGTGGCATTAAAGAAGAAATATGATGCTTTATTGAAAGTAAATGTTTGCGCTCGTCGCAACAGGTGAGCAATACGTGAACAGACTAAATAAAATGTCATCTAAATATTCCAATCCAATTAACGGCTGGAATTTGCCAATTAAAACTGTTGAAGCTCAGTATGAAAAAAACTGCCTTTCTGTGTTATTTGTTATATTATTGGCTACAAAATAAATATTGCTTGTTTTTTATTCTTATTCAATTTTAGTGGTACCGTAATAAAATTGTATGTTTTGTATAGTTAGGTATGTTTTTTAACAATTATAAATAATTATCTCAAAAAGTGTAGAGTACAAAGTTTGGAAAAGGAAACAAAAACGGCTGCTATCGAATATATCAAGTAAGCATTCCTTTGATCCAGTTTTTATAGCCGCCCCTTTGTTATTGGCTCATCTATTTGGGCTGTTAAAATTTTGATCGCTTTCTCGAGCAAGATGTTAATACAAAACAATAGAAATACGAATAACAGAAGGAAATATGTGTTGTTGCTAGTAAAATGTCACCGCAACAGGTCTCAATACGCGCGGAGTAAGAAATGACGTCGTTACCAGTTTATAGGTTCCGTTTACGGTCGCGTCTTATACCTATACAGAGTTACTGACTACAACAGTATGCAACGTGTTTTCATAGTCATTCTAAATTGTTACATCAATATTCCCGATTAACAATCTGTGGTTAATTATACTGGTGGTCATAAATAATACCTACTCGAAATATCATGTTCCTTGAGCTATGTGTGAGATATTTTCACGAATTGTCACATGTCTATCCAAACCCAAAATTCAACTCAGAAAAATTCCAGTGGACGACATCAACTCAACCATAATTATAAATTAATGAAAATTATCGCTGAGATAGTCACAAATCTTCGAACACACAAATTTTATGAATGATGAATATACGCACGGACGGTGGCAGTGACTGTATGGGGAAGTGTCCTGCAGTGGACTGGACATGCATTCTTGTTAGACAACGATATATATTTAAATTTTGTTAACTTAACTACGAGTAACATTTCCATTTTCTTGGTAAAAACATGGAATATATATAAAAATTTAGCCGTGTGGCAGAGTAGAATACCTACATTTGTCACCAACCCCTACTCTTCCCGTGGGTGTCGTAAGAGATGACTTAGGGACTACACATTGAACAGGGAACGGGCAGCAGCGCTCTCTGATACAGTAACCTTTTAATCTGCGATCTCCAACCCGCCTGCCAAGCGTGGAGATTATGGCAAAACCCTCCACTTAAGTTACAGGCCGTTGATGTTGATGATATAAAAATATATATTTTTTTGCGGTAACACCTATCTACATAAACTTAGAAAGTGAAGGTTTATCTTAACACTCAAAATATCATCCAAATCGTTTGAGCCGTTTCTGGGACACCTATGTATATGTATAGGTGCTTGCTCAAAGTAATAGCATAATGTCTTGCACAGCAACATAGTGTGACTGGTTCTTATTACAGGTGCTTCTAGGCAATATTAATACAAGTAAGACGTTGATTCTAGTTATTATGCTAGACACGCAATCTATCATGGATTAAGTGGGCGGCTAATTACAATAGCGATGTCAAATTGGATTGTGAACTAGGTTATAATAAATTTCTGTAAATACATTACTTTTCATATCCAAATTACCTATATAGAAACTGTATCGGTGGTAGTAGTTCTTGGCTTAGCTTTATAATTGCCATTGGTGGCTCAATAACTCTAGGTTTGCCAGGTTGATCGTTGACTTTACAACTTCTATAAGAAAAACACGATAAAATTATAACTCCGAGGCATGCGTCAGCAGCACAACGACGACACGCGACGAGGATGTCGACGCTGGATGGCCCTCGCAACCTTACCAGCAAAGGACGGACTTAGTACATAACTAGGGGACACTATACTTATCGATTGGATGGACCCTCGGACCAACCACCCACTGGACACCACATTCTGTATAATTTACTAACAAAGTAATTACAAAAAAGTTGCGGTGCAGGGGCGCGGGGAACACGTCGTGATTGGTTCATCTCGCTTACGCAACGTATTGACTGACAGGTCTCATAATTGGTCCAGTGGGTGGTTGGTCCGAGGATGGACCCTATGAATGTTCCAGAATTTTTGTAGTTTTCGAAATGTTTTATTTTTATAGGTTGCAACCCTTTATTTTGGTAGGAAAATGTCGGTGCCGTATGTCAAAATGTATAGCGTGAGTCGATAACGTCATGCTGCTGCATGCCTCGGACGAAATCATATCTATAGAAAGATGAAGAACGATAGCCAACTGCCAGTGAGCATTAGGGTAGTTTAATTTATAAATGTTTATATTTGAAATACGAAAGTATCCTCTAACAGATCGTACAGAATCGTGTCCGTCAGGAACGCTGGACAAAACGAGATTTGGTTATCCAATTATGCGCATTATTGCTACTATTTTATACCTTTAATAAGATATTTGCTACCTTTGTACTTCCGAATATATTAAAGAAACAAAGTGGCCAGCCATTCTGACGTCAGGCTGGCTGACCACTTCTATTTTCTCGTGGTTTTAGTAATGTATCAAGTACGTCGTTGATATTAATAATTACTACCTTTACGCTACCCAAGCATACAATTTTTTGTACAAGTCGAAGAAGGTCTTGTAAAAAGTTATTTAGAAAGTAATTTTAGCGCTTGTACAAAAGCTTATGCCAGTTGTCTTATCCGTGTAATTGCTAATGTTTCCGCAGGCGCTTGTCAATATTATTTAAGACTACCAACAATATTCATAATAATTGTGATTGTGATTTATAGTATTAATTAGTTATAGTAACTATAGATTTATAGTATAATAGCAAATATTTTATTAAAGGTACTAAATAGTAGCAAATAGGTAGTAAATAATGCGCATAATTGGATAATCATACGAGCATCTCATTTGGTCCAGCGGTCCAGACGGACACTTTATTATTATGAATTGTTCAGTTTACGTCTTGTTCCAGTTATAGACAAAGTAGGTTATTTTTTAAGGTAAGAGGCAGCTATTCATGCTTCGGTAACAAAACCGGTTGGTGCCCGCTGTCTTGAGGAAACAAGATTAATGTCTTTGAAAGATACCTATATTAGTATATAACAAGAAAGGAGCGACTTACATAGCTATAGAGGGAGCTTAGACAATACACACATCAAAATTGTTGTTATGTAGGCATTAAGTTATATATTATCTCATTATATCTTTATATTACAGGTTCTCATAAGAATACCAATTAATGATTCAGTAGAATTAGTCTTCAAAACAGAATTTTTAATGAAATCGTCTGTCATGCAGATGTTAGTCTATTTTTGTTCTATAATTTTGCTTTAGTTCATTTATGTGTACATAAAATATACTATTCAGACACACTTTTACTCGTTATCCGCAAGGCAAAACTTTTGTAACGGAACCGACAAGTTTTAACCTTTCAGGTATCCACTTTCATTCAACGGGGGTTATTCGGGATAACACGGACCAGCCAAAGAAGGGTCTAAAGCTTCGCAACTTCTTCGAACTTGCACCTGACAAAATCGAGCACGCGCTAAATGAAGTTTGCAACTAAACGAGCGACTTTCGGAACTCTGCTGTTAACGGTTTTAAGAAAAACTAATTTTGTAGCATCGACGAAAAGTTTTGTAGTTTGAAAATAAAATTTGTTGAAGTTCTTTCGATGCTGCTTTCAATAAAATTACCTAGATGTCAGATAGGCTGCAAGCAGCGCATATGTCTGGCCTTGATATGAGAGTATTACAACTGGAAATGAATAGCCTTGAGATTATTCCAAATAAAATACACAATCTTAATAATGTAGGGAAAATGATACTTTGTTCCACTTCAGATCAAGTATCCAACAAATATACAAACGGAATCATATAACTGAACTGTTTATTTTTGTGTCTAAGCCTGAATCAATTTCATCAAACAGGTTCGGATAAGGTACATAAAGCTCTATTATGGTCTACACAGTAGTACGTGGTCGTACAGTCAGCAAAGGAGACAGGCCCCTTGAAACCGATGAAATTTTCTCAGGTAGTTTAAGATTGGCATGAAAAATCCTATTATTGTGCGTGCTAAAAATATATAAAGTCTTATTTCAAATACCGCGTGTCCAAAAAGGGTATTTGCACTTTTAAATATTAATAAATCGTCTTAATGAGGGTAGATAGCAAAAACAAACGTGGAATTTGTTTGAAATTTAGTTGAAATGGATTCTATACGAATCCAATCTCAGCGCAATCCGGAGCTCAGCGCGCATTTTGTGTAAGAGCTTATTATCAAAACAATAATTCGATAATAACAGCTCGCAGCTTACATTGCGCGCAGTTCAATGTATGGGACATTTTTTTATCTCCCAGTGCGAATATCATTAGAAAATGGAGACTTAATGGACGTCATTTGGACAACATAGTTTTTTTGTCGTTAACTTTATATTATTTGTACTTTTTGCAAATAGTAATAACATTATTACATGATATATTTTTCATATATAATTTTTGGGTATAAACTGCCAACACCCTTTTTGGACACCCTGTATAAATTATTACTTGAGAAAACTTCGACGATTCCGAGTGGACTGTATACTATACAGTGTATAACACTCTCCTTTTGCTGACTGTACACAGGCACATACAAATAAATGGCATGACGTCGCGGTGGTACCATTATTTCAGTTTCTGTTCGCCCGCACGAGCTTTCAACAGAAGAAACTTCGTTACTTTGTACGCGAATGTACCTACGAACCTCGAATCGATCTCGCTGCAGACGAAAATACGTGATTAGAGTAACAATGCCAATAAATTCTGGATTTAGATGAAGATAATGAAATATTTATTAATCGCACAACGCGAACACAGCTGATATGCTATCAGTTTTTAAAACATTCAATCGTTAAAAAATGTAGGCTGGGAATTCAACTTGAAGGAAGACCAACTTGAAAAAGCTTTGAATGTTTAGGCAAACATAAAACTAGTTTAAATTAATTTAATTTTTCAAACTTTGATCTACTCGTATTTAGGTACGATTTATTTTCAATTTATGTAAACTGTCTTACTTACTTAAACGGTACCTAGTTATAAATGATTCTTCTCTTTTCTTACCATTTTTTTATTGCTACAATTCCTTTCATTTATTTATTGTCAAGCGCATCTTTCATGTTCTTTTTCCCAAATGGATAATCTTCTGTTAATTGTATTTAAAGGCTGCTTTAAAATCCAGCTAATGGCTGTGTAAGGTAGCCTTCTTTTGTGCGGGGAACAATGCCTTATGATCGCGCCGCGCCGCGCCGGGGAGTTGGGGAGGGAAATTACCTATTTCACGCTTCGGTTGACTCGACATTACACGCGGCTCACTCTGCATGTAAACATTTAAGTGTACAAAGCTGGCGATTTACATCCTATTATTTGTTTCATGTATTTACTAGCATTCCGCCAGTGACAACGCGTGGTTTATGATGGAATATCATACAAACTTCAACCGTCCCTTTTTGTCTCTTAAGGAAGGAATTACCAAAAATTCCATCTTAATGCTTGTCTACGTCACATGACCAAACTTATGTCCAATTTTTATGTTTCTTGAAACAGTAGTTTTAGCTCTGTGTTCAGATGAAGCCAACTGGCTTCTGTCAAAAGATTTTTAAAGTCTATAAAATTAAAACATAACATTTTATAAACAAAACAAAGATACCAAAACCTAGACAAAAATAAGATTACTTACTTAGATAAGTACCTAATTAGTATATATTTAAAACTAGCCTTTGCTTGGATTTCGTAAAATTTTCGTGTTATCATCAAACGAATAGACGACCTATGTTCAATATTTCAAATTCATGAACATAGTACAATTTGTTTAAAATGTTATATATTTTATAACAAAGGAGACAATACTCTCGGCAACCCTTTTTTATCCATATGTACCTATTATATATGATACTGAACTCGCTGAAAGGCGCGGCACAGACATGCGAAGGTCACAATGACATTGGATAAGGTCCAACAGCGACGTAACGGGCTAACACTGTATACACCTGCTCTATTCTTCAATAACATTACTAAAGATTCTTATAGGAAAATACAAAAACCTTCAGTAAATTCTATGACTTAAATTCAATGAATTCATAACTAAAATCGGTCTGCGTTCTACATGCTGCTACGATTTGCTACGTAGCGTAGCACTCGTAGTATTATCTTGTTACCTTCACCAATCTAATATCTTATAAAAGCATTTCTTAAGATTCCTAAAATAAAGTACAGAAACCAGAAGTGTGCAGGTTTCATCACGATGTTTTCCTTCACCGTAAGAGCATCGAATAAAATATGTACCTATACATATGAACTCGAAATTCGAAAACACATTGG
This sequence comes from Carpatolechia fugitivella, assembly GCA_951230895.1. Lineage (NCBI taxonomy): Eukaryota > Metazoa > Arthropoda > Insecta > Lepidoptera > Gelechiidae > Carpatolechia > Carpatolechia fugitivella. The sequence goes on from OX579650.1 coordinate 5,386,074, forward strand.
TACGTGGTGGGGATCAAACCCGCGCAGACGGAAGGCAGCTGCCCCAGCCACTAGACCACCGACAAATCATCATCATCAATATGATGTTATTGTTACCATTTATAGGTAGATGGCTGACTAGACTGGCCCATAACCTAACTAACACATATTTTTGTCTCTGGTTACCTGGAAGAAATTGCTACCTTAGCAATAAGACCGCCAATTGTACATAATTCTACTTTCATATTGTTATACTTTTGTGCAATAAAGTATATTTCATTCATTCATTCATTCGTCTTAAAAACTTAATTGAACTGCAAAAAGGTTTTGAATGTTAATATTTCGCGTTCCGAAGTTATGATTGTGAAGAGATACCTGAATCTTATGCAGGAGAGTTACGGTAAATACGCAATGCAAATTTAAACGACAGCCAAGATGGCGTCCATAAATTACCATGGTATTACTCATATTAAAATTTCCCATTCAAATTATATGCGTGACGCCGGCCACCAGCATCGACCCAAAGAAAACAGTAGTATTTCTGTGCGGTCTCGGTAAACAGAAGATGCGGACATTTTTGTGTGACAATATGTATGACAATCGTGAAAGATAAAGTTGGGCTATCATGTTTACTCAACCAATTTTAATTTTGCCTTGCTTTGTGTAATCGAGCTTAAATGTTCTAGTAGACACACAGGTTATCTAGACGTGACCAGATCTTCGGCTGCTTAACAAGAGATTCCCAGTTATACATCACGAGCACTTGACGCCACAGACTTGGGTTCAAAACCCCAAGGTGATCTGCCAGATAAGGCTGTTTGTGGAAAACCCCGTGAGTCAACAATCCAACTTCGCTACACTTAGAAGAGTTTCCGCTTTTATTCAAACCTACCTACATACCTACATAATGTTCGTATTTAACGAAAACATACCTATAAGCAGTGTTCTTTCTTGTCTATTATAAAATGTACTAACACATATATGTATTATATATATTCATTCATTATATACAATACTCGTACATTACAAACTCTTTATTGCACACAAAAACAATTACAACAATAGTAAATTTAAAACGGCGCTAGGCAATAGGCGGCCTTATTGCATTGAGAAATTTCTTTCAGGCAACCCCGCAAAGTGGGAATTATTATGTTAGTAACGGGAAGGTGCTTATTTATTTATTTATTTATTTATTTATTTATTTACGGAAAACATACAGCTTACATGACACATAAGACAATAACATTTGAAACATTACATTAGCCAATTAAGTTTTCACTAATTATTAATACAAGACATTGGGTAAAAAACAATGGAGGTTACAAGATGAAATTATAAAAATTTAGAAGAATTTTAAACCTGATAATGTTAATTTTAAAATAACCTATCTGTAATCGATATTTCCACCATCAAACAAATCAAGTAGTATATCGATTACAGATAGGTTATTTTAAAATTAACATTATCAGGTTTAAAATTCTTCTAAATTTTTATAATTTCATCTTGTAACCTCCATTGTTTTTTACCCAATGTCTTGTATTAATAATTAGTGAAAACTTAATTGGCTAATGTAATGTTTCAATAACGGGAAGGTGCTTATTTATTTATTTATTTATTTATTTACGGAAAACATACAGCTTACATGACACATAAGACAATAACATTTGAAACATTACATTAGCCAATTAAGTTTTCACTAATTATTAATACAAGACATTGGGTAAAAAACAATGGAGGTTACAAGATGAAATTATAAAAATTTAGAAGAATTTTAAACCTGATAATGTTAATTTTAAAATAACCTATCTGTAATCGATATACTACTTGATTTGTTTGATGGTGGAAACAAATTTAGGAAACTTAAGATGGAAGATATCTGGATAGATATCTTATACTACCTACATAAAAAAATATGGCACATGACATTGATATAATATATGAAAATAAAATATAAAATATTAACACTCACCTCAATATATATTTTTGAATCCTGTAAATTTATAAGAAAACACCAAAATTTATATACCCCACTGACAGAAATAAAGCGTAATAATCGTAACCTATATAAATTGCAAGTCCCATTTTCCAAATTAAAATTAGTTACATCTGGACCTCACACTATGTTAATAAAAATCTATAATAAAATACCGAACTCCATAAAAAACGTACAAAAAACTTCATTGTTTAATAAACATTTAAAGTCCTTTCTAATTGCTAAGAGCTATTATAACATAAATGAATTTTTTAACGACAATCATAATATGTAATAAAATTTAAAAACAACATTAATAAAAATAAATTAGGTCCGGCCATTACTAATAAATAATAACAAAAATAAATAATTTTGTGGGGACATCCAACTTACGCCCATCTGATCTTAGTCTGAGCAGAGCTTGTACTGTAGGTACCAGACAGCTGATATACCTATACATACATAAATAGATAAATTCATACTTATATAGATAAAATAGATCCAGACACAAGGCGTGATTTCAAATACTAAGTACTGTATCTGTGTTTGCAATAAAGTGTATTCTATAGATTATAAAATGTGTGTAGTCTAATTAAATTGTCTATCGAAATAATATCTTGTTGAGTATACAAAATTAATAATTTGAGTTATTAAGTAGGTGAAATAATGCTCTCTCTCACAAGATTGCTGCGCCCTTGCAGGGTGTCACAAAATACTGTACCCTATATTCATAAGACCTTCTATGTACCAACTGTGACTTGCAATAAATGTTTTATGTTTGTTTAAAAAAATATTATTTGGATGTTTGGAAGTTTCAGACCATTTTGTATCTTTCATTATTAATTTATTCAATAACGGTTAAACTAGTGGCTCCGTGAGCTGTAGACCTCGCGAGTATTATTTTTTTTTCGAAATGGCTCATTTATGTTTTTTTTACATTTTCAACCCTCACAACTCCGTCATATTTTAAAATTTCCAAAAACTGACTTGACAAAAAAATCTTTATATTTATCGAACCTGCTCACAAAATTTTACGAGAATCGTTTGAGAAACGCGATTTGTAGATGAGAACAAACAGACAGACAGATGGACATTTTGGTTAAAAGCAATTTTGGCCGAGCTGAAACGGAGACGCTTCGCGCTCGCTCTGTCAATAAATAAGTAATGTAGGTTAGTTACCTGAAACTGTACGAGACAACAACCGTGATCAAAATTCGATTGAGTACAGTAAGTGCTCCTGATTCAAGTTTATTGACTCGGCGTAACTAAAAGCTCAGGTTCGAATCTAACTTCATTAATCATCCGGTCCATCAATATGTACTCTTATTAAAAGAGGGATCAAAGAACAATATGTACTCTCAATCAATATGTACTCTTATTAAAAGAGGAAAAAAAGAGTTGTAGTTTGACGTCGAAAAATGATTTGTAAAAATCTTAATTCGAATAAAAAAATTGACTTTGACTTTGACTTTGAACTTTAGTAAAGCAATATAGAGCGTGTAGAGATATTTGAATAATCCTAAACTATAACAGAACTGAGACATCAGGAGTGTAGCGGCTATACGCCGCCGCCCGCGCCGCCCGCCGGGTCAAACCTCACCACGTGCCAATGCGTTTTCGAATTTCAAATTCCCCTTCGGTCTTTAAGGAAACCGGGTTTCGTAACTGGTGCACACGCCTGTGAATAAGTTCAAAGGTTGTATGTATTTTAATTCACTGGGCCAGCAGCATGACTAAGGCCTGATCGTTGTTATTCGAGGTAGGCTCGGGCCCCTCGGTTGGGACGTATATGTGACGATAGCAAAATTGTAATGAAAAATATATAATGCCATGTGGCTTTGATCAATTAGTATGCAATTAGTATGCAATTAGTATGCAAGAGGAAAGTGGGTTTCTCTATGAAGTCCGTTAGTAGCGTTAGTTTTTTAACGTCTACGGTCACTAACATAGCACGCTACTTACGTACAATAACTCTACTTTACTATACCCCAGTGACAACCATGACAGTTTTAAGAGGATTAAGAATTTCCGTTCCCTCTAGCTATCAGTAGAACAAAATTCTCGTGCTAAATGTATAATGGAATATAGAATTTAAGGAGTTTATACTGGGCTTGAATTTCCATCTGAAATGCGAGATATTTGTGGCTATGTAAATTTTCTAACTCCCGTTTACAGCCGAGACAATGAAGATACGGTTTATATAGGATAACGCTGGGATAAATGAGTAACCAAGAACAATATCAGTAATATTTACAATCAATGTATCTATTTTCCCCGGCTACGGGAGCTTACTTGGCGGTACGTCTGCCTACGAAGCACAGGGTCGTGGGCTCGAATCCCTTCCAGGGCCTACGTTCGTGTGATAAGCACTTGTGTTTGCCTTGTCTCTGGATGTTGTTTATCTATAAGTATATAATTTACTACTCTACTCTTCCCGTGGGTGTCGTAAGAGGCGACTTAGGGAGTACACATTGAACAGGGAACGGGCAGCAGCGCTCTCTGATACAGTAACCTTTTAATCTGCGATCTCCAACCCGCCTGCCAAGCGTGGAGATTATGGCAAAACCCTCCACTTAAGGAGGAGGCTCATAGTCCAGCAGTGGACTGTAACGGGTCGTTGATTTTGATTTTGATATCATTTATTTATGTATGTTTAATATCCACAGTGTACGGGTTCTGTTCAGTTTGCTATCTGAGAAATATCCGCAAATATTAATTACCAGCTTTCCGCTAGCGTTATGTAAGATTTTTCCCGTTGGAATAAGATTGTTTCCTATAAAAAGTATCCTTATGTTAATCCAGGGTACAAACTATCTCTGTTCCAAATTTCATCCAAGCCCGTCTAGTAGTTTAAGCGGAACAAACCTCCAAACATCGAAATATATTTTTCCATTTATAATATTATTGTGATGTGATGTGATAATTTGTATTTATTTTCGTCAGCTAGTCTTAAAAATGTTTTAAATAGCCCAGTTGACGTGTTTCGGCTAAAATGATGATGATGTTTATTAGATATTTTAATTAATAAATACTGAAGGGTCAAGTATTACAAAGTATTTTCAAATTGACATTCTTTCTTCTAAAGCAAAGTACCCGTTTCAAAGTAGCCAATTTGTAGTTCCATTCAGAAAAAACTACTTCAGAGCAGCTTAAAGGATAACGTTGTTTCTTCAGATAGTTTCTTTTATTTCACGGACGTCGTAAAGTTTTAACAAGGGCGAGTTAAGAGAAGTCAGGTGTCAATGCTAGTAAAGACGATGGGCGAAAAGTAATCCTTAAAAGACTGTTCTGTTCTGTTCTTTGTTCTTCTGTTGTTTTCTATAAATGTCACAACCTACATAGTTTGTGGAACGCGTTAAGTTTAATGAGCGTTATATTTTTAAAGGTAGGATATTAGCGTAGGAGATTGTTTAGACCCTGCAAAGAAATCGCTAATGTAGCAAAAAAACTGCGACGACAGAAGAAGCTTTTGATTGGTTAAAGGAGGCCATCAGGAAAACTGAGACGTGCCTGGTGGACATGGAAATATACATAAATCACTGCTACATCGGTATACAGAAATTGAAACATAACGATCGACCCTTTAGTTAGATCATCGATACTGAAAATGACTAAAGAAAAAACTATCCAAGTTTTTCGAACAAGTGTTGGCGTTCTAATAAAGTGACCAAGTTTTATTTAACATGCGAACGAAGTGAAGGAAATCCGTAGTCGGATGCTAGCGACGGGTAGAGGAAACTAATATGTCACGAAGTTGAAGCTCTCTCCAATAGACACGAGGGGAATAGAAATAGTTGAAAACTCGATTTCCTTCGAGAAAACCTATCCAGTCTCTTTTAAATACAAGTTGTTTGGTTCATTCGTTATTGCTTTATTGTGTTCTTATATTTTGTCATGAGTGATTAACAAATATTTTGAGTGAGATTTGAAAACGAAGAATGTTTGACGATATAGTACTGTAACGAAAATATAGTACTGTAACGTTTTAACTCTATTATCGCACTTCCTTGTATCTAGGTGAAAAAGTAACAGTGTGTCAAAAAAAAAAAGTAACAGTGGCATTGCTAGACTAGTCTTTTAAATGACTGTACAAGAAACACGTCACATATAAATAACATAGCCATTGGCTCAAAAAATAGTTTAACTTCGTAATCTGAAGATCATTTTCCCTTATAGTAGCTAAGCTACCTGCCGGCCAGTAAGGCAACTAATCTTACGGCTTACATAGAAGAAGTCCATAAATAATAGAGGCATTAGAGAGGTCCCATTTTCAGTCAACTCTTGCGCCTTGCATGGAAAGACAGGATCATGTTATATTCGATTTACTTTTTCAGATCAGGCGTTCTACATAAAAAATGTTTTGTAAAAGCTTTTGGAGAAAAAAAAGCAAAAAGGAACTGACCGGAAGGTTGATTCCATTCCGTTGGTTACAGGTAGCTTTCGTGGAAATTTAAAAGCTACCCATAAAAGCTTTTAGAGATTTTCGTTTCCAAATCTGCTGGCAATCTGCCCTGCCATGAGATATGGCATTTATTGATCCCTGAGTAATTATTTAAACCCTCGTAAACCTGAGTAACCCCCTCCCAGGATGACCCCTGCCAGGTGGACTGATGACCTGAGGAAGGTCGCTGGTGGTGGCTGGATGAGGAAAGGCCTAGGTCCACCAGTGGATTGCAATAGGCTGATTGATTGATTGATAGAAACCTGAATAAAGCTCATTACAAAATGTGTTTCATAATAAATTAAAGCTTTGATCGTTTCCGTTTCAGGACTAACCGAAATGGATAATTTATGCAATTTCCTCTGAGAGAATGAGAGTAACCCAAAATTGTGAATTCCTTTGTTCGTCACGATCTTGCTTATTGGGTTTTTCGTCTGACGTAATTAAGTGCGTGTTTAATTTTAGCGCCACTTTCCAAAACTTTGTAACTGAACGACGCTACGCATAAAACCGTTTGTTTGGTTTCAAATGTCTTTGGAGGCGGGAGTTAGTCACTTAGGACCAGGAAGTTGATTAAATACTTATTGGGCAACAAAAGAAAGTATACTTACCCAAATTTATCGACTTCGGGGCTCGAGGCGCGCCCTCGGAGCCGGGAGCGTGGAGCGGCAACTGGTGCGAGCGGGCGCAACAGGCGACGCGTGCACACACTAGTCAACGACCATGTTTCCACACAAGACTTCCACTGGTTCTCTTGTTTTTGTGCGTTTCGGCGGGAAACGGCGCGGCGTTCGCTCGCCGCAGTCGCGCGCTCCGGTCTGCCGCCTCGCCCCGCCCCTGCCCAAACCACCCCGCCGCTACCCCTCGCACGCCCGCTCAGTATTCGCACCCTTGTGACACTCAAAACCATTGTTCACAAACGAACCTTTTCGTTAACTACGGAACATGAATATGAGATTACAGCAGCAGTTAGCCTTCCCGTCCCGTCGTTACTCCTATTGTCATTCAAAATTAAGACCATCCCAGTTACTTTGTATAAAATATTTTACTGTGAGGTTTTGTTGAAAGGCTACGGAATTACCGACGAATTCGTGAATGAATAATAACATGTCGGGAAGCGTTTCGACTGCTCAGGCTGTGAAAACCGTTCAACGGTGCAGAATAACACTTCGGAAAAAAGGGTACACAAATGTAATTGTTTGCTTTCGACAGTCCCAAAGGCCGGGGGATTCGGGATAGGTATGCTGGAAATCAATTTAACCCGCCGGGGAAAACAAACCCTGTGCCTGGTTAGTGTAGTACAAATTTATCATGACGTAATTAGTTTTGCAAATAATCATCAATTTCAGCCCAACAGCCTCCGACCGAGAGTTCTGAACTCGAATTCTGATGGGGACAATGTGATAAAACAAAAATTACTTTGTAATACTGTTTCCAGTTCGTAATATTGTTTTACTATTTCTTCAAAATAAAGTCATTTGCTTAAGAATATCAGGTGAATAATGCTTTTTAAGTCAAACTCAATTTAAAATAAAAATTAGAAAATATATTTGAAGGTTTTAAATATTCATTTCTTTCACAAATTCTTATACTTTTCAGATAGTCCACGCCAACGAACAGTGCTGAATAAAAACATCGTAGAGATACGAGCACTGCACTATCCCATTTTCTAGTAATGACTTTCCTCTACCCTGCAAAATTATAACCTTAGCAGTGAAGGCTCTCATTTCCACACTGTTGTAATCTAATTTAATCTAACGAGCCCTAATCACCACGAAACTATCAATAAATAATTTCTACCTACTTAGTACTTCATTATTTCGCATGGTGGATTTTGACCTTCGACACTAAATTCCGGTTTCTCTACCCAAATCTGTTTGAATTAAAATGCTACGTATATCGTACGTAGCCCTTCGTAGCCGAGTCGTAGGCGGCTACGCGACACGCTACGCCGCGGGCCGCCGCCGCATCGCTACGTTTATTTACGTAAGTACGGCACGTCGAGTTCAATAAATGTCTACTTCGCAAAACTTACGTGTGCTAAGTTACGCGTGGGTATTTCCTATTTCCATCGTAAGATTGACTATATCGATAAAACATTTGTACCTAAGTGCGTAGAACGATTCGAATATTACTACCTTGAAGAATGTAGACATCAGCGATAAACAAGGAATCGCAATTTAGTCCAAGATGCTAATTTAGTTAATTTTTTACCCATCTGCTAACCGGATCAAGAGTATACTTTATCAAACTTTGAACGTAAACTAATAAAACGCGCATTGGTCAACGTTTGTAAAAATATACGTTTTATCCGGTGAACAGATAGGTGAAGGTCTACCTAAGTTCGGATCTTAGACCATTCATTACAAAAATCATCCATCGGCAGTCGGCAGGTCTGGTCAAGTGACGAATAGAATAGTCATCGTCCTGTTTTTTCATTTATTACAGATATTTCTAATAACCGGCCGCAACCTATCAATTATTGCCTACTTACTTCGTGTTCCGCTCGTGATAACAAGTACTCATCAAAACTAAAATTATCGACCTACACCTACAAAATAGCCGGTCAATTAGAAGCGAAGCCGATACATGAGCCGCTCCTAGTATTTTAATGCATGTCAAGGCTGGGCACCCAGGGATGGATTTAGGGGTGGTGGACAAACCCCTAGATGGAGAACTCAGGGGCTCTCTCCCTCTCACTGATAATAACATAGCTTGTGTGATAAAATTTAACAAGCTTGCAACTGTCGACCGCATAGACGTGTCGAGTAAATCTGAATTGTATTAATTAAGCTACATGTATAAACTACTGTAACTGTATTTCATAATTCATAATAATTGATGAAATACATTCATTATTTAAGTATTGGCCTACTAAAATTTTAAATGTAGTTTTGGTAATCCATCGACTACAAAAGAAGAGAAAGAATTGAGTATATCTTTTACTTTTTTTTATTAGTATTATTTTATTTTGATTATTTATTGTTAGTACTATTATATATTTTTTTATTTTGAATTGAAATACAAACAACATTTATATTAAATGCTATGTGACGTACGAGTATGTAGATAATTCAACGCGCCCTCTGTAAATGAAAACAATTATGAAGACGCGTAAATATTAAAAGGTTGTCCTCATTGGGCTTGCGTGAGATTCTTTTAATTATGGCCATTTGGCTAGGCTTGAAACGAAATAGCTTAAAAAATAACGTTCATACTACAAGTGTGACACATCCTGTACCTAACAGAAACTCATTTCTTTCTCATTACACTGTTGTGAAAGTAGCACTTCACAATATGCCCCACTACGCGACTCGGCGACGACGCGACAGTGTATATTTTTATATTTCGTTTTACGGTGGCGACAAACTCGGTCGCGCTGTCTTTTTTTTAATACCTTATACAAAGATACAAAGCCAAAATACGTTGCTGTATGCAGGTATCAAAGTTACTTTTTAGGGTTCCGTAGTGAAAAAGGAACCCTTATAGTTTCGCCATGTCCGTCTGTCTATCTGTCCGTCCGCGGCTTAGCTCAGAGACTCTTAATACTAGAAGGCTGTAATTTGGCATGGATATACATATTAATCATGCCGACAAAGCTGAAGAATAAAATCTTAAATAATAAAATTAGGGTTCCTCTGGTACACGTGAAGCGGGGGCTATTTCTTTTATTCACAATTACCTTATAGTGTGAGGTATCGTTGGATAGGTTTTTTAAAAATAATGGGAGTTTTTTAAAACTATTTTTCGATGGTAGCGTATGTTTCTGAAATATTATTTAAAGTGCTTATTTTTGTTTGTCGAGAGACTTATTATTACTGAAATCTTATGAGATAAAATGCTTAAAATAATCGTATATTGTGGTTTAGTATATAGATTTTATAATTAAATTCGATATGCAAAATATTTTCCCCTTCATAGGCGAAAAAGTCGCATTCCAATTCTTAAGCTGCATTTGTTTCACCTGTGCATTGCACAATATCTATAGAAGGAATCGGCGAGAGCTATCTATCAGCTATGCAACGGGAAACAACAAGTAAAGAAAAAGTTTTATTTGCACTTTCTAATGGAAGAAAATGGAAGTCCGTAACCATAGGGAACAATCTATTACAACATGGCAGCTCTTTTTCTTCGTTTCGTATTTTCTTCCACCATAATTTTTTGCTTAATTTTTTAGACGGCTGTTATGGTGGCTCGGCCCCTTTAGCCTTCTCGATCATATCGTAATGTTATTCTATTTAGCACCAAATTAGCACTAAGTAAACAGGTACCTACCTACAGGTTTAGCTGCATTAGATGTGCAAAATTTTCTAAACCCTTAACTGTTCATCGCCATCATCGCGTGGGTTGTAAGGTCGACAACCGTTAAAGAATGCGATGACGATATTACTGTGTAGACGTGTAAAAAAACTTCGATTAGTTAACAATAAACAAGTTATACCTCATGAGTCAGGCAGGGAGGTTACATATGTATGTTGTAGATTCAATGTTTACTTAGACGTACGGGTTACCTGTTTATTTGGTGTCTACGACTTGACATAATATTTGAGTTCACTGGTATTATTAGCCCGTAGAAGTCGCCTGAAATACATACAACGTCTTGATACCGTTCTGAACTCTTGAAATAGAGTAACAAAGCAAATTTTAGTTACGAGACTAAAATGGTGGTACGGAATGTAGATTCACAAAGGAATTTTGAAATGCTACGAATGTTGTCGTAACATGCTACATGTTTTAATAGATTCTTGATAATTATAAAATGAAATGAGCCCTGACATTTTTTGAATAATTATGTGTTTACTTAGACGACAAATTAATGTAACATAAACGAAAAAGACCTCCTACACGAAGATATACTACCACAGCTAAATAAATAAAGCGGAAAGGAACATGACCCATGTTTTTTCTCCCTGTTTATATTCCTTATAAAACTCTGTTGACTTTAGACACTCATATCTTACGAATCTAGTATTATTTCAAGCCAATTCTCTTGAAATAATAAAAGCTAGCGGCATACTTTCTGAAACTCTCGCTCTAAGCCACTGTTGGTTGACTCCGAGCCTAGTTGGTAGGACACCTGCCTACGAAGCTCAGAATTGCAGGTTTGAATCACGACCAAAGCATTGCAATGGTTGCATTGTGTCTGGATGTTATTTGTTTTAGCCGTCTAATTTCCATGGTACAGGCTACAGCCTAGTAGACTACACTCCAAAGAGGTATACTTTATAATCTCTTTTAGATGTGAAAGTGTCTTGTTACTTTATCCTTCTTCTGATTATCAATTCAATGCTATTTTTTAAATAAATGGCGTTCCCAAATTATGTTGCCAGTATCAAGTGTTATTGTGTTTCCTCTGATTTCTTTTTATATATAAGTACCTATACTTCTAAGTTAATTGACCAGAGGAAGGCATGGGCAACTTTCTACGTTCAGAAATAAATCTTAATAAAAACATAGCTGTAGCTTCAGGCACGGAACTATCTCTCTGACACAATCTCACCAGTTCCTCAACAACGTCCTAACCAAAGGGCTTAAGCCTACCCTAAATAAAAGCAACCACACGAGTAAAGTGCGGATTGGTCGACTTTATATACCGCCTGAATTTCTTTCATCGGATAGTAACATTTACCAAATAAACTAACTACCTTGGCGCCTTCCCAGTCTACCACCGAACGGGCAGGGGATGCATGCAGTGGTTTCGGCGGAGGGTACCAAACGTCAAAAATATCAGGATTTCCTTTGAAATTACTTTTTCGTGTCCTTTGCAGTTGAGACATTGGGTCCGCGGGGCCCTGAGACTAAAATGTTTCTGACTGATATCTCCGCGAGGTATCGAGTGACCCAAGAGCTAGTAGCTACTTTGCCAAGAGAATAGCAATAGCGATACAGAGAGGGAATGCCTTGAATGAGCCTTGCGGGAACACTGCCGCGGGGAGACGCGCTAGAGAATATCTTTTATCTGTAATTTTAATAGTTGTTTTGTTTTTTTATTTGATACCTGAATAAAGATCTTTTTATAGTTTCTTTATTTAAAAATATCTATTACCTATACTAACCTATTATATGTTCCTATCAGGATTGTCACCTTAATAACCTAGTGATTGTTTATTTATACTCAAGCGCATATTATAACTCGATGTGGAAATAACGCCATGAGCTAATGTAACGATCGCGTGAAAAAACCCTATTTCACATAAATAGGGTGTTACCGTCATCGCCAACTTGAAACACTAATATTTACACTACAATAACTGTTTGCCCTTATCTATAGGGCTAGTTTGCTAGTAGGAAATATTAGCTGAACACTACATTATAAACGGCCCCGCAGTCTAGTCGGTAGTACGCCTGCCTTCGAAGCACAGGGTCGCGGGTTCGAATCCCACCCAGGGAAAACATTCGTGTGATGAGCACTTGTGTCTGGATGTTGTTTATCTATAATCAAAACTTGTCTTAAAAAAGAAAACAGATTTTTAATAATGTGACTGTACTTCCAACTAACTTTTTCAGCATATATACGAGTAAGTATGTATGTATCAATCAATCAATCAGCCTCGTGTATGTATAGTTTCTAATTATTATTATTTGAATTTATTATTGTTTTTTCTCTCCTTACGGAGGCAATTCCCTACCACACGGGCTTTAGCCAAATGTAATAGGGTCTGAAGACGGGACTTTGATGACTGAAGTTGTAAGGAATTTCCTTACAATGCGGCAGGTGTTCAAGATCACGGCTTTTTGCAGAGAATTTATATTTTTTTCGGGGATATTGACGGTTTTTAGGTTTTTTTTTTTGACGAGAGAACTATGGGGACTATATATGAACTGACTTTCCATTGAGTTTGTTTCTCATTGGCTAGATCTCGATATCAAATGTATAACTGCAGAAATATTAAATTACACTACCTATACACCACTTCTAGGTACGGGTATAACGGGGAGCTGAGAATGAATAGTAATCTTATGCGAGTTTTCTTAGGATAAGTCCTAGGATAAAAGAGTGACTCTGGAACTTCGTAGAACATTTTTCATGTCAAGGAAAAGTATCTTAGTTTTATTTTCTTTATTTTATTTATCTTTGTAACGAGGCATTCGTTCTCTTTCCTGTTTTATGACTGGCAACCTTTCTTGCTGGTAGTTTTCTTTCTTTTAAATTCATTTTCAAATTTAGATTTCTTACGTTTCGATTTTCTCCGACAGTAAACTCCGCTTAAAAGCTTATCAGAATGTTTCCATGTTAGTTATATAATATACAACATATAAATATATAAATACCTTTTCTTCGGACTGTGCCCTGGATATTGCCACATACCAATCCTCTACAACACTCTTCGTGTGGTGCAGCTGCTTGTGGCGGCTGCTGGGCGACATCTTTATTAGAAAAACCAATAGCTTACATTTATTAAAACTATTCTTACTTGATAATCTAACATATCCAATAATAGGTTTCCACATAATAATATAGATATTAAAACTAGTTACATAGTGTAATGGCAAAACATCAAGATAATTAGAAGTAAATTTATAACAATCTATTTAAAAATTGTTTTATGATCCATTAACAATACAAACAATACATCAAAATAAAACCAAGATTAATATATAATCCGGTATCCAACTCTGCGAAGGCAGTGCTGCTATGTATGATACACATCAAAATCTGAAATTCACTTTGCATCAATTAAAATTTAAATTGAATTCTTCTGTAACACCACTTTGATTGTTAGCAAGCAACCGACTCATTCCAAAAAACCTGAACAAGTTTGAAATCAATCAATGCGGAAAATCTCTTGAGAGAACTAGACAAAAATTCATTAAATAGCTAGCTTCATAACGCCGCCGGCCGCCGCCGCCGCCACTCGACTACTCGGAGTGTAAAAAAATAATATCTTCTATTAAAATCACAAAGATATTTTCATCCTAATTCCTCTTTATTCTTGCGTATTTTTTTATTTCTAATACGACGGAAATTAAACTTTCACGAACAATAGACTTATATCAAGATTTACTTGAGGGCTCTTTCTTCGCTTTTATTTTTTTATGTAGATCCTGGAGAAAGGTCGCGAAGGCGCCGTAGATAAATTGGAGCAAAGAAATCTGTGTAGCTAACTCTACGCCTTAGCTTGATTTGCTATTCTCTTGGGGCCAGGCGTTGTATCTGTTGAGAAAATTCGACAAAACGAAAATATTATGAGTGTCAGTTTAATTTGAGAAATATCTGTCAAAACTGTTCTAAAACTATTATTAAGTAGGTATTAAAAGTTCTAAAATTGTCATGTAATAAAAAAAAAGTTTTCTACGTAGTACGTGTCGGCTAGTTCTAAACTATTCACTTATAGGAGCCACTCGACACGCCACATATACTTTTATTTCTACAAACAAACAAACGATGACAATGCACAAGAATGTTTTATATTTTCTGACTCACAACAAATACCAACTTTGATAAAAACTTTTAAAAATGGCTTTAAGATAAAAACTGATTGCGCTTGAATCAACCAAGCAGACAGTCCTGATGATGATGATGATGATAGAAACGGTCAGATACGCAGGACAAGCAGACAGTACAGTGCTCGAACAAGAAGTCATAATGAGAACAGTGGGTAAGGTAATAAAGAGTTGAAGCCGGCCTCAAGCGTCTGGCGTGCTTACTTCCTGATGCTCCACATTGATAGGCTTAAATGACCCGTCAAGGTGAGACAATATCGCTAGAGCGCCACGACTTGGGCGTAGCACGTACTTCCATGCTAGCTACAAGTTTAATGGGTTTACAAGTACAGCACCATTTACCCTTTGACACACGATGCCGTAATAGCTACTATTGGAAAACTGTCTGTTTTTATAAAAGTCTATGTTTATATACAACCTTTGTATTTTTTACTTTATTATTTGGATTTTTTTTCGTTAGTTTCGTGTCTAATTACTTTTCGGTCGGCGTCGATTTATTGAATGATCAAAATGTGAATAGGTCAATTGGTATAATTATGTGATATCGTTATTGGGCAAATTATTAATTAATTTCATTAGATGGGGTTTTCGGGCTTCGGTGGTAAATGCATACTGTTACTATGTAAATTCATTCGTGGCCATAGTAGTCACATCAGAGCTGCGTTCGCGCGCCAATTTTAGGTTTACTTTATCGTAATAGCATGAAACTTACTTTTATTACCAGCTTATTACACGCGTTAGCCGCCCAAATTACAAACGTTAAAGCTTGAGATGAGGCACATTATGAAATATAGAGATGTTTCTAGGTGATCGTATGAAAGCCCTTCCCGCACATCGTTCAAACAAATTCACTGTGTTCCCAATAATGTACAATTGGGACCTAAAAGTTTCCTCAGGGTCATATCTTATATTTCTGTAATATACTCCTTTCAATAAAACACCAAGGGTCGACATTCGACAAATATACTCACCGGCACATCTAACCGCCCACCCTTGTATTGCGAGTTAATTTTAAATTACGCTTATTGTTATACATTACGATTGATTTATTGATAATTTTACGATAGATTAAAGACACTTAAATAAACGTTAAATTAACTACTTTATAACTAACATCAGCTGTAACTAATAGAATTATAAAGAATTACGAGTATTCCCTGAAATGAAGGGTGGGCGGTTAGATGTGCCAGTGAGTGTATAACCCTGAAAGCTTGACATCACAATAATTGTTATTGGCAGTAGACGGACTTGTCTCAGAACCGAACAGGTTTATGTCACAGATCTAGTAAAAATGTCCACACATGTGACCTTGCATGAACGGCGCTCAATGCAGCGGTTTATCATCAATAAATCATATACGTCCAAACCAAAGGGCTCAAGCCTACCCTGATTTTTTATGGAAAATTTTATACTTTATACCTGAAAATTATCGGAGCTATGTTTGACGGGGTATGGTGCACAATACAAGCCAAAAGTCGGAATTGGTAAAAGTAAATACAAAACTGCGAAGACGAGAATATTTGAAATAAAAAAGAAACTTCCATACAAATTGACTCGATCAGCTGATCGGTTTTTTTGAGACTTTTTGGAACTTTTGAGCCACCACCTGAGAGATTTTGCGTTATTTAACTAAAACTTTGTATTTTTACTTTAGGTACACAAAATGTTTCACAAAACAATATATTCCCTAGAGCGAACTAAATTATTGAAATGTGTCGGAGCACGAAAATGCTCGCCTTTATCAAAATCAGAATTTTGTCCAGCGGTAATAAAAAATCTAAAACACGTAACCTAAAAGAAAAATCTGGGCTGGATTTAGTAGTTACAATTTGCAGTATTAATCTAACTAAGTCACTTAAGCTAAGCTACCATTAAAATTACCCATAAAGATGGCTCAGCGTCCCAAAGTGGGTCTTCCAGCACTAGGTTCTGCCATTCGTCTTTATCTTACACCAGTCGTTGGCGTCAGGTTACACCAATATGGTATCTTCTATCGAACTGCGGCTCAAACGTACCCTGAATTAGGGAGTTTAGGCCTTAGTCGACCACCCTGGCCCTGTGCGGGTTGGTCGACTTCACACACAACCTTTGTATCTTCTAGACATATAATGAAAATGTTACTCGCTAATGTCTGCACATATAAATACCTATTAGAGAAAAATTATATCAGGTGTCAGCAATAGAATAACAATTTTTTTTGTCTGTCTATCGGTCTGTTTGTTCGCGTATCACGTAAAAACTTTTGCACGGAATTAAATGCGGCTTTATTGCTGGATCGTGCGCTTTGGCGTGCCCTTGGGGAGGCCTACACGTCCAACAGTGGACTACAATAAGCCAATTGATTGATTGATTGATTGATTATTGCTGGAGGTCTAACTTAAAAACTGGTGCATGTTTCATCTTAATGCGCCGCCTAAAAGCAGATTTATATTAATTTTATTGCCAAAAAAGTTCACCTCGGAAATAAAACTTTGATCACACAAGCGAAGTTGTGAACAGAGCGCTATAATAAAATATAACTGCAGAGCTCTTTAGTTATTTATTTAACCATTTATTGCACACATTAAACAAGAAAATGACAATAACACAAGAAAAATGACACAACAGGTCTACTTATTTCTAAAGAAATATCTTCCAGCAGATCTACCCTACTTTTCATATAAGGTGTGACGTATAATACACAATATGTTATGCTTTGTGGCGTAATTTCTTGGAGGAACTCCATGACAATAAAAATTATGAGTAAAATTACACTGATTTTTCTTATTTTAAACTTTAAAACTTTTTGAAAAACTTGAATTTTCACTGCTTGACGATAATGTTACCAAACCGGTAGTTTTTTGTTTTTAATTAAGTGGAACTAAAAAGTTTCACAAGGTGCACGTCAAAGAAGTACTCTTACGACACGTGTGAATTTATAAATTTATGTGTTGTTTAGAAATCTTGTTTTATGAATTTTGGCGTTTTTCTTTTATTTATTTTTAATTAATTTTAATTCAAACACAATGTATATTGTTTATGAATAAATAATCTGAATCTGAATCTGAAGAATTTCTCGTGTACTATGTGCGATCAGAAATTCTTCTCAGAACCCATAAAATGTGTTTTTACTCATATTTTAAATAATTTAAAAAGGTCTAGTTTGGCTGTATGCCAAGAAACAGCTAGTTGACACTCTCAGATTATACATACAACGGTTGCGCCTCTTATCTTTGTGTTGCCTACTGGATACTTATATTTTTGTTCGTGATTGCTATACGGTAAAATGTGAACCGTATTATCTATATTAAAAAGAGATTATAATATATCATTCTCAGTACAAAACTAGTATCAACTAAGTTACATTATTGTATTGTTTCCTCTGGTATTGTTTTAAAAATCTTATCTACTATTCGTTTATAATTTATATTATATTTAAAATATATCGTGATAATTAATGATTTCACAAATCGATTATGAGTGTCTTTGCAAATAATTTAAAATATTGCTACAAATAAAAATAATAGGTTTAATAATTACACTTACTTTAAACTAACGCTCTGTCTCAACATAGTTTTATTTCTACAAAATAATATATTTAAATATCAGCGGCCATTAACTCTACAAGAAAATTAAACCTCCAAGTACGTACACCTGCGCAGTATACGTATCCTATTTTTTACTATAAAACCCCTCATATTTTCTTTTAAACTCGACTTTTAAGACGGTCCTAACTTGTTATAACACAGAAAGTTTTTTTATTAAATCCACGTAAATGACCAAACCTTGACGCTTGAGAATCATATTAAACTTGAGAATCAAAGTTGAGGAGAAAATTATATCATCATCAACAGCTCATATACGTCCCCAGCCACCGAGGGGCTCGAGCCTACCCAGACTTAGAGTGATTAGGCCTTAGTCGACCACGCTGGCCCAGTGCGGGTTGGTCGACTTCACACACAACCTTTGAATTTCTTAGCAAGAGTGTGCAGGTTTCATCACGATGGTTTCCTTCACCGTAAAAGCGTCGAATAAACGTATATATGAATTCGAAATTCGAAAACATATTGGTACGTGGTGGGGATCGAACCCGCGTCTCCCGGACGGGAGGCAGCGGCCCTAGCCACTAGACCACCGACGCTCTCCGAGAAAAGTATATAATCCGGTGGAATTGTAGACAGGAAAATGGTGTAATAATAGGCTACTCCAGGTACTTATTCGCTTCCTATGACAGCATAAGTATTAGATTACATGAGAGAGTTGCTAATTGGGATAATCGGTTAATTCCAAAAAAATATAATTAATATCAAACGCAGCGATTTGAACTCTAGCTACGTTCGCCTAGACGTCAACTCTTAACTAAAGCAAGTTAGGTAAAGGTGACCGACTACAAAATATAACCGCGTTTGATACAAATTGTCAATTTTCGGAATTAGCCGATTATCCGAATTACCTGAAAATGCCTCTACTCGAGCGTGTTATTAATATGAAATTCTGTTTCTATAAAGTATTCATCTTAAATTAACTTAGCACAGTTCATTTTATTGACTTAGGGCAAGTTTTACGAAACCCCTAATTATATTTAAACAGAAAATGTTGATTGTACCCTTCATTATCACAATTATTTGAGCTGTCTTTAATTATAGAAAAATGGCAAAAGCCATAATGAACAGAGAAATTGCGATATCTCCGTAAATTTATTAAAACACTCGTGACGTGAGTCTGACGTGATCTTGGGCTTTTATTTTGGAAGAGAATATCTGGCGCAGCCTATTATATTGATCGACTGAGACGATATAACCCCTCCGACTAAATGTAATGTAAAATTACCAATTCGACACTAATTACTTACGCCGCCGTGAACAGGGTCAACTCGACTGACATATTGTTTGTCATACGATGCTAGGAGAATTCTCTATCCTAATCACAAATGGTTGTAGCATGCGCATAGAAAGGGGTCTCTGAACGCTAGGTCCAGGGTTTGAACCCTACCAAGGAACCTCTATACTTTTTTTAAACGTAATATATTGTGGGGCCCTTCATCATTGTTAGGAAGCCTGCACTGCACTGCACAGGTCTTGTGATGGTACCGAACGCGCCATTAAGATGAGCGTGAGAAAGACAAGTAAAAGTTAGTAGTATTGCTTCGAGAAATGCACATTTGGCAACAATAAAAATTAAAACTGCCAGAGGTCTTTTGTCAGTAAGTAATAAACCGATATTTTTAAACGGAAATATCTAAACACCCCGGGAAGCGGCATCACAAGACATACGGTTCGAAGAAATATAAATTACCACCAAACAATAGGCAGATAAAGTTCAATGGTTTTGCTGTAGCACGTGTAGGAAGATAGAGAAATCCTTATCGACCCAAAACTTTTACACCAAACAGATGTCAGACAAGACAAAATAATATTAAGATAAAAAGGGTGAAACTGCCACTATGATTTGCTATGCAAAAACGACTCTATGTCCTAAGACAAAACTCAACTATGTCTTATGTTAAACGAGTTTCATAATTATATTATTCATATAAACAAAACCCTAATTGATATGACTTTATCAATGACAATAATAAACATGTTCCACCTACGGTGTAACACTGTGTATAACAAATTACATATTATTAACAATATGTGTATGTACAATAGAAACGGATTACGCAAAGGATTTTGCTTCTAAATTGCAGGCTGTCTACACGAAGTCCTAAGCATAGCAGCGGCTATGAAGTCATATGAAACGCTGAAGCCTGAGTGACGTCAGCAGGGCTTTCATTGAGGCGAAGTTGACGATGGCGCGCATGGCAACAGGAAAGCTTGCAAGGAGAAGCGTCGCATCGTCGGTGCGCGGGAGCAGCCGGCCAATCAAGATCGACGGATCGACCAATGGAGAGCGGCCGAACTTAGCTGACCAATTAGATGTTAAGATTTAGGGTTAGGGTTGTAGGAGGAGATTAGATGTTAGAGATAGGGTAGGGGAACTAGGATAGGGACAGTCAAGGCAGAGCTGGAGACCAAGCCGGGAGCGTCGAAGCGATAGTGCAGTGTATTTCTAAGTGTTGATTAATCATAGAGTCAGTGACAGGGAGTACAAAGAACTTTGGGTTTTAAAACTTAAAGCTACATAAATAAATAATTCAATAAAAGTTCCAATTTTAAACAATATTCATAATATTACTCAAACATTAAACCCAAAGTTGCATATCATACTAAATTATATTTTAAAGCCCAAAGATCATCTTATTTTTCTATTCCTATTTTCTCCGTTGTATTTTACGCTTCGATATTGACATAAACTATACTCAGATAGAGCTATTATTACTATAAGACTTCTTAGCATTTAATCATAATTTGAATCACAAATAAATATTATAGCAGTAGTGATAATAATTGGCCTAAGGGGTTTTTCCTTTTTCTGTTCGTTTTTCCCCTTCATTAGAATACTTTTGGCCTAGAAATCGAACAGAGAATCAAGGAATACCGTTCTTCGGATTCCTCGATTTAAATCAGATTAAATTAAAATTAAAGAAAAAGTATTAATAAACAAAAGTTTATAATTTGATTTATCTTGTGTTATTCCTCATCTCTCCTCAAAATAAAATAATCTATAATTTTTCATTAATAAATAAATCTGCCCTTAAATTCACCTTACTCTAAATTACAAATTCACTTGCATTAATAATAACCTTAATTTCGAATTAAAGACATTATCAAGATATAGGTTAAAGCAACTATAATTTACTCAATAAAGTAGCTTCAAATACCTAATCCTTGCAAACATTACATGATAAAGACAAGTTATAAAATATTAAATTTTGCCTAAAAGACTTTGCTAATACTTTAGTATACACTGCGCGGTGTCATTGAGAAATGAGCTCTGCAAACAAACAAAAGCGCTATAGCTGACCTCACGAGTGGCCACTCACACACACAAATAAAACACAAACCAACTAAATGAATGCATTCTAAAATATAAAGAGGCAGCTACTGTTCTCGGGTCTGACTACGAGATACAGATAACAAAAATAAAAGTTACGTAACATAAAACAACAATACTGCGAGTCTCACTATCCTTGGCACAACCCAGAGGGCTGCTTACGTAGTCGGCTGGAATCACGTGCGTTCCAGAAGGCGCAGTCGGGTGCACAGCAATACTCAAGTTTACAGAGAGCTAACACTTTAACCTTCAAGAGGAGTCGCTGTCGTATAGCCCGCTTCGTAAGGCCTTGTATGTCGCGGCTGGGACAGGTATCTCTGCATTCCAGAAGCACGAGGGGGGAGGGCCTTGCGCGGAAACTCATTTTCTTGGGGTTACATAAAACTTCATTCACAGGAAGTCGATGTGGTAGAGCTCGACACAGAAACTTTCTTTGAACCCTTTTCGTTTGCTTATTATGTTTAGCAAGGACAAAAAGTAAAATCAAGTATTACTGAATTATCCACCAAGAAAATAATTACTAGACGATCACATTATAAATTATAACAAATATATCACAGCATAACTGACAGCCTGAGACATCAGGCTCGGCATTGGGCCATCACACGTGGTACGCGTTTACCAGGATCTAGAACATTGTGTCTAAAAATAAAATAAAATAAGACACAACTAGAAAAGAACTAAATAAAAAAAAATACACAACGTAGAACAAATATTTTAAATTGGTGTGATGTTAATAAAATTATTATACATAAATTAACGAAGTTTAAAAGAAAGGCTGAATTTGAGAAAGGGTTTATTATTATTAAATATTTTAAATTGAAATAATAATTTAAATCATTTAAAGAGAAACTTTTATTGCTAAAGAAACTAATAATTTGGAAAAATTTAATATTATACAATATTTCTTAAATCGAAATATTTGGGAGAGGAGAATTTACTACTAATTAAATAAAAGTAAATAAAGAGGAATTGGAAGTAAAGTAAAGAAATATTAAAAAAAAAAACACAGAAATAAGTCATCTAAAGAAAATCAAATAGATTGAAATATCGAAGCGGTAATGTACACTTTTGCATGACATGTGTTTTACAGGACGTATTGTCTGACATCTTGTTATATATATTTTTTTGATTTTATTCCATTTATTGAAGGTGTAATTGTTTTGTGTTCGATTGTCGCGTGTTTAGTTAACAAAATTAGTATGTGACGCGAATTTAGACTAGTTTCAAAGTAAAAATCTAACAAAATCAATAAAGTAAAACAAATCAAGACCTTAAGAAGTGATTTATGAGTAAGACACAAATTACGTTAAACCACTCAAAATAATGTGCTTCATTAGATTAAATAAATTAGTACAAATAAATAGTAATTACAGATATTTCTAAGATATTAGAATTTGGCGTTAGTAAATAATAGCAAGGTCGTATTGAATGATTGAATGTTCATTGCACAATAGAGTAAAGAAAACGCAAAATATATGTATGAATGTATAATTATAACCACGTTCACTCATCTTACATTCTAAAGAAAGGTAAACAAATAGAGAAGAAGGTGTTTATTGGTGCAAACGACACTAATTAATAATTAGTGACGCATATAGGCCTGCGTCCAGCACAATAAAATTATGATGATAAAATGATGATTAAAAGACTTTTAAATAAGATTAAGAAATATATCTTATGCGCAAGTAGGTATGGGTATGTAATATATGTATTGCGTATGTATGAGCGTGCTAAGTATGTCACAAGTGACTCGTGTTCATTACACATAATGACAATTTTGATTATTAATCTCAGTTTAACTAAATCAGTGTATGTTTGACGAAGGAGTTAGCATACAAATTATCAGTAAATAATTATCATCTTAAACAGAAAATTATTGACAAAATGTTAATAAGATGAGGAAATTGAGGGGTTGTTAAGAAAAAAAATCTTACTATATAAATTAGAAAAAGCCTAATTTGCCCCATCACGACTTAAATAAGTATATTTAAGCGGTCTTAGTAAAGTATAGCACGCATAAAAAAATATAATTAGAAGTTGTAGTTTGTAGAAAAGTATAAGTTTATCTTTATTTAGGAAAGGCCTTTGCAGCGGCGAGAAAGAGTCTTAAAACCACAAGACCGGGTCCTTAATCAGAAGTCGTTAATAGTTGTCAGAATAATGACGAGTAGTTGTTTTACCTTATAACCCACACGATATAGAAGAAGATCAAAACTTTTAAGTCAACGTCTCTGGCTTGACTTAGAACGACAGTCTGACGAAACAATAATTCGAACGTCATATCACGAACTTTACGTTATTTTATTATGTAAGCAAGTAGAATAAAATTAGAGGAAAATCAGAGTAACACAACTTGTGTTACTATAATAAATTACTTACTTTAAATGATAAAGTCACACGAGTACTTATAAAGATAGTAGAAAAGAATAAATTAAAGCAAATTTGTAACTTAAGAGCTAACAAGTAAACTTTAATAAAGTTTAACTAAATGTAATTTAGTTTTTCAGAGGTCGATACTAAGTCAATCACATCAGATTATGATGGACTATTATTCATTAAGAGATATCTATAAACGCTATAAATAAAGAAAATTTTAAAAGGCAATCGACATTGATCAGAATGAAAAGCATTTAAATATAATTATATTAAAAACATACTGAGTTAGTCCTCTGAACTTTTAGACAAATAATAAATAATCAAAGGAATTATATGCCAGAACAGAAGTGTCTTAAGTGACAAAATATTAATTTTCAAATAAAATTTTACAACTAGTTTATTATGACAGTATGTTTGGTTCTCAGCGAATAAAGTATTGTAGGTTTTAATTACCTTCAGGAAAAGAGATACATATTTGTATGTATGTGTATGTATGTAAATTATAAGCTCTACAGTGGAGACTTAGATGAATATGTCAGCAGGTGATGATGATGAGTAAATAAACTCTTACGGCAATGATATTGATGATGATGATCCAATCATATGGACATTTTGTTAAAGGCCAAGATCTACAAGTATTAAAACTTATGATAGTGTAATTTGGAAAATTTTATTGTGAGGCAAATTACAAACTAATCAAGGTTTCTGAATACGATGGTTGTATCTTAAAGCTATGTTGTTATTTGAGATAACACATACGGAGATAAAGGATGCGAATGAAACTATTGAGAGTATTATTGTTAAGAAATATACAATACAGGTTGATTCAGGTAGAATACGTTGATTTAATCGAATAAATTAATTTATAAAAAAAACCCTCTTATATTTACCTTTACATAGTAAAAACGCCAAAGTAAGATGAACTTATTAAAACGCCAAAGTAAGATGAGATTAGCAGTACAAACTAGTACAAAGATGTTTGATTTGGGAGAGGCGTTATTTTAATTGCAGTGACAATTTAAACAGAGGTCAAGATGAGATTTATCGATAATTACAAACAATAATTAATTTTGTTTAATTAAATGAGACACACTATAATTAGTGAGAGCTTAAGCTTAAATTTAAGTATAAAGTTTAGAAATATTATGTACAAGCAAAGTAATTTTGATTCTGTCGCTCAGACATAAATATCTAGAGATTAACTTACTGTGGATTCGAGACATCAAGGTAAAAAAAGGTTAACATTAAAATAAGAAGGGAAATTGGACCCGTACTCTCAGTACATGACTCGATGGCAGGACGGCAGCGGTTCTGGGCACATAATACATGTCATGTCTTTGCAGCTGACCTCCGACCTTGTTTTGACCAAACTAAAATCTAACATTTTATTATGAACCGACTATAAAACAAAACCATGGTTCTGGACTGGGCTTAAAGCCCAATAATAAATACGTCATCCTCTGATGTTCGTATTCGTAAAAGCTTCGCAGCTAAAGGAGTGTCAGGACTGTGCCCCACACCTGATTACAGGGCCAGTTTACTGGTGTAGGGTTCCCCGTGTCAGAGTGAAACCGGTCGTAATCTGATGGATCAAAATCCCATATAAAGTTCATTCACCGTTCATCAATCTATTCGATCCTTACCTTGGCTAAAAGCGAGAGAGTTACCTAAAGATTAATAACTTATCACGAAACAATACCTAAGTTCCATTTGTAATTAAATAATTCATTTTTCCGCATAGTCAAACAAAGGTAAACCGATGGAATGATTGACAGTAGGTACTTTGTCCATCCAGTGAAGTGTACCGTATGAGAATATCTAACTGTAAAAATAAAAAAATTTCACTGCTGTTACCGAGATGTTCTCTAAATAAAAGTATACCTGAAATTTGAAATAAAGAAACACATATGACCCCATTAAATAAAAAATAAAAAATAAAAAAAATAAGTAGACCACTGTACTACCAAATCGATATTTTACTTATAAAAAAAATAATAATTAGAAAGACATATTTTAAGATGGATTTGAAAATAAAATGCTACGAAATTTAATTAATTAAATTAGCATTTATTGGGAATTTTTATAAAAGGCATTTTTTAAATAGAAAAGCTACAAAAATTGATAAAGTATATTGTTTTGCTAATAATAGTATATCATGATTAATAGCAAACAATTTAAGGAAAATTCGATGTTTTCCGAAGTTAAATCATGGAAATGTATCACTTAAAAGGACAAAGCTTAGTAGTGTAAAAAGAAACAGGTTAAACTCCAGTATTCATTTTAAAAGGACTAGTAATTCTCGTAATGCATTAAGTATAGTTGGTATTTACAACTATGTTGTACAGTCGTATTGAAAGGGCTAAACGACAGTATAAATATGAAACATAATTTAATAAATATTAGAAATTGATGATTTTATCAAGCTGAGAACTATAAAAAAAAATAAGAAGCTGATAAAATATTTGACAAAGATTAACACATTTTTACAATAAACCATATACAATCGGAGACATTTATCATAAAAAATGAGTAAGTTATACTTACAAAAGAAATCAAAGGCAAAATAATAATAATGCCAATACATTTATTTAAATGTTTCATAAACCCAAGTGAGAATGAATAAATTAATAGCCCTATATAAATGGTAATGTGGAAAATGATGTTGACTATAGGTATATACATAGGTATATCTTGAAAAATAACTTAGGAAGTTAGACTTTAGTATTTTTGTTTAGGTAAGCTAGGTAGGAAATGAATTAGCTTTAGTCTAGGGTTGATAGGTAGGTTATTTTTTTTCTCTTCAGTTCATTTCGACGCAATGCGGATGACTTGTAGTTATTTGATAGGTTACGGCTAGGTTTAGGTTAGGCTTGCATTCAATTGATAGGTAGGTAGTTATGTAGGTAGTTTTAGGTACTATACGAGTTAATGGGCTGCGTTAGCACCATTGATTTAGGATTTGATGTAGAAAGTTAGAGAACAAGATTTCTAACTGTCCACAGGGAGAGGGATGTGATGGTACCGAACGCGCCATTAAGATGAGCGTGAGAAAGACAAGTAAAAGTTAGTAGTATTGCTTCGAGAAATGCACATTTGGCAACAATAAAAATTAAAACTGCCAGAGGTCTTTTGTCAGTAAGTAATAAACCGATATTTTTAAACGGAAATATCTAAACACCCCGGGAAGCGGCATCACAAGACATACGGTTCGAAGAAATATAAATTACCACCAAACAATAGGCAGATAAAGTTCAATGGTTTTGCTGTAGCACGTGTAGGAAGATAGAGAAATCCTTATCGACCCAAAACTTTTACACCAAACAGATGTCAGACAAGACAAAATAATATTAAGATAAAAAGGGTGAAACTGCCACTATGATTTGCTATGCAAAAACGACTCTATGTCCTAAGACAAAACTCAACTATGTCTTATGTTAAACGAGTTTCATAATTATATTATTCATATAAACAAAACCCTAATTGATATGACTTTATCAATGACAATAATAAACATGTTCCACCTACGGTGTAACACTGTGTATAACAAATTACATATTATTAACAATATGTGTATGTACAATAGAAACGGATTACGCAAAGGATTTTGCTTCTAAATTGCAGGCTGTCTACACGAAGTCCTAAGCATAGCAGCGGCTATGAAGTCATATGAAACGCTGAAGCCTGAGTGACGTCAGCAGGGCTTTCATTGAGGCGAAGTTGACGATGGCGCGCATGGCAACAGGAAAGCTTGCAAGGAGAAGCGTCGCATCGTCGGTGCGCGGGAGCAGCCGGCCAATCAAGATCGACGGATCGACCAATGGAGAGCGGCCGAACTTAGCTGACCAATTAGATGTTAAGATTTAGGGTTAGGGTTGTAGGAGGAGATTAGATGTTAGAGATAGGGTAGGGGAACTAGGATAGGGACAGTCAAGGCAGAGCTGGAGACCAAGCCGGGAGCGTCGAAGCGATAGTGCAGTGTATTTCTAAGTGTTGATTAATCATAGAGTCAGTGACAGGGAGTACAAAGAACTTTGGGTTTTAAAACTTAAAGCTACATAAATAAATAATTCAATAAAAGTTCCAATTTTAAACAATATTCATAATATTACTCAAACATTAAACCCAAAGTTGCATATCATACTAAATTATATTTTAAAGCCCAAAGATCATCTTATTTTTCTATTCCTATTTTCTCCGTTGTATTTTACGCTTCGATATTGACATAAACTATACTCAGATAGAGCTATTATTACTATAAGACTTCTTAGCATTTAATCATAATTTGAATCACAAATAAATATTATAGCAGTAGTGATAATAATTGGCCTAAGGGGTTTTTTCCTTTTTCTGTTCGTTTTTCCCCTTCATTAGAATACTTTTGGCCTAGAAATCGAACAGAGAATCAAGGAATACCGTTCTTCGGATTCCTCGATTTAAATCAGATTAAATTAAAATTAAAGAAAAAGTATTAATAAACAAAAGTTTATAATTTGATTTATCTTGTGTTATTCCTCATCTCTCCTCAAAATAAAATAATCTATAATTTTTCATTAATAAATAAATCTGCCCTTAAATTCACCTTACTCTAAATTACAAATTCACTTGCATTAATAATAACCTTAATTTCGAATTAAAGACATTATCAAGATATAGGTTAAAGCAACTATAATTTACTCAATAAAGTTGCTTCAAATACCTAATCCTTGCAAACATTACATGATAAAGACAAGTTATAAAATATTAAATTTTGCCTAAAAGACTTTGCTAATACTTTAGTATACACTGCGCGGTGTCATTGAGAAATGAGCTCTGCAAACAAACAAAAGCGCTATAGCTGACCTCACGAGTGGCCACTCACACACACAAATAAAACACAAACCAACTAAATGAATGCATTCTAAAATATAAAGAGGCAGCTACTGTTCTCGGGTCTGACTACGAGATACAGATAACAAAAATAAAAGTTACGTAACATAAAACAACAATACTGCGAGTCTCACTATCCTTGGCACAACCCAGAGGGCTGCTTACGTAGTCGGCTGGAATCACGTGCGTTCCAGAAGGCGCAGTCGGGTGCACAGCAATACTCAAGTTTACAGAGAGCTAACACTTTAACCTTCAAGAGGAGTCGCTGTCGTATAGCCCGCTTCGTAAGGCCTTGTATGTCGCGGCTGGGACAGGTATCTCTGCATTCCAGAAGCACGAGGGGGGAGGGCCTTGCGCGGAAACTCATTTTCTTGGGGTTACATAAAACTTCATTCACAGGAAGTCGATGTGGTAGAGCTCGACACAGAAACTTTCTTTGAACCCTTTTCGTTTGCTTATTATGTTTAGCAAGGACAAAAAGTAAAATCAAGTATTACTGAATTATCCACCAAGAAAATAATTACTAGACGATCACATTATAAATTATAACAAATATATCACAGCATAACTGACAGCCTGAGACATCAGGCTCGGCATTGGGCCATCACAGTCTGCACATATTGTATGCAAAAAAAAAACTTAAAACTAACCGTCAAAAAACCGATCTAAAGTCGATTAATCAAGTTATTCCACTCTGAGAACCAATTTTCTATAGGCCCGCCTGCGTGATCGACTGAGACGATATAGCCCCTCTGACTAAATGTAATGTAAAATTACCAATTCGCCACTAATACTTTTAGCATTTTCACAGCTACAATAAAGGCACCTTAGACTTTCATTACACTTTCCATGAACGTGCATCTAACTGTCTATAATCACAGGCCGAGCCTGCATAGCTGTTGCTATAATGACATGATTGACGTACAATTTCTATTCATCGCTGCTTTGAATATAGGTAATAACTAAAATACAATTTTAGAGTTATTTCCCTCTTATCTTTAATACCTCCCTCCCCCCAAAGGTATATAAGGGGATGATTTGATATTCGGGCTAAACTTACGAGACTACTTCTTTCGAGACTATTATATAAAATCTGACATCTTATAAGTTCTGACAAAACCAACACAGCAGAAGTTTTATAAATAAATAAATAAGGGTGTGTTTGGTTGGGAATCTACGTAAAGTTTAATATAGTATACTGTATAGTAGCGTCAATATGTTACTTTAACCCAAGGACCGAAACCGGTACCGGTATTATTTGGTAACCACCTTTATTTTTATGCCGGTATTTTAAAAAGGTAAGCTTTTGGCGTATTATACAACCGGTACGTAATACCGGTAACCTTATTAAAATAACCTTTATTTCGTGAGATCTCGCGACACCTCGGCACGCGCTATGACGCGCTGTCTATCTCACTCGCACCCGTCGCGTCGTTTCGTCTCGGTCGTCGGTTGGTATATTCAAAGAGCGACCGGCTCCTGTCTTATTTGTTAGTAAGTGAGGAGGTCGCCCGATCGCGGTTAGCGTATCTTTCTTTTTCCAGTTTCATAGCGAATTTTGGATAGTTTGGTCTACCCGAGTGTCATAGTTCTACTAGAAATATTAATTAGCCATGAGACGGACTACGTTTACTTTAAAATTAAAATAATATACACTAAGGAGACGAATACCTCAAAATGTAACATCGCAAATTGTAGTAAAATGTACGATTTTCTCCGTAAAAATAGGATCTTTTCCTACAAAAAGTATCCTATGTGTTAATCCAGGGTACAAACAATCTTTATTTCAAATTTCATCTAAATCCATCTAATAGTTGAGGCGCAAAATCAATACAAATATAAACATCAAGACATACTTTCACATTTTGTAATATTTTATTATTATATCTTATTAAAGTGTGATAAGACGCATACGTATGAAAAAAAAAACGCATTTCGTTATACTTTTATAATTGATATTTGTTATGATGATAAATATTTTTATATATATTATATATACTGAGATTAATATGCTATTTAAAAAAAGAGAACGTAAATTTGTGAAATTCAAAATAGCGCCCATGATATGTTTATGGACCGATTTTGTTGAAACTTAGTTGGAATAATATTTTGACATGCAATGAAATCCGTTTCGTAAATACGATGATACATAGACTAGAAAAAATCAATAAAATTAAAATATCTCGAAAACAATGCGCCGTAGCGAAAAAATAATGAAAATTTATGCCCCCTTAATAACCCTGAACACGACCATGGTCGTTCTATATAACGACCTTACTTGACCTTGACAAAGCTAAAAAAGTGAGTGTCAAGGTCAAGTAAGGTCATTATATAGCATGGCCATGGTTGTGTTACGAGTTATAAAGGGGGCACAAATTTTCGTTATTTTTTCGCTACGACGCATAGTTTTAGAGATATTTGAATATTATTGTTTTTTTCTAATGTCTGTCTGTGTGGCATCTTATTTGACAAATTGATTTTCATTTCATGTCAAAATATTGTTCTAAACCAAGTTACAACAAAACCAGTCCATAAACATTCCGAAGCCAAGTTTTAACAAAATCGGTCCATGAACGAAATATAGGCCGACATGTTGGATTTTTGTCATTTTTAACATTGCTTCGTTAATAATTGGAACTATCTTACCATTCTCAATCAATCAATTAATGTTTACAGGACCATTAAGATATATTTTTCACAAAGTAAAAAAAAGTGAGTGTCAAGGTCAAGTAAGGTCATTTATAGCATGGCCATGGTTGTGTTACGAGTTATAAAGGGGGCACAAATTTTCGTTATTTTTTCGCTACAACGCATAGTTTTCGAGATATTTGAATATTATTGTTTTTTTCTAATGTCTGTCTGTGTGGCATCTTATTTGACAAATTTATTTTCATTTCATGTCAAAATATTGTACTAAACCAAGTTACAACAAAACCAGTCCATAAACATAAAAATTGGTTGCCATCTTGGATTTTTGACATTTATATCATACCGTTATTAATCTCATGTCAAAATAATGGTCCTAAGCCAAGTTTTAACAAAATCGGTCCATGAACAAAATATAGGCTGACATGTTTCATTTTTGTAATTTTTAACATTGCTTCGTTAATAATTGTAACTATCTTACCATTCTCAATCAATCAATTAATGTTTACAGGACCATTAAGATATATTTTTCACAAAGTTAAAAAAAGTGAATTTTATGAAGTCTTTAAAAGGAAAATTACGTCATTAAAGTTTGCTAGACAACAAAAAAACACAAAGATCTTATAGGCCGTATTTGGAGAAATAAAACCCGACAGCTGCCTTTGCAAAAGTTAAATAGTTTTATCATGGACCCATTTTCAGATCTTATCCAAGACTAGACGAACAGGGAACCAGACGAACGGTACGGAATGGAAATAAAAAAATAATTAATATTTTTATTTTACCATGTTATTCACAATGTGTGCTTCCTGTGAGCCAGGCCAACTAGAACTCTGCTCATGCCTTTAGCGAATAAAGCGTGACTCTGTGTAAGTACTCGCACATGTTGTCTGCTTTAGATCTCATCAAGTATAGGCTTTAATAAAAAATTTACATCCCAGAAATTTCGGATTTGAAAATTTTTGTTTCAATCTTTTATCCTTATCGAAAAGATATTTTTGAAAAATAAATATTAGCTTGAATAGAAAATAGCAATAGCAAAAAGCCAACATTACGTGGTGTTCCCAGGCGGTCACCCATCCAAGTACTGACCACGCCCGATGTTGCTTAACTTCGGTGATCGGACGAGAACCGGTGTTTTCAACATGGTATGAACGTTGGCGACTGAACAACCTAATTGTATGATTTCTTTAAAAAATAAAGTATTTTTATTTGGAAACAATAGATATAAATAGAAAAAACAACATACAAATGACAGTTATTTCTTATTATTACAGAATCTGAAATACATATTTATATTTTCCTTTACCTATGTTACTAAACGTGGTGTAGTGAGTGCTTCCTGTTACCAGGACAACTAATGCTCTGCTCATCCCTTGAGGTATAAAAGCGTGACTCTTTTATGTATAGTATAACATGTGTATATATGTATGTTGCCTGTTATAATTAAAAATAGATCTTCAATTAAAATCGACAAAAGTTAGTTTGATATTAAATAACACAATCTAAATTTAATCTTTTGCATGTTAGAAATTTTGGTTCTTTGTTGTCTTACCAAAAAGAAATAGCTTAAAATAATTTTATAAATAAATAATACGAAAATAGCAAGAAGCCAACATTACGTGGTGTTCCCAGGCGGTCACCCATCCAAGTACTGACCACGCCCGATGTTGCTTAACTTCGGTGATCGGACGAGAACCGGTGTTTTCAACATGGTATGAACGTTGGCGACAGAACAAGCGAATTTGAAGATCTTTTTCCTACTGTTGACATGTTGGATTTTTGTCATTTTTAACATTGCTTCGTTAATAATTGGAACTATCTTACCATTCTCAATCAATCAATTAATGTTTACAGGACCATTAAGATATATTTTTCACAAAGTTAAAAAAAGTGAGTGGCAAGGTCAAGTAAGGTCATTATATAGCATGGCCATGGTTGTGTTACGAGTTATAAAGGGGGCACAAATTTTCGTTATTTTTTCGCTACGACGCAGTTTTAGAGATATTTGAATATTATTGTTTTTTTCTAATGTCTGTCTGTGTGGCATCTTATTTGACAAATTGATTTTCATTTCATGTCAAAATATTGTTCTAAACCAAGTTACAACAAAACCAGTCCATAAACATAAAAATTGGTTGCCATCTTGGATTTTTGACATTTATATCATACCGTTATTAATCTCATGTCAAAATAATGGTCCTAAGCCAATTTTTAACAAAATCGGTCCATGAACAAAATATAGGCCGACATGTTTGATTTTTGTCATTTTTAACATTGCTTCGTTAATAATTGGAACTATCTTACCATTCTCAATCAATCAATCAATTAATGTTTACAGGACCATTAAGATATATTTTTCACAAAATTAAAAAAAGTGAGTGTCAAGGTCAAGTAAGGTCATTATATAGCATGGCCATGGTTGTGTTAGGAGTTATAATGGGGGCATAAATGTTCGTTATTTTTTCGCTACGACGCATAGTTTTTGAGATATTTGAATATTATCGTTGTTTTCTAATGTCTGTCTGTGTGGCATCTTATTTGACAAGTTGATTTACATTTCATGTTAAAATATTGTTCTAAACCTTGTCTAAACCAAGTTACTACAAAACCGGTCCATAAACATAAAAGTTGGTCGCCATCTTGGTATTTTGACATTTATACCATACCGCCGTTAATCTCATGTCAAATTAATGGTCCCAAGTCCAGTTTTAACTAAATCAGTCCATGAACAAACAAGTTGCCCACTATTATGGATATTTGTTATTTTATAATTCAGTTGCTATTTTCTTTTCAAAATAAAGTATCAAACTGAGTTTTATCGAAATCAGCCCATAAACAAAAAAGTTGGCCACCATCTCGGATTAGCTTCACCAATGCGTAATACAGGGTGTCTCAGAACGATCCAACTATTACAATGCTATATAGTTAAAATAAAAACTTTTTGTAACTAATATTTATTAATACCATCAAACAGAAAAATAATGAAATTTTACTTTTTAAAAATGACATTGTTCAAATGGCGTCCGTTTAGTTGTCGGCATTCCTCGAATCTTTCACGAACATTACGGAAGATTTTTCTTAGAAGTTGTCGAGAAATCAAGCTTATCTTTTCTTCGATATTTCTTTTTAAATGTGCCAAATTTCGTGGATTGTCCTCGTAGACAACGCTCTTAAGATAACCCCATAAAAAAAAATCTGGTGGGGTCAGATCGGGGCTTCGAGGCGGCCACTCAATGTCACCCCTCCGTGAAATGACCTTTTCAGGGAAGATTTCGTGTAATGCTGCTAGTGAATTGTTAGTGGTATGTGCCGTCGCTCCATCTTGCTGGAACCATGTCAACTGATTGTAATGTTCACATTCTTGCAGTCGAGGAGCAAGAAAATTGCGTATCATGTCGATATAGCGTGGTGAATTTACTGTGACTGCTCTGCCTCTGTAGTCCTCAAAAAAATAAGGCCCAATGATGCAGTTTGCTGACATAGCGACCCACACGGTTACTTTGGGGCTATGCAACGGGCGTTGATGCAACATCATTGGGTTAGATTCTGCCCAAAAGCGACAATTCTGGCGGTTTACATAACCATCCAGGTGGAAATGCGCTTCGTCACTAAAGAAAATGTTGTCAAAACTGTTAAATCTCTCCAACATTACATTCACATAATTGAGTCTTGTAACGAAATCGTTTTCATTCAGAGCTTGCACAATTTGAATTTTGTATGCCTTAAGATGCAAATCAGATCGCATGATGCGGTGAATCGTCGCTCTAGATAGTCCTAATTGTGACTCGCGCTTCCTGACGCTGACCCGAGGCTGTTGCCTTACTGAATTTGCAACTAACTCTATGTTTTCCGGTGTTCTTGCAGTTCGTGGACGGCCATGGTGGGTGTCGCCAATAGTGTTTCCGGTAGTGTTAAAAGTCTGGATCCAAGCGAGTATTGTTGCATTGCTTGGTGCTTCCCCAATATTCCGCAATCCATAATGAAGTCGGAATAACCGTCGAACACGAATCAGAGATCGATTGTTTTCATAATAAGCACGAACACAAAACGAACGATGTTCTCCCGCGTAAATCATGGCGGCAATTAAAAATTTAAGAACGGATCAGGCACAGGACACTCACTACATACAGCCAATTCGCTTAATTTGCGTTTCGTTCACTCTCGAAATAGTCGGATCGTTCTGAGACACCCTGTATTAGATGAATTTTAAAATAAATTGCTTGCTAAATAGATTAATAAATTCACATTTTGATCGTAATCGATAGTATCGAAAATACAGATAGCCTATCGATACTATCGATAGACTATCGCTATCGCAACAACACTAGCTGGCATTAAGTTTTAAATTAAATAACTACGAAACTACGAGATCGCAAAGAATTTATAACTATCTACATTTTCGATAGTTAGAGAATATACAAAATCTAAAGAAAAAACCAAAATATAGTCATGTTCTCAACGTAGAGGGGTATATTTTAATTATTTCATGCATAAGCAACAAATAACTCTTAAAGTGGCGCGGATGAAAATGGATTACTTCCCAATACATTTCTAATTTTCACTGACTCCGAGTAGACCCACCATTAATCGGGCTAAGTTGTGACCACAATGCAATGTGGTGTTTAAAAATCTCACCGAGTATATATTGACAGTTAAATAAGATCTAATTAATAGTCATTCCAAATATATTAAAGTACTAACGGTCACTACCCAGTTTCTGTAGACAGGATTTTTTTAATTTAAAAAATAAAGTCACTTTATTAATGCAGATGAGTATATTTTAATAATTGAATGCAAAAACAACAAGAAAATCTTCAAATTACGCGGATGAAGATAGATTATTTCTGAATCATTTATAATGCCGACGATACGGCAAAAAATCGCTAGCGTTGCCATTATTAATTCCTTTCTAAATCAAGGACCTTTTTCGGTAACCGATATTAACACCGGTAACCAAAGCTAGAGGTAACACGTTTATAGGTTTCGCTAACCCAAATATCGGTTACCTTTATCTTAAATGTAACCTAGAATTTCTACCTTTACGGCATACCTTTACCGCAAATTTTAAAGGTTTTCGGACCCTGTTTAACCATTATTTTCATAAGATAATTTAATCATTACATTTTCTTGGAGCTCCTAACACAATGGCGGAATCTGTAGAGAAAAGCTCACCAAAGAAACTAGATACATATAAATCTAAGTATAAACTTATAATCGCACACAAGCTTAACCCTTTACCCTGCTGAGTGTTATGTGGCATGCAGTCAGAAGCTGGTCTGGTTAAGAATTTGTGGACTCAAGGCCAAGCGGTGTATCGCGTGTGGGGCGCACTGCAAACTCATCCATTCCACGCCCATCACGCCTACACACACACCTCTATTCCATCGCCACACGGACTATTACAGCTAATATACAGGATTGAATTTTTTAATGCCACGAAAGTACTCTAAACAATGAAAATAGCAAATTTCACTCAAAGGAAACATTCATTTATTTTTCAAAAAATACAAGACTGCATTCAAACATTTTTGATAATACGCTTGCCACACCCGGGAATCAAACCGGCTAAAATTCGAAAAATAACACCCTGTATTTTTATGGCGTCAATTAATAGAGTCAATTATAAGGATCAAATCTCTCTAAGAAACAGGGTAAATTAAATCAAAGAAAATTCAGTGAAACAAGATTTACTCAAGGGTCCATCGGATTACTTAATTTGAATGTTTTCTTTGAGTGAAATTTACTATTTCCATTGTTTAGAGTACTTTCCCTCCAGGTGGCATGAAAAATTCCATTCTGTATACTCGTACTCCACATCTTTGTTAACGATGATGTTTGGAGCAGCTCTGTCAGAAAATATCCTATAGCTACTTATAGCATTAATTAGGTTAGAAAAACAGCTAGTGAAATTAGATATCGGAAATTAGAAATCAGAAATAGGTATAATACAGTTCATATAATATACGTCCCGAGGGGCACGAGCCTGAATTAGGGCGATTAGCCTTAGTCCGCCCCGGGTTGGCCGACTTCACAAACAATCTTTGGATTTCTTCACAGGAGTGTGTGTGCAGGTTTCTTCGCGATGTTTTCCTTCACTGTAAAAGCGTCGAATAAACGTCATGCGAGTTTAAAATTTGAAAACACATTGGTACATACATGGTGGGTGTTGAATCCACGTCTTACGGATGGAAGACAGCGGCCCCAGCCAATACACGACCAGCTCTTTGTTCCATGATACGTATTACGTACATTTATGCGTATTTCGCTAATCGACTATGTTTCATTCCAACTTGGCGGAAAACTGCTTGCACATTTTTCAACAGAATTAAAAATGCCAGTTGCAAATTCTAAGTATACGTATTATGTATTGCCTAAGTTGCAGGTGCTATTTGCAACTCTACATGAATATGATAAGGATGATGTATAATTGTAAGGTTCTAAATCGCGATCATTGACGTTAGCCGAGCAAACGAACCGGCAAATAGGCCGACGATTGAATAATGAACAGCGTTTTAATTACGGATTCTGAACACATTCACGCCACTCCTCCGGGATCCATGAATAAAAACAAAGGAGCGGCCATTTTGTTCGTTGTGCGTACGGGACGCAACAGAGACACATGAACTCACGCACTTCATGCTTTGCCGCCAGATACGGTTTAACTGAAGCTGACTGTTTTATAAATAGATAAAATAAATTTCGTTTAACACCATGAAACATCTGAAACATCTGAAAATATTTTATGTCGGAAAAAACTCAATGTGGCTAAATCTCGATGTCACGCTCTTAGCCTTTACTTATGTTCGTTCACCCTTTTCGCTGAAAAAGGGACTACAGCAGAGCTGCAGCAGCTATCCTATCAATCAGCCTATTGCAGTCCACTGCTGGACGTAGGCCTCCCCAAGGGTACGCCAAAGCGCACGAGCCCGCTTTCCTCATCCAGCCACCACCAGCGACCGTCTTCAGGTCATCAGTTCACCTGGCAGGGGGGCGTCCCACACTACGTTTCCCGAGACGCGGTCTCCATTCGAGAACCCGTCTGCTCCAACGCTCATCGGTTCTGCGACAGACGTGGCCAGCCCACTGCCACTTCAGCTTGCTACATTTCTGGACAATATCCACCACCTTGGTCCTCTGCCGGATGATTTCGTTTCGGATTTTATCCCGTAGCGAAATCCTATATGTATATTTAAATCTGGTTTTGCACCTTCACACAGTGACTACTATATTTATTCTATGACTTTGTTACCTTATTAACTGCGCACTCACACTACTACGGCACTAACGGAAGAACAGCGTTGTGGCGTACCTCGTGTCGTCGCAATATTATGCTGAGTTAGGGCCCATTCAGGGGTGCAGTACATCAGCGATAGCATATTTTTGTTTGTTGTTGTCTCTCTCTCTTTATTATATATATTCTTTTGCCTTTGTTGTTCGTGTACTGTATCATTGAATAAACAGTTCATCTATCTATCTATCCTACCTTCTCCTGCTATTTTGTTACTTTTTACTATTGCCAGTTTTATCATCCATTTTCAAATTTTGAATCCATCCGTTTCGGTTTTGTAATTTTCTATCATACATACTTACATCATCATACATTCAATAAAACTATTCAATTTACTGCAACATGTCTGAGAGATAAGTATTACTGAAATATTTATTTTGCCACGGACACAAAAAAAAAATAGAAAAGAAAAAAAAATTGAGGGTATTCATAAAAAAACCTTATACGCTGACACGGGGCGGCGCGCTGCTGTAACGATGTGAAAAGAAAACATCTGCGAAATATAAATTGGTACGTACATAAGTACATAATTTTTCCGGAAATTTCCCAAATACTTGTTGGAGCGAAATTGTGAAAAATTGTGGATGACAAGAATCAATTTGTATCGCGCTAGTTGAAAAGCTCTCAGGACAGAGCGCCCACATCCCACCCTCGTCAAGACCCGTTTTTATTTGAGCCAGAATGAAGATGTCGCTTTATCCTTTTGGTCATGTATGATGTGATGTAGGTACTTATAGTTATTAGTATCGAAGAGAGATTTCAGACAATTTTTACTTTATTATTTGACGGACATCAAAAATGAAAAGGACAAAACAAAATACTGACCTAATTCTGTTTTTCTATAAGCATACATATTTGGGTCGATCAACTATTTTTTGTTCAAGCCTGGTCCCATACAGTTGTACAAAAATATCTAAGCAGTTTAGGCGTTTATATCTGTAAATAAATGTTTTCCGAATATTTAAGATTGTATTTAATCAATACAAAACCTTTCAGAAAAGAAATACATCATATTTCACTTGAATTTAGGTAGTTGTCCGATGGACGCAAACTAGTAGTTCATAGTACAAGTATATGTCCCCAAGCAATACCAGTCTTAGATAATAATAATTAGCATAATGAAAAATCTTCAACATTTATATAAAAAACAAAAACACAGCAATATTAAACCTTAATATTTTAATCCTAAGAGCTTAAAAGAAAATTTTTATTCGCCCCTATCAGCTAATTTCCGAAATTATCTTACTGTCCCTCAATCTCCCTACAATAGAGGTCTTTCGGACAACCATTAAAAAGTTCTAGGTGTTCATCATAAATAGCGTTTAAAAGTCTATCGTCAAT
Organism: Carpatolechia fugitivella; assembly: GCA_951230895.1. Lineage (NCBI taxonomy): Eukaryota > Metazoa > Arthropoda > Insecta > Lepidoptera > Gelechiidae > Carpatolechia > Carpatolechia fugitivella. The sequence goes on from OX579650.1 coordinate 5,426,349, forward strand.
AGACTAAACAATTAGAAAGGGCAGGAAGTAATCAGCTATTTTGTTTTTTGGAGAAATTTGAAGACAGTCGGCCAAGGTCAGTTCATAGTGTAGTGTATGTTTAATGTGTGTCCACTGGACATCTGCAGTAAAATCGTAAGTACATTGTTTTTTTATTGTAGGTTTCTTGCGATAGTTTAGTCGTATTCTTAGTGTTATGTGCTTGGTGAGAATAAGGATATTATTTCGATAATCAAGGAATAAGAGTCACTAAAGTATAAAATGTCCACTGGACAACCGGTCACTTGGACAACCAAAATGGTTGTCCCAGGGACATTATTGGTTGTCCAGTGGACCAAACAATTAGTCTTGTAATTTTTAAGAGAAACTAGGTAAAAATCAATACAGCATTTTAATAATAATAAGTCCACTTGGACTTAAATGTTAGAGTTCATGTTTTATTTTCATTTTAGTACCTAAAAATGTCTGGGTAGGAGTGCGAAAAAGCGACGACTCGCGCATCGGGCCGCGCAATTGGCTCAGAAACCATAGAGAGCAAATGTTGGTAAACTTCCTAACATGCAAGGGTTGTTCTGCATGAACACCTTCTTTGAGAAGAAGCCCCATAGGACTGGACAAAGCCCCGATGGTAAGACGAAAAGCGGGATTGACTTCATCTTGACGGACAAGAAGCGCATATTTAGGGATGTCTCTGTGGCTAATAGGTTCAATACCGGTAGCGACCACCGACTGGTAATGTGATGGCCCAATGCCGAGCCTGAAGTCTCAGGCTGTCAGTTATGCTGTGATATATTTGTTATAATTTATAATGTGATCGTCTAGTAATTATTTTCTTGGTGGATAATTCTGTAATACTTGATTTTACTTTTTGTCCTTGCTAAACATAATAAGCAAACGAAAAGGGTTCAAAGAAAGTTTCTGTGTCGAGCTCTACCACAGCGACTTTCTGTGAATTAAGTTTTACGTAACCCCAAAAAGAGATGCCGCGTTGAAACCCTACCACATCAGGAGGAGCACCAGGGAACCTGCCGATATTCGGTGGTCTCTACGGAGAAACAACACGTCGACTCCCCTTGAAAGTTAAAATGTTAGCCTCTGCTGATTTGAGCAAACACTATACACCCGTTTTCCACATCTTCTGGAACGCCAGGATCCCAGCCGATTTTCGGTGGAGAAACGAGCTGTGCCACAGATTTCGAGACTCGCCCTGTTATTGTTGTTACGTAACGTTTATTATTTTTATATTCTGTATCTCGCAGTCAGACCCGAGAACAGTAGCTGCCTCTTTATATTTTAGAATGCATTCATTTAGTTGGTTTGTGTTTTATTTGTGTGTGTGAGTGGCCACTCTTGAGGTCAGCTATAGCGCTTTTATTTGTTTAGGGGAGCTCGTATTTCCTGACACTGTTCAGTACCTGTGATATACCCAAGTGTCAGCAGGATATCAAATAGATAATTACTTCTCTTTACTATGTAATGTCAGCAAGGATAAGATATTTGAAGCAACTTTATTGAGTAAATTATAGTTGCTTTAATTAGATCTTGATAGTTTCTTTATATTTAAAATTAAGGTTATTATTAATGCAAGTGAATTTGTAATTTAGAGTAAGGTGAATTTAAGAGCAGATTTATTTATTTAAGAAAAATTATAGATTATTTTATTTAGAGGAGAGATGAGGAAAACACAAGATAAATTAAATTATAGACTTTAGTTTATTAATTCTTTTTCTTTACTTTTAATTTAGTCTGATTTAAATCGAGGAATCCGAAGAACGGTATTCCTTGACCCTCTGTTCGATTTCTAGGCCAAAAGTATTCTAATGAAGGGGAAAAACGAACAGAAAAAGGAAAAAACCCCTTAGGCCAATTATTATCACTACTGCTATAACATTTATTTGTGATTCAAATTATGATTAAGTGCTAAGAAGTTTTATAGTAATAATAGCTCTATCTGAGTATAGTTTATGTCAATATCGAAGCGTAAAATACAGCGAAGAAAATAGGAATAGAGAAATAAGATTATCTTTGTGCTTTAAAATATAATTTAGTATGATATGCAGCTTTAGATTTAATGTTCAAGTAATATTATTAATATTGATTAGAATTGAAACTTTTATTGAACTATTTATTTATGTAGTTTTAAGTTTTAAAACCCAAAGTTCTTTGTACTCCCTGTCACTGACTCTATGATTAATCAACACTTAGAAATACACTGCACTATCGCTTCGACGCTCCCGGCTTGGTCTCCAGTTCTGCGTTGACTGTCCCTATCCTAGTTCCCCTACCCTATCTCTAACATCTAATCTCCTCCTACAACCCTAACCCTAAATCTTAACATCTAATTGGTCAGCTAAGTTCGGCCGCTCTCCATTGGTCGATCCGTCGATCTTGATTGGCCGGCTGCTCCCGCGCACCGACGCGCGACGCTTCTCCTTGCAAGCTCTCCTGTTGCCATGCGCGCCATCGTCAACTTCGCCACAATGAAAGCCCTGCTGACGTCACTCAGGCTTCAGCGTTTCATATGACTTCATAGCCGCTGCTATGCTTAGGACTTCATGTAGACAGCCTGGAATTTAGAAGCAAAATCCTTTGCGTAATCCGTTTCTATTGTACATACACATATTGTAAATAATATGTAACTTGTGATACACAGTGTTACACCGTAGGTGGAACATGTCTGGTAATACCATTGTGATAAAGTCATATCAATTAGGGTTTTGTTTATATGAATAATATAATTATGAAACTCGTTTAACATAAGACATAGTTGAGTTTTGTCTTAGGACTTAGAGTCGTTTTTTGCATAGCAAATCATAATGGCAGTTTCACCCTTTTTATCTTAATATTATCTTGTCTTGTCTGACATCTGTTTGGTGTAAAAGTTTTGGGTCGATAAGGATTTCTCTATCTTCCTACACGTGCTACAGCAAAACCATTGAACTTTATCTGCCTATTGTTTGGTGGTAATTTATATTTCTTCGAACCGTCTGTCTTGTGATGCCGCTTCCCGGGGTGTTTAGATATTTCCGTTTAAAAATATCGGTTTATTACTTACTGACAAAAGACCTCTGGCAGTTTTAATTTTTATTGTTGCCAAATGTGCATTTCTCGAAGCAATACTACTAACCATTACTTGTCTTTCTCACGCTCATCTTAATGGCGCGTTCGGTACCATCACATCCCTCTCCCTGTGGACAGTTAGAAATCTTGTTCTCTAACTTTCTACATCAAATCCTAAATCAATGGTGCTAACGCAGCCCATTAACTCGTATAGTACCTAAAACTACCTACATAACTACCTACCTATCAATTGAATGCAAGCCTAACCTAAACCTAACCGTAACCTATCAAATAACTACAAGTTATCCGCATTGCGTCGAAAAGAACTGAAGAGAAAAAAAAAATACCTACCTATCAACCCTAGACTAAAGCTAATTCATTTCCTACCTAGCCTACCTAAACAAAAATACTAAAGTCTAACTTCCTAAGTCATTTTTCAAGATAAACCTATGTATATACCTATAGTCAACATCATTTTCCACATTACCATTTATATAGGGCTATTAATTTATTCATTCTCACTTGGTTTTATGAAACATTTAAATAAATGTATTGGCATTATTATTATTTTGCTTTCGATTTCTTTTGTAAGTATAACTTACTCATTTTTTATGATAAATGGCTCCGATTGTATATGGTTTATTGTAAAAATGTGTTAATCTTTGTCAAATATTTTATCAGCTTCTTATTTTTTTTTATAGTTCTCAGCTTGATAAAATCATCAATTTCTAATATTTATTAAATAATGTTTCGTATTATTTATACTACCGTTTAACCCTTTCAATACGACTGTACAACATAGCTGTAAATACCAACTATACTTAATGCATTACGAAAATTACTTGTCTTTTAAAACAAATACCAAAGTTTAACCTGTTTCGTTTTACACTACTAAGCTTTGTCCTGTTAAGTGATACATTTCCATGATTTAACTTCAGAAAACATCGAATTTTCCTTAAATTGTTTGCTATTATTTATGATATAATTATTATTAGCAAAACAATATACTTTATCAATTTTTATAGCGTTTCTATTTCAAAAGTGCTTTTAGTACAAATTCCCAATGAATGCTAGTTTATATAATTAAATTTCGTAGCATTTTATTTTCAAATCCATCTTAAAATATGTCTTTCTAATTTTTTTTTATAAGTAAAATATCGATTTGGTAGTACAGTGGTCTACTTATTTTTTTATTTTTTTATTTAATGGGGTCATATGTGTTACTTTATTTCAAATTTCAGGTATACTTTTATTTAGAGAACATCTCGGTAACAGCAGTGATTTTATTTTTATTTTTACAGTTAGATATTCTCATACGGTACACTTCACTGGATGGACAAAGTACCTACTGTCAATCATTCCATCGGTTTACCTTTGTTTGACTATGCGGAAAAATGAATTATTTAATTACAAATGGAACTTAGGTATTGTTTCGTGATAAGTTATTAATCTTTAGGTAACTCTCTCGCTTTTAGCCAAGGTAAGGATCGAATAGATTGATGAACGGTGAATGAACTTTGTATGGGATTTTGATCCATCAGTTTACGACCGGTTTCACTCTGACACGGGGAACCCTACACCAGTAAACTGGCCCTGTAATCAGGTGTGGGGCGCAGTCCTGACACTCCTTTAGCTGCGAAGCTTTTACGAATACGAACATCAGAGGATGACGTATTTATTATTGGGCTTTAAGCCCAGTCCAGAACCATGGTTTTGTTTTATAGTCGGTTCATAATAAAATGTTAGATTTTAGTTTGGTCAAAACAAGGTCGGAGGTCAGCTGCAAAGACATGACATGTATTATGTGCCCAGAACCGCTGCCGTCCTGCCATCGAGTCATGTACTGAGAGTACGGGTCCAATTTCCCTTCTTATTTTAATGTTAACCTTTTTTACCTTGATGTCTCGAATCCACAGTAAGTTAATCTCTAGATATTTATGTCTGAGCGACAGAATCAAAATTACTTTGCTTGTACATAATATTTCTAAACTTTATACTTAAATTTAAGCTTAAGCTCTCACTAATTATAGTGTGTCTCATTTAATTAAACAAAATTAATTATTGTTTGTAATTATCGATAAATCTCATCTTGACCTCTGTTTAAATTGTCACTGCAATTAAAATAACGCCTCTCCCAAATCAAACATCTTTGTACTAGTTTGTACTGCTAATCTCATCTTACTTTGGCGTTTTAATAAGTTCATCTTACTTTGGCGTTTTTACTATGTAAAGGTAAATATAAGAGGGTTTTTTTATAAATTAATTTATTCGATTAAATCAACGTATTCTACCTGAATCAACCTGTATTGTATATTTCTTAACAATAATACTCTCAATAGTTTCATTCGCATCCTTTATCTCCGTATGTGTTATCTCAAATAACAACATAGCTTTAAGATACAACCATCGTATTCAGAAACCTTGATTAGTTTGTAATTTGCCTCACAATAAAATTTTCCAAATTACACTATCATAAGTTTTAATACTTGTAGATCTTGGCCTTTAACAAAATGTCCATATGATTGGATCATCATCATCAATATCATTGCCGTAAGAGTTTATTTACTCATCATCATCACCTGCTGACATATTCATCTAAGTCTCCACTGTAGAGCTTATAATTTACATACATACACATACATACAAATATGTATCTCTTTTCCTGAAGGTAATTAAAACCTACAATACTTTATTCGCTGAGAACCAAACATACTGTCATAATAAACTAGTTGTAAAATTTTATTTGAAAATTAATATTTTGTCACTTAAGACACTTCTGTTCTGGCATATATTTCCTTTGATTATTTATTTATTTATTAATTTGTCTAAAAGTTCAGAGGACTAACTCAGTATGTTTTTTAATATAATAATATTTAAATGCTCCTTATTCTGATCAATGTCAATTGCATTTTAAAATTTTCTTTATTTATTATTTGGCGTTTATAGGTATCTCTTAATGAATACTAGTCCATCATAATCTGATGCTATTGACTTAGTATCGACCTCTGAAAAACTAAATTACATTTAGTTAAACTTTATTAAAGTTTACTTATTAGCTCTTAAGTTACAAATTTGCTTTAATTTATTCTTTTCTACTATCTTTATAAGTACTCGTGTGACTTTATCATTTAAAGTAAGTACTTTATTATAGTAACACAAGTTGTGTTACTCTGATTTTCCTCTAATTTTATTCTACTTGCTTACATAATAAAATAACGTAAAGTTCGTGATCTGACGTTCGAATTATTGTTTCGTCAGACTGTCGTTCTAAGTCAAGCCAGAGACGTTGACTTAAAAGATTTGATCTTCTTCTATATCGTGTGGGTTATAAGGTCAAACAACTACTCGTCATTATTATGACAACTATTAACGACTTCTGATTAAGGACCCGGTCTTGTGGTTTTAAGACCTTTTCTCGCCGCTGCAAAGGCCTCTCCTAAATAAAGAATAACTTACATCCTTCCTTAACTCCTTATTCTTCTTCATGTGTGCTATATTTTACTAAGACCGCTTAAATATATACTTATGTCGTGATGGGGCAAATAAGTCTTCTAATTTATTACAGTAAGAAATTTTTTTTTCTTAACAACCCCTTAATTTCCTCATCTTATTAACATTTTGTCAATAAGGTTCTGTTTAAGATGATAATTATTTACTGATAATTTGTATGCTAACTCCTTCGTCAAACATACACTGATTTAGTTAAACTAAGATTAATAATCAAAATTGTCATTATGTGTAATGAACACGAGTCACTTGTGACATACTTAGCACGCTCATACATACGCAATACATATATTACATACCCATACCTACTTGCGCATAAGATATATTTCTTAATCTTATTTAAAAGTCTTTTAATCATCATTTTATCATCATAATTTTATTGTGCTGGACGCAGGCCTATATGCGTCACTAATTGTATTAATTATTGTCGTTTGCACTAATAAACACTTTCTTCTCTATTTGTTTACCTTTCTTTAGAATGTAAGATGAATGAACGTGGTTATAATTATACATTCATACATATATTTTGCGTTTTCTTTACTCTATTGTGCAATGAACATTCAATCATTCAATACGACCTTGCTATTATTTTCTAACGCCAAATTCTAATATCTTAGAAATATCTGTAATTACTATTTATTTGTACTAATTTATTTAATCTAATGAAGCACATTATTTTGAGTGGTTTAACTTAATTTGTGTCTTACTCATAAATCACTTCTTAAGGTCTTGATTTGTTTTACTTTATTGATTTTGTTAGATTTTTACTTTGAAACTAGTCTAAATTCGCGTCACATACTAATTTTGTTAACTAAACACGCGACAATCGAACACAAAACAGTTACACCTTCAATAAACGGAATGAAATCAAAATATAAAACGAGATGTCAGACAATACGTCCTGTAAAACACATGTCATGCAAAAGTGTACATTAACGCTTCGATATATCAATCTTTTTGATTTTATTTATTTGACATTTTCTGTTTTTTTTTTTTTTATGAAAAAGATTTCTTTACTTTACTTTTAATTCCTCTTTATTTACTTTTGTTAAATAAGTAATAAATTCTCCTCTCCCAAATATTTCGATTAAAGAAATATTATACAATATTTAATAAGTTCTCAATATTTCAATATTTTAGTTTCTTGCATATTATTATTAGCAATAAAAGTTTATGTTTAAACTATTTAAATTATTATTTCAATTTAAAATATTTAATAATAATAAACCCTTTCTCAAATTCAGCCTTTCTTTTAAACTTCGATAATTTACGTATTACAATTTTATTTACTTTATCACACCAATTGAAATATTTGTTCTACGTTGTGTATTTTTTTATTTAGTTCTTTTCTAGTTGTGTCCTATTTTATTTTTATTTTTAGACACAATGTTCTAGATCCTGGTAAACGCGTACCACGTGTGATGGCCCAATGCCGAGCCTGAAGTCTCAGGCTGTCAGTTATGCTGTGATATATTTGTTATAATTTATAATGTGATCGTCTAGTAATTATTTTCTTGGTGGATAATTCTGTAATACTTGATTTTACTTTTTGTCCTTGCTAAACATAATAAGCAAACGAAAAGGGTTCAAAGAAAGTTTCTGTGTCGAGCTCTACCACAGCGACTTTCTGTGAATTAAGTTTTACGTAACCCCAAAAAGAGATGCCGCGTTGAAACCCTACCACATCAGGAGGAGCACCAGGGAACCTGCCGATATTCGGTGGTCTCTACGGAGAAACAACACGTCGACTCCCCTTGAAAGTTAAAATGTTAGCCTCTGCTGATTTGAGCAAACACTATACACCCGTTTTCCACATCTTCTGGAACGCCAGGATCCCAGCCGATTTTCGGTGGAGAAACGAGCTGTGCCACAGATTTCGAGACTCGCCCTGTTATTGTTGTTACGTAACGTTTATTATTTTTATATTCTGTATCTCGCAGTCAGACCCGAGAACAGTAGCTGCCTCTTTATATTTTAGAATGCATTCATTTAGTTGGTTTGTGTTTTATTTGTGTGTGTGAGTGGCCACTCTTGAGGTCAGCTATAGCGCTTTTATTTGTTTAGGGGAGCTCGTATTTCCTGACACTGTTCAGTACCTGTGATATACCCAAGTGTCAGCAGGATATCAAATAGATAATTACTTCTCTTTACTATGTAATGTCAGCAAGGATAAGATATTTGAAGCAACTTTATTGAGTAAATTATAGTTGCTTTAATTAGATCTTGATAGTTTCTTTATATTTAAAATTAAGGTTATTATTAATGCAAGTGAATTTGTAATTTAGAGTAAGGTGAATTTAAGAGCAGATTTATTTATTTAAGAAAAATTATAGATTATTTTATTTAGAGGAGAGATGAGGAAAACACAAGATAAATTAAATTATAGACTTTAGTTTATTAATTCTTTTTCTTTACTTTTAATTTAGTCTGATTTAAATCGAGGAATCCGAAGAACGGTATTCCTTGACCCTCTGTTCGATTTCTAGGCCAAAAGTATTCTAATGAAGGGGAAAAACGAACAGAAAAAGGAAAAAACCCCTTAGGCCAATTATTATCACTACTGCTATAACATTTATTTGTGATTCAAATTATGATTAAGTGCTAAGAAGTTTTATAGTAATAATAGCTCTATCTGAGTATAGTTTATGTCAATATCGAAGCGTAAAATACAGCGAAGAAAATAGGAATAGAGAAATAAGATTATCTTTGTGCTTTAAAATATAATTTAGTATGATATGCAGCTTTAGATTTAATGTTCAAGTAATATTATTAATATTGATTAGAATTGAAACTTTTATTGAACTATTTATTTATGTAGTTTTAAGTTTTAAAACCCAAAGTTCTTTGTACTCCCTGTCACTGACTCTATGATTAATCAACACTTAGAAATACACTGCACTATCGCTTCGACGCTCCCGGCTTGGTCTCCAGTTCTGCGTTGACTGTCCCTATCCTAGTTCCCCTACCCTATCTCTAACATCTAATCTCCTCCTACAACCCTAACCCTAAATCTTAACATCTAATTGGTCAGCTAAGTTCGGCCGCTCTCCATTGGTCGATCCGTCGATCTTGATTGGCCGGCTGCTCCCGCGCACCGACGCGCGACGCTTCTCCTTGCAAGCTCTCCTGTTGCCATGCGCGCCATCGTCAACTTCGCCACAATGAAAGCCCTGCTGACGTCACTCAGGCTTCAGCGTTTCATATGACTTCATAGCCGCTGCTATGCTTAGGACTTCATGTAGACAGCCTGGAATTTAGAAGCAAAATCCTTTGCGTAATCCGTTTCTATTGTACATACACATATTGTAAATAATATGTAACTTGTGATACACAGTGTTACACCGTAGGTGGAACATGTCTGGTAATACCATTGTGATAAAGTCATATCAATTAGGGTTTTGTTTATATGAATAATATAATTATGAAACTCGTTTAACATAAGACATAGTTGAGTTTTGTCTTAGGACTTAGAGTCGTTTTTTGCATAGCAAATCATAATGGCAGTTTCACCCTTTTTATCTTAATATTATCTTGTCTTGTCTGACATCTGTTTGGTGTAAAAGTTTTGGGTCGATAAGGATTTCTCTATCTTCCTACACGTGCTACAGCAAAACCATTGAACTTTATCTGCCTATTGTTTGGTGGTAATTTATATTTCTTCGAACCGTCTGTCTTGTGATGCCGCTTCCCGGGGTGTTTAGATATTTCCGTTTAAAAATATCGGTTTATTACTTACTGACAAAAGACCTCTGGCAGTTTTAATTTTTATTGTTGCCAAATGTGCATTTCTCGAAGCAATACTACTAACCATTACTTGTCTTTCTCACGCTCATCTTAATGGCGCGTTCGGTACCATCACAGTAAGAGGCACTCGGCTTCAGAGTTGAGAGAAGTCGTATGGTGAAATCCGCTCTTCGTCCAACTCTGACCCAACCCGTGCACGGTTCTGAAGCGTTCCAGTTGGAACTGCGCGAGCGTTTTGCCGAACTGGAATCCACGGCAGATGTGAGCAAGGACCTCGAAAGTGTGTTAAAATTAATTCGCGAAGTGGGAACCAGGCACTTCAAGGGGAAGCGGGGTAGCCAAAGGCGATTGAGCAAAATCGGGGGTCAAAAGTCTTTGCTAAAAGACTGGGTAGGAGCCACCTGACGAAGCTCAAAAACTTGGAATGCAGTATCGTCACATCAGTTCCGGAAATCCTCGCCGAGGTTAAAGACTTTTATGGCCGTATATATGCCTCACATGCCCCAAAGCCTCCGCCTGGCGTGAATGACCCAAGAGCCACACTGACACGCCACTTCACTGAAGATCTTCCGGTCGTAAAGCTTAAAAATTGGAAGGTTCCTGGCGAAGATGGAATCACGTCAGAGCTGCTCAGAACAGGAGGTACTTTAGTACTGAGAAAATTAAAGGAGCTATCTAATTCCGTCATAGCCAATGGAACTACCCCGAAGGCGAGGAGTGAGAGCGTGGTGGCGCTGTTTTTAAGAAAGGAGATAAAACTCTCTTCCTAAAAAAGTTCAGACCGATCTCGCCCTTAAGCCACGTCTATAAGCTGTTTTCGAGAATCTTCACAAACCGTCTCGCCGCAAGATTTGACGCCTTCCAGCCTCCGGAACAATCTGGGTTGGCGGCAATTGGCGGTACGTGGAGGTACTGAGACAGAGAAGCCTGTACAGTATGGCGTTGATGTCAGTTGCTCAGAGGAGTGAGACAGGGGGATGTGGTCTCTCCGAAACTGTTCTCCAACGCACTAGAGGATGTCTTCAAAACCCTAGACTGGAACGGATGGGCATCAACATTAATGGCGAATATCTCAGTCACCTCCGCTTTGCCGACAATATAGTGACAATGGCTGAATCGTTGCAGGATCTGCAAAAAATGCTGCACAGTCTTAACGCTGCCTCATTGTCAGTCGGTCTCCGGATAAACTTGGACAAGACTAAGGTCAGGTTCAATGAACTAACCATTCCGGAACCAATCTCGATCAATGGCGAAGTGCTCGAAGTTGTCCAAGAATACGTCTACCTCGGGCAGACGTTGCAGTTGGGGAGCGTGAAATCGCAAGAAGAGTACAGTTGGGCTGGGCAGTATTTGGGAAACTGCGTCGTATCTTCTCGTCACCACTACCGCAATGCCTGAAAGGCAGGGTGTATAACCAGTGTGTCCTACCCGTTTTGACATACGGAGCCGAGACGTGGAACATGACGGTGAAGCTGGCCCACCGGCTTAATGTCACTGAGCGAGCTATGGAAAGATCTATGCTTGTTATTTCGCTACGGGACAAAATCCGTGACGAAATCATCCGGCAGAACCGATGAGCGTTGGAGCAGACGGGTTCTCGAATGGAGACCGCGTCTCAGAAAACGTAGTGTGGGACGCCCCCCTGCCAGGTGAACTGATGACCTAAAGAAGGTCGCTGGTGGTGGCTGGATGAGGAAAGCGGGTGATCGTGCACTTTGGCGTGCCCTTGGGGAGGCCTACGTCCAGCAGTGGACTGCAATAGGCTGATTGATTGACCTAAAATTGGGGATGACATCAAAAGAAAAAGCCGTGAAAAAACATGAGAAGAAAAGAAAAAACGTTGAGAAGAGTTTTTGTTTTAGCTGTTATTTAACTCAGGAGCTGAGTTTTTGTTTTTTGTTGAACTAGTGCCATATTAAAATTTTAAGAAGCTTCTAGAAAAAACTTCTTAAAAATGTTATCCAAAAAGTAAATACATACTTTTAATTGCAACAAATTGTTTTTATTATCCCTTTTCTTGTCAATAGAGTACTTCAAATAATATGTCAAACAACAGGTAATTTATGTCCCTTGGACAACTAAAAAAGTCTCTTGGACAACTTTTGTCCCCAGATTTCGAACTCACAAAATTGACATGTTTCTGTCAAAAATATAGAAATAACCTGATTGAAATAAACGATTTTGTTTTATAAGCAATAAACAAATCTATTGAATTGTGGTCTTGAACATTCAACTACATGTAGGCTTTTAATATTATCTTTTCAACAATTAAATGTCAACGGTTGTCCAAGAGACATTGTAATTGGAAATAAGTCGAAAACAATAACTACGAACTTTAGTATAGCTATTATAAATAAATATATACTCATATTATTATACAACAAACCAGTTTGCTTTTACTTTCTCTTATGGTTTCATCATCAAAATAATATTAGTTTTGGTTGTCCAAGGGACAGATTTTTCTCTCATCGTCCTGATTTTTTGGTGAAATATCTAGTAACGGTTATAAAAAGTGCACTGCTCGTTGTTATATTTTAAACTCTGATAATACTTTTATCTATTGTCTTATTTCAATGAATGCCCAAAAATAATCACTCACATTTTTTTCTAAAATATTCCTGGCTGGACAAAAAATAGTTGATCGACCCATTTTCACTCTCCTATCCGCGAAGGGGTGAACAGAGCTTTAGTAGGCTCGCAAGGAACACACACTAAAACCACGTTTGGCAATATTTTTGGGATAAGAATCGGCCTGTATGCATTGAGCTATTATTACTACGTATAGAGAAGACACCACCCCATCACAAGTGTTCCGTTCAACTGTGGCCGGCCGGCCACAGTTCATTCAGTTGCTTACTAGCTCTTGAGCGCTTCAGTCATGTTTGTTTTAAAGCGAAAAAACGTGTGAAAAGTAATAATTCTAGTAATGCGGCGAAGTGCAATGGAACAACTTTCCATCGGTGAAAAACTATATAATCATTTTTAAACTTAATTCGAGCAAAATATTTAGCGGACGTCATGTTGCGTCATTTGTCATAGATGAAACATTTAAGATTTGTCATTTGGGTGTGTACAAGTAACAAGAGTAGATCATGTCTTTTACCGTGGGAAATTATAATCTTACACATTTAGTAATAATGTAATGTAAATCAAGAAAGATGAAAAACAATTAATTGCTTTTTTTAAATTGATCGTTTTCATTGATTGATTGTTTGTACAGGTACGTACATACTATTTATTTATTACGAGATATTTTGTAACATTTTATTACTTCAAGGTTTCCACGTCTGGGCCGTAAATAAAGGGAAAAATTGTTAAAGTTCATTGAATATTGTTTGTTTCGCAGAGTAAATTCAGTACTTATAACTAAAATAAATATTATAATTCAATTTATTTGTCAAACATCTTTAAATGTTCCCACCCAATTGAATAGGCAGAATATAAACAAAGTGTCGCGTCTATGACGGTCACATCGCATCTATGATTTATTAGCCGGCCCCTGCGCACCCCACACTGCCGCGCTTGTTGCACAGATTTTGTAGGCAGCGTCTTTTCTAGTACGTAGTATATTATACTTCAATGCCTGTATGTACCTAGCTGCCCCGAAATAACCTAGACGTACTACATACAACGATTTCTAATTTCAATAATTCCGATCTGCGTTAATAAGTGGGCACCCAGCATGTTAAATAAAGATATTAACTTTGACCTTGCCTTTGACTTTTTAATCCCTTCAGCCACATTCGTAACTAAGTAGTTCATAATCAACACCGAATTATAAAAGTATTATAAATAAATATGTGCTTGTCGGACACCGCGCGGCTTCACGCTTTTGAATATGCGGAAAATAGACAAATACTTTTTCTTTTTTTTTTCATTTTACTTATAATAATATTAAGTACAGAGGACAAAGGATATAGTCAGGCCAGGCTGCTTGAAACGGATTAAGTTTTCTCTAGTAATTATTTATGCTTTGTCATGAAATTTCGCATAATCTCTCTAGTATTAAAGCAATTAAAATCATTTACTGTTCATTTGTACGTAGTCATTTGCAGTATGCCTCACAAGTCTGGAATCCCAATTATAAAATTGGATGTAGTTACACGAAAAGGATCCAATCCACAACATTGTCAAAAATGACTTAAGTACACCAAACTGACCGCAAATATCGCTTCTATCGTCCAGTAATAAAAATTTGACAAAAAAGAAGAGGTTTATCTTTTTTACCAGCCGTTGAACCAACCAACATGTATGACAGATTTTTTTGTTCTTTCACCATAAACAATCCAATTGACCTGGTTCACAGCCTACAATATTAACCATTTATCTTAAAAACGAATCAAGCACCCTGGATTGTTATTGTGTAATTACAATTTGTTCATCACCTATACTTAATTAAAAATATAAAAACGATCCACAGCGCTTGGTTCTCCTTGCTGAATATTCTAACACCTACATTTAATAATTAAAACGATCCAAAATGCTTGGATCCTTTTCGATAAATTCATTTCCAAAGTAATATGCCAATAAGATTTTCAACGAACTTCTTAGAGTGTAGATGGTAACTAATTATATCTATCTCTCCCAAAAAGTACTAAAAATTAAATGTATTTTTGATCGCAGTATTATTTTGTTGTATTATTTTGTTTGCAAAGAATTCACTACATGGAGCGTTTTAAAGAAATTTATATTAAGCATGCGCCAAAGAAAAAGTAATAAAATGAAAAGGATCCAACCCACCAAAACACATATTTCTCCGAAAATACCAATCGTCCCATAAATATACTATTAACAATAAAAAGGTTTTAATGTTTCTCACAAAACATAACACTTTAAATTTATCTTGAAACAAACACCTATGAAGAAAATCATTTTGAACTTCAAACTTCAATATCTCAAAAGTGACTTTGTGTGGATTGGATCCTTTTCGTGTAACTACGTCCAATTTACAATTCGCGTATTGAAGGTATCCAAAAAAGATTTTTGAGATATCATGATTTTAAAACTCGTCAGAGAATATCTGGTTACCATCAGCGCTGTAGCAAATATCATTTCCTGCCGCTAGAAGCTAGACGACATATTGGCGACATCTGCTATTTAGTTGATATTGCTAATGGGACATTAGACTGTCCTGAACTTTTAACAAACATTTATCTGCGAACCAATCAACGAGGCCTAAGACGGCGACCAGTCCTAAGTGTTCCGAAAGCGAGAACCGACTATAGGCGAAACTCGTTTTTGGTTCGTGCATGTTCTAGGTAATTTTAATAAATTTAGAGCTTTTTTGCACCAGCACAGCAAGTGTGGAACGGCTATTGACAAAAACGCACTTTGTTTGATTTTGCTCCAGTAGGTGATTTGCATGTCCCTTGATAGGTAGGTACCTAGCAATAGTTTTTTTTAAATTTCGTCTTTTCTCTTGTGTTCTCTTCTTTCAATTACCGTCTGTTTGTGTTGTGATTTGATTTGTTTTTCTATTGGTGAAGATTTGTTGTAAGCATTTTACTCTTCTCTATCTTTCTACTTATATTTGTCTGTAAATCTTCCAAAAAAAAAAAAAAAATTGTGCAGTTCGGTAAACTATACATGTAAACAAAATTTCATGTAAAAATATAAAAAATCTCTTGGGAAAATTCAAACCGTTTCAAGCGGCCTGGCCTGCCTATATCCTTTGTCCTTTATACATCAACAAAAATGCTTAATCTAAGAATTCGCCAAACTACAAAACTGTTTATTGGCGAAAATGATGCACTCTTAATTAAATCACAGCACATTTACCTTAATTACCACTCAGTTACAGAACACTAAATCACTAGCTGTCCGCCCGCGGCTACGCTCGCGTTATGTAAGATTTTCCCATGGGAATAAGACTTTTTTCCGTAAAAACCTATAACCTATTTGCTAATGCAGGGGCAAAACTATCTCCATTCTATATAATTACATTCTACATTATATATAATTATAATTTATAATATTATATGTGATGATGATATCATGATACCAATTCATATATGAATGAAAGTAAATACAAACCTCAGTTCAATGTTTACTTTATAGGTACAGAGCGTCTAATAAGAGGAGCAATTAAAAAGTGGCATAATGTAGTGTCGTCACTTTCAAATCAATATATTGGTGAAAACAGGACGGCACTACAGTGTTGCCACTTTTTAATTTCTACTCTTTTTAGACTCACTGTAGACTCAGTGAGAGTATTCGTCCAAATCTTTAATGTGGGTCTACAGTAAAAATGAGCGTATTTTATTATTAAAACGTAAATTTTCCAAACGATACCTGAATATTTCCGTTTTAAAATAACAAACATAATAAAAACAAGCGTTTTATTATGTTTTACAAAGTTGGAAAGCAATATCTCGCAATGTATCTAACGTACGGTACCTATATGTAATAATAACCAAACAAAACAATCATCAATAAGTCATTCTTTAAAAGCTGACAGGTCCGTTTGGACTCAACGTAGAAGACTTATGTGATGTTGGTGTTTAGTATTTATCGGATGATGGCACTGTTGTGGAACCACGTCTCGGGAAACGTAGTGTGGGACGCCCCCCTGCCAGGTGCACTAATGACCTAATGAAGGTCGCTGGTGGTGGCTGGATGAGGAAAGCGGGTGATCGTGCGCTTTGGCGTACCCTTGGGGAGGCCTACGTCCAGCAGTGGACTGCAATAGGCTGATTGATTGATTGATTGACTGTTGTAGAAAGTCCGCGTCTGGTTTACTACTGGCATATACAGGGTGTTCCAGGATTCCTGTTCAGCGAAGGTGTGGAGTTAAGGGACACCAATACCTATCTATCGATTCAGCTATGTATGTTCCGTGATATTTTTGTTATTTTTTTAATAGAATCTCGAATCGGCTGAATCAGCTTAAAAGTCAGTTCCTTTATAACTTACGTTTCTTTTAATGTATCTTTGAATGTTTTAGCCATAATCACTGAAATAGAGCTTCGGTGTATTCAGCTTAGGTGTAACTCTACACTTCTTACCAGAATGTTTGACGTGACTAGATTGGCTCAATCAAAACAACCTAGACTAACCTAAGTAACCTAACCTAGAGCCGGCCCTGCTACAAGTAACAAGTTATGCCCCACAGATCACAGGTCGGGCCAACAATGGAGTAGAGATAACTTTCACATACAACACTGATGAACTACACCTAACGCTATTCACACTTATAATTTTGTCATACATTCTGATGCTTCACGATCATAACCTTCTCTTCAATGAAATATATACCTTAAAATTATGTGTGTTACGATTGATGGCATTCCAAAAATATGTCATAGAAGAATAAACTAACCATTGATTGCAATTGGCATGTGCTCGAAGAGAAAGCTTGCGCCTACGGCGTTTTGAGACAAGTTTCGTTCGAAGAATTTGCAATGGAAGAGCTTTACATAAGAAACAGGCAAACAATTAGATAATCATTTATTTTACACTTAACGCCCAGTAAGAGAGTCGGTATAACTTCAACCTATCCTAATTTTCATTATTATGTTGCGATGCTCCAAGTCCATGTATGGAATCAAATGATGATGATGATCTATCCGACCGATATCGGCCATGGCGACCATTTCTACAAAAAAAAACAAATGGCATAGTTCCCTGAGACGTTATTTGCTGGACAAAGACAAACGAAGACCTCCCCCAATTTGATATGTATGAACTTACATCAGGTTTTTTCCAGGCTCTATAAATAGGTTTTTATTTTCCTTTGCAACACGAGTTGAACGAAGTGTTAAACCTCCTCATATCATAAAAAAATTACAAAGCTACTCCTTTAGAAGTTATAGCGTTATTTTATCTTCAAATCTTTTCAATAAATCGTGAAACTTAAATAAACCAACATAGTCACTTTCTCATCCGTAATATTAGTGTGTGCTTGAAAATTATAATAAACATTATATTTTGTTCTCACCTATTTGCCAAATGCATATTTGTAAATCTTAGTCTGAGATTATATTCAAAGATAGTATAGTATAGTCTATCTCATCAAATTACCTAATTACCACCCACATTGTATTTGTAAAGATATTTTAAAATACTTTTATATCGTGCGATCAGAAAATAGTTAGGCAATAGATACAGGCCGAATTGTGCTAAGGCCAAATAATCCTTAAAATTAAAAAGTGCTAAATATATTGATATTTGAATTAATAATAAAGTGTTGTAAGGCTTACTAAAAATATGATTACTTAGAGCCGTGTGGTGACGGCAGAGTAGAATACATTTGTCACCAACCCCTACTCTTCCCGTGGGTGTCGTAAGAGGCGACTTAGGGACTACACATTGAACAAGGAACGGGCAGCAGCGCTCCCTGATACAGTAACCTTTTAATCTGCGATCTCCAACCCGCCTGCCAAGCGTGAAGATTATGGCGAAACCCTCCACTTAAGTGGAGGAGGCTCATAGTCCAGCAGTGGACTGTCGATGGAATGTAACTAATGGAATGTAAACAATGCGATCCCGTAAAATTTCTTTTTCACAGAGGAGAAGATAAGTTACTGAAAAATATTTATTCGCAAGAATAAATTCTATACAAGAAATATTCTGTTAAAGAAAATTGGATGTACAATTTTGTAGCTTGTAAATTTTTTACTTCAGAAATCAACTTTATAAAGTCTTCAAATAAAGAATTTTTGAAACTTATTCGTAATAAAAAGAACCTTGTAACATTGTCCGATCGTTCGGTACCTAAAACTTGCGTAACAGGTCGGAACGGTAGTCGGTAGCGTTATTGTAGCTTTAGTCATTAAGGTCAGTAACTTTCTTATTTTTTTACACTGACAATATGCATTGTTTTGTATGTACTATGCCTACCAAACTATTTAGAAACATTTTACTATATGGATAATTTAACAACTCTGTCGTAATCAGGAGAAACCTGTTAACTCTGCGACTCTATAGGTACGACGGCTTTTTAGCTTAAGGTTAGAGTAAATTTTTAGCATTATTATATATTTAAATCTAATATAATATTAGAACCTGAATATAAAATAGAACATTATGATTTTGTTTTAAAATGACCTAAGGTTTCTTCCGGACCGGTGGTGGTGGCAAAGATTTCTGACGCGAGCGAAGCGATCGTCTTTTATTTCCTCTGAGGGTGGTGGTGTCTGAATCTGGACTTCTTTTCGTTCACCTTTTCCTTTCTGGGTGGTTTCAACCTTCTTATTAAAATTTTGGTCCTATTTCGAACAAAAGTATTTATCCTTTATTATTGTGAGTCCTCCTACCACAGCTCTTGTCTTGTCTTAATGAAAAAAATGCTAAGAGCAGCTGAAGGGTACTTTTCACAGCGATGTTTTAATTTCAGAACAAAGTGCAGCTTGTATTTCTGACAACCACAGAATACGTCACCTGTAATTATAATAGTGCAGTACAAAAGTAATCAAATAAGCTCCCCACGCTTCTTTTGTTAATAGACAACATCTAAGCGCGGTAATAATATTTTATGATGTGCTTTACAGGATAATAACAGTATAATAACTTGCTGTATCATCATATTATACAAGTAATCTTTACGACTACTTATCTTTTAATCATAATCGTAGACGCGTCTTGTTCTCCTTTGTTCTTCAAAGTTATAATTAATGATCATTTGCATGAAAATTAAGAATGTCTTCAACTTCTAAAAGGAGTATTATGGTTTTTTATTTACAAAAAATAGACCATGTATTGCCAATGTTGAGTAAATGAAAAAAAATAAATGTTGAAATTGTGTGCAATAAAGAATATATCAAATATATAATATAAATATTTTTACGTTACTTGCCAGCCACAGACTCCATTAAACCATGTGTGCACGTATTATGCAAGTTACACGCTGACCATTTACCCACCGCTAACAAAATAAGTTAACCGATGCAAAGCCTCAAGCCATGTAGTGCATACCTAATTAACACGTTAGCACAGGCATTAGCTTGTTTTACTCATTTTTAATTGTTTTTGAACTAGATATTGGGCGAGAAACTCTTCAAAATGAACGATTAAAAAGTATAAATAAAGTATACGCAATACTCAAAGAAATTCGAAAGTTATTCATCATCATAAGGTCGACAACCGACCTCACAAACCCTGGTGTCAGTGTTGTAGAGCCGCCTAAGGCCACTGTCTTGGCTCGTGTAACGGATAGTAGCCGGAACCAACGGTTTAACGTGCCTTCCGAAGCATGGAATCATCTTTCTTTTCGGACAATCAGGTGATTCCTCCTATTTATCTCCTCCAGGTCCTA
The DNA here is from genome assembly GCA_951230895.1 of Carpatolechia fugitivella. Lineage (NCBI taxonomy): Eukaryota > Metazoa > Arthropoda > Insecta > Lepidoptera > Gelechiidae > Carpatolechia > Carpatolechia fugitivella. The sequence goes on from OX579650.1 coordinate 5,446,912, forward strand.
ACCAAACTGGGGAAAGTCTCACAAAGAGATCTTTGCTTGACAGTGTCCCCACCGGGAATCGAACCCGGGACCTCCGTAATGGGCGACTACTCGGCCACGGAGGCTGTTTTGAAAGTTAATGTGATGACGTGAAATAAGTACAATTTTTATTTCGAGTCTAAAAATATAATTTCTAGATCTCAAATTATTTAGGTTGTATTGTTACTTTATGTTTTCAATTGTTATTTTTTAATGTAAAATTCTCTTAAATTGGCTATTGATATAATGAAAAATTTGATTTCTATAATAAACATGATGACAAAAGCAAACTGGACGTGTCGAACAACACGTCCATTGCTAATAATACAAGTTGCCCGAGATGTAATCGTCAACACCGGACAAAGTAAACAGAGATTGATCGAGTGATTTGATCGGACGTGTTGTCTTGTCTTTGTTGAGTCGTCAATATCCGACGCAAACGCCTGCAGCTATTCGACAATAAAGGTAACCCAAATAGTCAACGCTTATGAAAGTGTTAACAGGTGACTATATAACTTTCCACCCACGACTCATCCGTGTGGTTTCAGAAACGTTTTCCCAAAGAAAGGAGATGTTTCCCGCAGGAAAAAGTAGTTTGTGTGTTATCTAGTAGGACTAAATTGCTCCTTATAACGCAGGATGTCGGCCTCGGCTTGTTTTGCGTGGTTATCAGATTTTCCTATTAGAAAATTTGGGAAGCAATTTTTATAAATCATTAAAAGCCCCGTAGCCTAGTTGGTAGTATGCCTGCCTTCGAAGCACAGGGTCGCGGGTTTGAATCCCGCCCAAGGCAAACATTTGTGTGATGAACACTTATGTTTGCCTTATGTCTGCATGTTGTTTATATATATAAATATGTATTTATCTATTTAAGTAATGTCTATCAGCTGTTTGATACCCATAGTACAAGTTCTGCTTAGTTTGGGATTAGATGGCCGTGTATGAGAAATGTCCCCAAAATATTTTATTAAAAAATCCGTTCTTTATGCTTGCCTACGTCATAAAACCAAAGCTATAGTTAAAAAGTTACAAAGTTTGCGGCGCATTATTTTGTGAATCGGTAGTTTCGACCTGTCAGTCAGTCAATCAGTCAGACAGACAGTTTATTCTTTTGATACAGAAGATAAACAGCCGCCGCTTTCAAAAAAATATAAAAGAAAAACATGTTACTCGTATTATTATTATTGACTAAGTTAAAACTGTGTCTAAAACTGTTTTTGACTGTACCCTCCTAATTGACTTGCTGTCGACTAAGATTAAAATATCACATTACAAAATCACAATATAAATTGTTCTCCTAAATTAGTTGAGATATCAGTTACAAGTGAAAGGTCTTAATTTATTCTGACAGATGAAAAAGCAGGCACTTAACAAGTGTCTAATGTTTTACTTTCATTGATTTCTAATCAATTGCTCTTTCAAATTAAAAGAAATTATAGTGTTAATTAAAAGTCACTTTCGACTTAAGAGCTAAATACAAAGGCGGTGATAAAAATTAAAATAGAAAATCTAATGGTAGTCCAAGTAATGACAGAACGAAACCTTTGTGACAGTAATTGGTAATTTTACTACGTTGTAAAAGTAATGGCACCGATAATGAGATCGTCATCAAAGCCTTATTAATACCTACGATGTTGCATTTCTAGCCTTTACATGAAATAATTACTTCAGTCGTTGGTATAAGTTTTCTAATTAGTTAACTCCAGGCTTTTTCTAATAGCTACTACGAGTATTCTACTAGCAAACTATTATTCTCAAGCACACTTCATAGGACGTTTCTTTTGTATGACAAAGTAAGATTTACTAGTATTTATTTAAATGCATTTTTGGATAGACGAAAACGCGATTTAAATGTTGACTTAATCTTGTTTAAACTTTTAAATTTATTACAAAATAAAAATATATTTTCATGGTGAGATTAAGTAGTTCTGTGTTAATTCCCGACCAAGCTACGTAAATGCAATTCACGTATGAATAATCATTCATTGCATGCGTGAAATCGCTCGCTGTTCTGTAAGTAACAGTTAATTTAACCATCTTGCTGGAAAATTCCGACGATATAAAGCCTTAAATTCGTAACTTGTTGTCCACGTGGATAAAAGCATGACGGACCCACAAGCCCGCTTTCCTCATGCGCCAACAATTTATAGCTTCTTTTCATGATCTTCATGATTAGCGAAAAAGAGGTGACTTTTCCACGTGAATATTTCTTCGGATGAGTTGACCACAATGTCAAGACGCGCGATCGTCTTTTGTTACTCTGAGGTAGAAGTGGCCGTAAACAATGAATGAAATTCCAAGCGTACAACTACAATGTCATTAAAGTTAATAACTTTCTAGTCCCTTTGATTTAGTAGTATTTATTTTACCGACATAATACTCAGCCAATTTTTAACGTATTATACGGATGCTTTTGTTTTTTTTTTTTTTTTAATATTTCAATATTTATTAAACTGCCAATTTAATGTGTGGGATAAAAACTAAGTAAAATTAATAGGGGTCAACTCAACCAAACGCATCGGCTTGTTTTAATTTATTGGTCATTAAGTGAAATTCTTTAGATATTTACTGGTTTCTAGTGGTGTTCATTTTGCCTCAAATCGTTTAAATTTCCAACCGTGATCACTGACCTACTCATTTACACTTGCGCCCAACACACCGGAAAGACACTGGAAACTGCAATGTGATTGTAAAAAAAACTTCAGAAAAAACCAGTAAACATAAATTAAGCCTGTTTTTAGCCGTGTGGTGACGGCAGAGTAGAATACATTTGTCACCAACCCCTACTCTTCCCGTGGGTGTCGTAAGAGGCGACTTAGGCACTACACTTGAACAGGGAACGGGCAGCAGCGCTCTCTGATACAGTAACCTTTTAATCTGCGATCTCCAACCCGCCTGCCAAGCGTGAAGATTATGACAAAATCCTCCACTTAAGTGGAGAAGGCTCATAGTCCAGCAGTGGACTGTAACGGGCCGTTGATGAAGCCTGCTTTTAAAAAACCGCAATTTTAAATCCGTGAGTTTATTTACATTACAAAAACTAATTATTTCTGCTCCGAAACCGGCGCGTAACCAGATCATTTACGTTATAAAAATAATATAAAAGTAATTTATACTTCATACTCATAATTACATAAACCGAGTAGTGTTGATATACTCTCGGCCTGCGGCTATTCTGTATCTGAAATGTTCTTACAAGTTACCTGTGATGTTCATGGAAATAAAATTGATAAAAGTTGTTATTTCGCTTAGGAATAAAGTGAAATGTAATTAGCAGAAATAATAAAAACCAACAAACTCATATCCCATCCAATTTCAATTCAATTACAATAATTTAAATACATTTACTTTTAAATATTTTAATACTTAATTCGACCTATTTCACATTGATTTTAAACTTAGACGTTCTATGAATATAAAAACATCCATTTTAAATGCTACTCTACCTATTTTTCTGTACTCTACCTGACATTTAAACTTTGTCCTTTACGTTCATATTAGAAATTCAAACAAAAGTATGTAATAAAATTAATCCACATATCATAAAATATGTCCAAATTGAAGGTAGTAACAAAGAGGACTTACATTTTTTCCGGATCTCAGTTTCCGTTATTCAGTAAGAATCCTGACCACAACGCGGGAAAGAAGAGTTTCAAATTGAGTGGGCCTATCAAGGGCTAAAACTATAAGAACGCCAAAAGTAAGTAGGTAAGTATTCGTGGTGACATTAATGCTGGCTCGTGGTCACTAGCTTCACGGTAGCCACTTCAATTATACACGCTTTCACTTTCATTTTAAGAGCCGACAGCACCCAAGTTTTTACGAGATTGTAGATATTTACATTGTTCGAGTGCCCGAAAATGCAAAGTCATCTTTATGGAATGTTGAAGAATATTTGGGAGGACTGCAAATGACGTTTGAAAAGGCTTGAGAGAGATCGTCATTATGCTGTTTTGTATGTCTACTAAGTAATGCCATCAATGGGGATCGTACTCTTCCTTTTACCATATTTTATGAATTATTTTTAAAATATAGATTAGTAGCAGACGATTCGCAGTTTACAGTGATTTTTTAAAGTTTCAATATGTCTGTCTGTTTCAAAAACGATTTTTTGTATGGAGATTATATGGCGTTACTCACAAATTACGTCACAAGTGGGTATGTGCTTGTCTAATCTTGAATTTCAAATCTTTATAACTTTATAACTCGGTCAATTTTAAAGATAGAGCAAAAATTTTTTTAGTGATCGATAGCAGACACTAAAAAGTTTGGATTTATAAAATAAAAACAAAGTAGTCCGATCCCCTATTGTTTTGACCTCAAAGAGTATTGTGAACTGAAAGCTGAGCTTTATTATGATAAGTTGTATCCATCCAGTGAGAGTCATTCGTTCTCTTTTGATGTGAAATTGCATAAAACTTCATAAACAGCTCATATGCGTCCACCGAGGGGCTCGAGCCTACCCACCAATTTATTTTTATTTAGCATTTTAGTTAGCTAAGATGTTTTATGATGGAAGATAAATAAGAATAAAATCACATAGTAAAAAATATACATCTTTATTATTTACATGAAGATTTATTACAAGCATAACAAACAAACAATCTAAATTAAATTCTACCAACGCCTGTTTTTCTTTGATATTCGATCAAAACCTAATTACGAAATTCATCTCATCACTTTTAGAAATTATTGATATCAAAAGATTGAGACACACTTTTGATTAATATAGGTAAGGTAATATAAACACTTTGGTGAGTTGTGCCTCACAATATAGTAAATCCAATCCATACAAAGATCTTATCAAGCCCTAAAGAAATAATATCACAACATTCGTAATAAATAAATTGAGCATTCTAAATTGAAACGGTAACATGGTAAATATGACAACATCCTCATGAACCAGAGGATGTTATTCGTCCGAAGTAAACAAATTGCTTGCGACATTAGACCCCAAAAAATCTATACTTTGTTTACTATTTATGTAACTTTATGACCATTAAATATTTCCGCCAGTCTTTCTACTCTAATCATCTAGCCGCAGGCTAAACCAAGATAAATGACGCCAAACGTGTGTAATCCCTTAACCACAGATACATAAATAAAGAACCTATAGCCCCTTATTTCCTGTCACTGGGTAGTTTATGTATCACTTATATCACTCCAAATTTTATAAAATTCAATATCTAAGGACTACATGAACCTCATATTAAGAAATATTCAGGGCCGACGTAGGAACCGCATTTGGGAAAATCTGACGGCGCTTGTACAAAGTCTCTATCTCTACCTACTTTCAGTATGAAATCTAATCCTCTTGTCCAATGAGAAGAACGTTCGTCCCTCATCATCCAGTACCCTGGATTATCAGCCTTAAATCTTAGAGCTACAACTCCAAACTTGGGTATTACCACAGTGTCTTTTACCACCGGGTCAACAAGGTTTTTCTTCTCAAAAAGCTGGTTTTCTTGATTCATTCTCACGACGGCTTCCTTATCTAAGCTGTTGTTGAACTCTCTGATGCCGACCACGTGGAAACTGTAGCCGTGAAGGTGGAAGATGTGGTCTGATTCTCCACCTGGAAAGATAACAAACATTAGTTATGACCTGTCTTTTTGCCAAGTCGAAAGCTTTCATTTATTGTGTACAATTCGACCTAGATCTTAAGAAAATAAAGTGTATTTTTTCTATGTGTGCCAGTGCTTGAAACTAGTCCACAACTGGTCAACTTATTGAATGACGTAACATGGGGTTAAGTATGGCAAATTTTAAACTTCCACAGCCCATGTCACTATTTTAGCGTTCCATTGTGTGAGCCCATTGTCTAAAGAAAAATAATAAAAAAAAAAAAAACAAATCTTTCAACAGTCAGTTAGCAACTTGAAAAAAAACACATTCAATAGATAAATACTTAAAAAATAATTTACATAATAATAGGTACTTTCTTGAAATGGGATGACCAAAAAACATTCACATAAATACACGATTAATTCTGAACCACAAAAATTCAGTGGCACCCTAATCTACAAATATCAACACGTCTCAATACAAAACTAACCGTATTATCTTAGACGTATTATCGAATGTGTTATAAATAACTTATAATCAGTGTTATAGTGGTACGATAATATAGTAATAACGTATAACGTTGTAGTAAATCAAAGGCGCCGCTGTCAGCCCCCGCTGGCCCGGGGGTCATAAATCCCCCACTTTGATTAGCATTGTGGCTACCGGCACAGACACTAGCCGGTTACTAGCGACAGTACTAGAATAGAGCAATTCTGTAACTAGGGCATAAATTTAATTATGCACGTGCGCGGATAACTAGACTTTTTAAGATGCTTTGCTTGAAAGTTGTACTTTACGCGGCAGTAAACTGTATGAATAGAACTTTATTGCACGCTCATGGAAAAATAAGTACTATACAAAACATTAAAAACAACAAACAAAATTTAATAGTACAGATACCAACCTTATGCACTTTTCATAAATTAAATATTTTTAGCAATAGAACCAAATTATTGCCAATTTCGCAGCGTTAACATAGTTTTTTGGCGTATGTATGAGTAATTGGATTCGATGGTTACTTGCTTGATAATAATATGAATAAAGGAACCAATCGGTATTACTGTTCAGTGAACTTTTTAGACATGATGAAACGAAAAGCTAATTACCTCTTTTGGTGAAAGCCTGTTGCCTACAACCATGTTAACTAAATACTGCAATATCTCTCGGGTGGTAGTTCTATATATGACACAATAATATTTATCTCACAACTTTTCAAAATATAAATAAATACAAATTGATTCGCTCAGCAGCACTGATCAGTTTGTAAAAAAAAAGTAAAAAATATATACATATTATTATATATATTTTTTGGATTTTTTAAGACAGAAGCTGTTCTGTTTCACAGTCTGAGCGACCACCTGAAAGGTCAAGTCCGCGCCCACTAACCTAACCTAACCATTTTGGAGGAAACAGCAGCGGTTCTTTAAAAAAAACACCCGAAAGATTTTGCGCTACATTTTGTATAAAGTTAGAGGTCAAGCGAAATAGCTGTAATATTAAACCTTCAAAGGCCTTTTATTATTATAATTTAAAATCTTTTATCTCTCTACATAGTAAAAACTTCTATATTCTTTTTCACCTACAGAACTAGAATCAAGAGATTTCTTCAGAACATTAACAAATATAAGAGTTGTTTTTATTTGCTGTTTGATCCTATCATATAAATCCTTATTCAATGGCTGCCAACCGCTCATTACTGCCATCACCTGACTGACACACGATCGCAATGCAATCAGAACAGCACTAGGTGTATAATTTGATATTATCAACCCACATTAGCACGTCCGGTAACCAGATCAAGTGAAAGTGTTTTGCTTCAAGTAGATTATTAACCGGTGTCGTAAATATCGTTTTTAAATAAGTATCAATTATTGTTTCGGATCTGGCTTTAGATGTGACAAAAACAGAATTAATTTTGTAAATAATAACGTAATTATAAAGTAATAACGTAATTTTATAATCAATTAACGGAACATGTCTTTTTCGTTCTTTATCAAAGTAGAAATGTTTTTGACACGCTCCTACTTTAAAAACCGTTTTTCTCAGTTCGTAGGTAACTACTTACTTTTTAACAAAATATTAAAAACGAAATTAAATTATTGAGAAAATCCTGAAATTCTTGGCTAGGTTATGAAGACATTAATAGCTCCATAATGGACAAAATGATCACAATTGGAGCACGTTTTATTTATTTTTTTAACTTAGAACCTTTACGTACAGTCAGCAAAGAAGATACAAGCCATTTGATACCGTTTTCTTAGGTAATTAAATATATATTATACTTTGTCATAAAATTTAGTATAAGCAATTTGTAAGTAAAATTAAATGATCATCCTGAGAAAACTTCAACTGTTTCGAGCGGCCTGTACGGTTATCTAGTTTGCTGACTGTACGTATGTAAGTAAGTAACGAAACATGCAAGCCGTGAAAGTTTAAATCTTTTCTACGTTCAAAAGGGTCAACGTCAAACGAATCGTAATAGAAATTTTTAGTCGAATTAAATCGGGTCAACCGGTTATAGAATTATCAAAGCAAAGGTTAGAGTTAATTTTTAATCAGTGCTTATTCTACGCATATTTAAATATGTTACATATGTCACCAACTTTTCCCCTTTCTAGGGTTCCATACCCAAACAAAGGGTGACCTATTACAAAGTCTTTCATGAACCGTAATAGGTAGACAGGTGAAATTTTCACATAGTATGGTTTTTATCCCTTCGGCCGTTATAGAACCGGAGTTTCTTATTTTCGCTTTAACATGAAATAATTAAAATAAAATGAAGTTAAGAATTAAAAGGAGTTCAGTAACCTTTTGTCTTTGCTCGGTTAATATTACCGTTAATATTTTAACATTGTGTTAAATTTTAATCTTGTACGATATGGAACTCTTCGCCTGCGAGTCTGACTTGCACTTGGCTGGTTTTATTTTACTAAAATGTATCCTTCCACCTTTAGATTTTGCTGAGTACTGCCTTCGTGTATGTATTTAGTTCAAGATTAAATGTGTATGACAAAAGGTGAAGTTTGCGAGGCGTTTAGGTAGTTTATTTTCGTAAGCATCGGTTTAGACTCTAAGTCTAGAATAGATAGTTATTTTTAGATTTACAAAGAACGTGGTAAAGAATATTTTACTTCTTCATGATATTTATTTGTCATCTTTATCATTATAATCAGCTTTTAATTTTCTTTAAGGATCTTGTTTGTTGTTTGTTTTTAATACTTGTGGTGTGGCTTACGGGGGCATTTTTTGTAATACGTATTAGTTAACTTTAAATTAAACATAGATAGAACCATATGAATGCTTTTTATAGAGCATTTATCTATCTATCACTCCCACACTAATATAGAAAGATCGTGTAATGTAATTAACTATTCCTCAAGCAACAACAATAGAAAGTAACCTTAATAGAATATTGATATTAAACTTTACAATGAATGATTGATGTCTTCTTTGAAGTACATACAAGTAGTGGTGTAACACTTAAAAAGCGACTTTCGAGGTTAATTGCTATTTATTTATTCTACACGTAACTAAATTCACACCATCATCCATCACCCCAGAAACCTACTTTTATGACTTGAATAGGTCTAGTAATTATGATTTCAGTTAAAAATCTTTAAACTTGTAATCTTTATTGTGTACAACAAATTGTTAAATAAATAAAATAAACTGTGTGTACTTATGCCTTAAACCTTTTAAACTATACTACGAGCACATACTATTCTTTCTAACATCTTCATAGATATGAATCATTTCTAAATATACGCTCAAATACCTTTACTAGGTTACTTAGGTGTTTGACTATTCGGCATCAAAACAAAAGGCATGATTACAAGCATGAAACGCCGTTCTTCGCCTTTTATATTTAGTGCGGTTTTCATAATAACGACATAATTTTCTAGTTTATTCATCCTTAGGATCCCTCCTACAAATATGTCGTCTTAGTGCTTGCCAACAATCTATAGACGTTTCAAGTTTCTTGATCCAATAGTTTTGGCCCTGTGTTGATCTGTCAGTCCCTGTTAGTTTCTACTTTTATAAGCCATCTCTATAAATATTGAATTGAGTACCTTTAATGAAATAACGCAAAACCTCTCGGGTTTTAGAACTTTCCCGATTTTTTTTAATTTGGTTTGCCTTTAAGACATCCAAAAGAATATTACAATCTAGCCTAAAGACTAATGAGTAATTCAATTTTAACTTAAATTGCTAGGTAGATGTTAGCTAAGAATGTGTCCATCAACACTTTTCTTATTGTCTCAACTAAGGGGAAGACACTTTTCATTACTCATACTCGGAAAGTGGGTCTGAAGTTGCCTGAGGAGCGGATTGAAGGTAATTTTTTTTTATTGTGGCTTTTGTGTATTCACAATTCCGCCAATGTCACGTGTCGGAGAGGATACAGAATGGGGATAGGAAAGGAAAAGAAGAGTTAAATTTGGAATAATAATTGAGGCTGAGGAGGAGATATATAAAATATAATACTTATTATAAATACACAATAAATAAAATAAAGTATATAATACATTTATAGTTTAATATTGTTTTGATAAATAAATTTAGACAGTAAATATATAAAGGGAGAATCAACCAAGGACAGCAAGGATTAATAGGGCGAGGAATATCAGATGGAAGGATATCATACAAGGAAAAAACAAGTTTAGAACAGCTAAAAAATAAATGATCAAGGTCACCCAAGTCAATACCACATTCACATAAGGAACTATCCCGAACCCGTATTTTGGCAAGATGGACAGGAGTACTATAAGCGGATACGACAAATGAACGAAATAACAGATCTAGGAAAGTCACGATATTTAAAAAACCATAGTTTTACTGGGAGATCATGTTGGATATCACCATAAAATTTTCCTTTTATCAACTTTGACTGAGACCATAAATCATTCCATAAAATTTTCAAGCGAACACGAGCAGAGCTGCATAAATCCTGTGAATAAACTTCCTTGTGAGTTTCTATGCCAGAATGAATAGAAGACTTCGCAAATCCATCAACTGCCTCGTTACCAGATATGCCACAATGTCCAGGAATCCAAGATAAAACAAGTCTCTTTGGTGACAATCAAAGAGAGCCTGCTTAATTTTTAAAATGAGGGCAAATCTAGATTTTGAACGGAATTGATTAGAGGTAATAGCTTGAATACAACTTAAGGAATCTGAAAAGAATAGAATAGAATAGAATAAAATATACTTTATTGCACACAAGGATATAGCTTGAAAGTACAGAAGATAGATAAAAGGGTGTACAGATAGGCGGCCTTATTGCTAAGGTAGCAATTTCTTCCAGGCAACCTTAGGGTACAAGAAAACTTCATTGGAACTGTGGGACGGTGCACACAAGAAAAACAGAATAGGATAAGCTATTTAATACTAATAATCAAAGTTACATAAACAAACTACTTATACTTAGGGCATACAAACCTACATATATACCTACATACATAATATGTCAATATAGCTACATAAATAAATAATACAACTACATAATATGCTATATAAATATGTTTACAATGATATATATTTATATACAAAGATAAATAACTACTTAAGTAAGAAAAGAGGAACATGCTGACAGACAATCAAAGCTTAGAGGAATTGTTAAACAGGGAGGGAAAGGAGATGGGCTTTCAGGCGCACCTTAAAAGAATCAAGTGACGGAGCTTGTCTTAAAGGTGCAGGAAAAGAGTTCCGAGAGAGAAAAGATTAGAACTTTATCTAAATTATGTGACAAGATGAATAAAATAAATTCGATTAAAGCTATAGCTTCAGCAGTGAATATGGAAGTTAATGAAGGACATTTAAAACTAAGAGAAACATTAAATTTCGGGATCCACACAGCAACTCCAACAGGAGCATTGTCAGAAAATTTCGATGCATCTGTGAAAACTGGCAACCATCCCTGCCAATTCTTATACAATTTCTCCTGAAATGCTCGATTGGCACCAGGGGAATCTTTGTCAATGCCAAAATTGCATATATCTGGTTGGAAAACAAGGGCCTCATAAGAGACAGAAAAGAGAGGATAAGAATTTAATTGGAATATAGGGTAAGGAAGGGATAGAAAATGGGAGAATGAGTTAAGAAGACGGAATCTAGAGTCGTTGTTAGAAGAATTAATTAAACTTCGTAAAATTTCTAGTTTGGGAAAAAGAGGATGATTAGAAAATTGCAATGCTTTATAAAGAAATCTGTCACATAAATATTGTCTCCTGAGGGGAAGAGGGGGCTCACCACATTCTACTTGAAGAGCATTGAAGGTAATACTTTTCAGTCCGGAGGGAGAATCGTTTTCAACTGACAGCTGTCAAATTATTAAAAAATAACTAGTTCTCATTTCACATTTCTATTGAATTATGTTCCATCTTCGTATACAGCCACTCAATTACAGTGCAATGTTAAATTGAAATAACATAAAGTTAGTATTAATTAAAGAATATATATTTTTTAAATGACTTTATTATAATTGACTTTCAACTATTTCTTTAAAATAAAATAGATTTGGGCAAAATATTTACCATTTTTCAATGATGGAAATGAAAAGAATGGCCCTAAAGCTGGCCGGCTCGGCCACAGAAAAAAATAAAAATAGGCGGGAAAGCAATGATTATCATTTGTTTCTAGAGTTGTAGGGTTTTAGACACTTTGGAAGTCACTCATTTTTTTTTTCTTTAGCCGATTCGTCTTTTTATTTTTACTTTCCTTGTATTCGTAATTAAAAGCACAGTGTTTACCTTATTTAGCGCCGAGACGGGGTTTGGGGTCTGAGCGTAGCGAGGGCCCTAATAGTTTTCACCCCTCGTATAACAATGTACTATTGTTCGTGTGTTCTTTACGGGAAGCACTGACTGCACTACATTACACTAATGTTCAAAACTAACTCAAAGGGCTTTGTCCTTTAACGAACATGCAAAAAAAGTTTTTTACTTTTCATACAATCTCATCAGCTAGCACAAAATATGCTCATCTAATATCTGTTCTGTAACAGACTCGAGAAAGTCTCCGTTCGTGATTGGCGATTCAGCTCGCGAACTGCATTTAAAATTTATCATAAGATTCATATGCACTCTGAGCCTTATGCAGATGCACGAGTGCAAGATACATGATTGCCTGATATACCTACTCGATTCATATTCCGGTCTGTTATAAAAGTAAACAGAGATAATATTTGCATGCTAGTATTTGAATACCTTGTTTGTAAACCAATTTCTTAGCAAATAGATTTGATTTGATTTATAACAGAAAATTATAATATTATACTATAAAGGAAGTGTGTTTGACTGTCGATAAAAAGCTTAAAGATAGCTGAAAGGTTAGAGAAAGAGGTAGGCTAGTTTAACCACGGGAAACTTCTTACTTACAAGGGAAAAATAAAGGGAACGCGAGCAAAACCAGGGAAGATAGTATTTTATATTTCTGATATCGGTTTTGAGTTGTAAAGTTTAATGACGGTCTTTTTTTTATTTCCCTCACTGACTTAATAGGGAATATTATGCACAATCTTTTAATTAATTGAAATATTTCAAGTTCTAGATAAACAAATAAAAAAGATTTTTTGCACAGAAAGGTCCGACTCCGACGTGACATGTGACGTCATATGTCACCATAGAAAATTTTGTTTTCGTAAGAGGGACAGATATATCTGTTTAATAATGTTGTATTTCGATTCTGTTTTGACTGTCAGTATTCTATTTTTGTATACTTTCAGATGAACTATGAAAAAAAACGAATATTATTTTATGCACATTCCCTATTGCTATTGTATACCAAAGTGGTAATATAGCAGATGCGAACTTAATATTTTTTATGAGGGTCTCAATGAGGTTCTATGTGTGGAATGGAAATATCGTTCACTTGATCTAACTGTCCGTCTTTCCGATTTTTCCGAGTACTACATTAAAATCCCGCAGTAATAAAAATCCTACGTTACTTTTCGGTTCATAAATTAGCTCTGTGAAAAAACCTCGTCGATGCGTGTTCTATAATTGCAAAACAAAAAAAACAGATGGGCAAGATTTTGTTTTTTTTTATAATGTGTGGATAACAAACCAACATTTCTGTATATGTTTTAAGATTTTCGTGGTCTTAGATTATATACGGTCTAGATTGATAGTGACGGCCTTAGATACTCTTAGTTTGTGGTTGTTTACTACACTAAAATTTAACAATTCTGTATTTAATGGTTGTTTTTATTATTAGTATATTCATCCATTCATTATGGCATATTACACACATAGCACAATTGTACCGGGTTCCGAATAAAATAATTTTGCTTGTATTCGTGTATTCAAATGAAGCTGGACTCAAGTGCATTTCCCTTGAGCGAAACTCGAAATTTGCAAGTCGCATGGCCGCAACGCAACTGTGTATACAGTTTTATCCACTGCACCGAGCGAGCGTCCTCGTACTTACACAACGTTTCCTTACAAACATGCTCTTACCTTCAAAGCAAATATTTACCAAATATAAGAGCGACTCTTGTATCCGTACCTAACCAATTACCATTTTGTATACAGATACTCATGTAGAATATATCAAAAACATACTTTATTTATTTGCAATATTCTATTAATTAGATAAATCGATTCAGTTTGTAACAGACAGGTTTTAATTGAGTTCATAACATTGGATCCCTTCACTCGCATATCGAATAACTACTTTGCGTGAGTGACGCCGAACCAAAAATTGAGTTCAAATTATCGACTTTGCTTTCACTTTGATTGCATTACAACGGTGTTGGTATAATTTCCCTGAAATTGCGGTTTTGACATGACCCCATTCGCATTACTTTTTTACTTTTTTATGATTAGTAAAAAGATAAGTTGTTTTTAAAAAATATATCAGTACACAAGGCCTTGTATGGATTGCGTTTCCTTTGTCGCAACAAACATATGTAACGCTAGCCCATTGTTTGGCTTGGATGTTAGCAAACACATCGGTGCCGGGAAAACAAGTGTCGTTGCAAGCTTTCCAAGAAACCCATTAAACACAGCATAGGCTAGTTAAATGACTAATAGACTAGTCGTGTTTAGCGCCGGCTCGTAAACGTGTAAATGGGATTTATACACACTGACTGACAAGCTATAAAATCCATACTTAAAAGACACAAAGATAATTGCGTTTTTATTTCTTGGTAAAAACATTACAGTTAATTACAGAAATATACATTAAATATACATTTATTATTACTGTGTGTGCAATAAAGTATATTCATTCATTCATTCATTCATTCATATACAAATCAGTCTGTTTTTTTACTTTTCCGCTCGATATGATGGCTAATCAAAGTAGAAGGATGGACATAATACTGGAGCTACCAAAATAAAACTCCTCTTCAATAATCTCTATTAGATTTTAGGAATACGTACTACGTTTACCAATAATTAAAAGCGCCTTTAGAAATAGCTTAATACAGAGTCTAATTAAGTATACATTGCTATTTGGGTCGCACTTAGGATTAAAATTCATACTGCAACAAATAACCTATAGATAGCGCTCTATTTATAGTATTAAATAGCTTATCCTATTCTATTTTTCTTGTGTGTACCGTCCCACAATTCCAATCACGGGTTCCAATGCAGCTTTCTTGTACCCTAAGGTTGCCTGGAAGAAATTGCTACCTAAGCAATAAGGCCGCCTATCTGTACACCCCTTCATCAATCTTATGTACTTTCAAGCTGTATCCTTGTGTGCAATAAAGTATATTCTATTCTATTTTTTAGCGCAGCGGCTCTAAGTCCGCAGTTAGGAGACTTTCTATACGGATCTAGTATTAATCAATTGTGTCCCAATATGTTTTTGCTACGAAGTACCTTTAATAATTTCTGTTTTATAAATTACTCGAATGCATACCAATCAAAAATAGATAATAGAAAAAACAAAACGTGTTTCTTGATTACAAGTTCAATATGAATTTCAAAGCGTCGTCGCGTCATGTTGAATTTTGCATTCCTAAGAATCCCCTAAGCGAGCGATACAAAACTCAATTTCCGTCGACAGAACGGCTGCGCAAGATTGGGCCGTGTGTAGAGCTTTAAAGCTCAGTTGAATTATCATACTGACACTTCCATTACCCATAATTAAAGACTTTATTACCAGATTTGCTGGAAATTACGTTAGCTCGCGGTTCAATTACGGATAACAAATGTTGACTTTATTACAAAGTACGTAAGCTCAGTGAAATTAAGCTACCTTTTTGAAATACTTGTATTGCTTTGTTTTTTCTTATATATGAACGCAAAACTTGTACTATAGATACCAGGCAGCTGATATACATTACTTAAATAGATAAATACATACATATACTTATATAGATAAACAACATCCAGACACAAGGCAAACACAAGTGCTCATCACGCGAATATTTGCCCTGGGCGGGATTCGAACCCGCGACCCTGTGCTTCGTAGGCAGGCGTACTACCAACTAGGCTACGGGACCGTACCACGGCATTTCTATATGTAAGCATCCTGCGTGGCTCACCATGCCATTGAGAATGCTGTTCTGACAGAATACTGGGGCACCTAAAAGTATCATGTGATACGCACCTTGGTCGAACATCACCAGCTCGACAGTAGCACCGAGTGGGACGCTCTTCACGTGGACACACTCTTCGCCCTGGCCGTCCCCTGAAGGGCACAAAGAGTCAGCGGTGATGTCGCCGCCCTGGGTCAGCAGCGGGGACGCTGGGTACGTGAACCGATGGCCGTCGGTCTGGCCCCAGCTTTCTGTAACAACATTATAAATGAACATTAGTATTAGGGAGACATGATTTAGCAAAGAAGACAAAATAAGGTACTTTCATTCAGCTTGTTTGTTTTGATAGACCGCACCTGCTATATTACCACTTTCATCAACATCTCATATACGTCCCCACCGAGGGGCTTCAGCCTACCCTGAATTAGGGCGGTGAGGCCTTAGTCGACCACGCTGGCCCAGTGTGGGTTAGTCGACCTCACACAAAAAAAAAATGAATGAATTTCTTCGCTATTACCACTTTGGTGCTAGATAAATAAAACCTGAAGGATTACAAACGAACGTCTAACCTAGTTTAATTGCCGAATACTGCTTTGTGGTACATTGAACTTCTGATTGTATTTGATATTTCATCGAACAAGATCGCAAGATCGAGGCCTACTTTCGCCCAATTTTAATGTAATAACTTTGCGTGATTGCCAAATAAGTGTTTGCCGAGTCATCGAGTTTAGTTATTTATAAAAAACAGAAATAGCAGTATAATGTTCCACAGTATTTTGTTAATATTATTTTCCACTAAGAAAAATTTGAGTGGCAATTAAGCGAGCTTGCATTACCTACCTGTCTAAATTAGTAACATAGTTTAACAGTATAATAAAATTAATATTGTAGCCGCACCTAAATAGCAAAACTTTCTTGGTAGTAAAATGTTTAAACTAATAAATGTTCTGTTTTCTAGACCTTTCTAAATTAATACAACTGTATGTTATCAATCAGTTATCGAGTATGTGTTAATTAAATGATAAGTGTTTGGGGTAGACCGTGTAAACAATTGAAATAGATGTGTATGATGAAAAACTGATTTTTTAATTAACTAAGAAAATATGTAACCTACATAACTATCACATGTGTGTTTTTTTTATATAATCCCCAACACTGGCATACGAATTCTTGGTTATTCGTGTGATGCGCAAATGGATGCATTTTAAACTTATTTGGGTGCATTTAAAAAAAGTTATTTGAATATGTAGTTGTATGTACAATATTGATATTTAAATAAATCTAGGGTTCAATCAAGGTCAACACTCGGCTTTTGTCTGTTTTTTCTAGCAGGTAAGACTTTTTTATTTTACAGTTTACAGTAAAGTTATAAGTAGTCAAATCAGATATACAACACACATACATACATAGTGTACATAGTGTTTACATACATATGCAAGGTTTTACAGGGAAGTGGACTTTCGCAGGAAATGGTCGTTCAATTCCGATTTGGACGTATATAATTGGACGAATTAAACGTATAGGTAGTTTAATATTTTAAAAAACTTCTAAAAACTTATAAGTTTGTGTAACATATTATTTTAATTTATTCGAAACTTTTTAACGTATCAGTTAATTAAACTAAATAGCTTAAGCATTTATCTTACTATTCGATGTCTCACGTTCAACATACCTACCTACTTAAACGAAAATAGCAGTATGTTCAGTATTCAATCAGTAAATAATTTGAAAGTGATTAGAAATACGACATCGCCGGTCGTGGTAACCGTAAGTTATTTTTAAACGAAATGTAATCACATAATATTTCAAAAGTCAAAGTAAAAAAGTGATACATGTATTATACCCGGGTTATTATAGGATGAGTTCTGACAGCTTCAAAATTTTTCATACGACGTTAACATCTTTTTTTTATAATATTCAGTTGAAAAACCATAATATCTAAAAAACTAATACAAAGTAAATTCACCTCTTATTTTATAATTAAACAGTACTTAATAAATAAATAAATAACAAATTAATTTTAAAAAGTCTTTAAAATTGTAATCTGTCAGAGCTCATCCTACAGTAACCTAAGTATAAAATAGTGAAAAGCGTTCTTTTGAACTAAAATTTTAATTAGAACCAAATTAGAACACTTTTTTTATTTAACGTTTTTTTGTTTAGGTTTAACATATTATTTACATGAAATAATTATTTTCTAAGTTACACCTTCTCGAGCTTCGGCTCGGTTTAAAGGTCAACGTCCGATATTGCCAATCAATCTGGCACCAAATATGTTTTTCGATCAATTTCGATTCTTTTTTGTATACTTTCCAATAAATTATGAAAAAAACTTATATTTTTTTTATGTATGCATAATTTTTACTTTACTTTTTTTTTGTTCCCTACAAGTATTATTAAATTTTTTTTAGTGTCATTCAGCGAAAAATACGAAAAATTGCTACAAAAACAAAACTTACCTTTATCTTTACGAAACTTTCCTACCCAGTACGAGTACGAGCTCCAGCTTAGTTTAAGAAAAAGTAAGTAGTAGTAGAATGATGATGATGACCAGAAATGTTTAAATGACTCTACAAGAGCGCATACAAAAGATAGAAATCTGGTTGTGAACAATCTGTATTTATGTAGACATGACATAGACAATCATTTATATTATAATCTGACTCATCTTTTAAAAAAAGAATCAAACCTTTATACAGAGTGTTACAAAAATACCCGTAAAGTGGAAAAGGGAAGTTCAGTCTATGAAACTGAACAACTTTCTCCAAAGAATATAAGTTAATAGACGACATGTTAGTTAACATAGGTAAACAGGCACTTTCATATAAGTCAGCTGTTCGATTTACTATGAGAAACCTGCGCCAGCTATTACTATAGGTATTTTGGTAGAATTAGCGATCAGGTCAATTAAAAATACTGTAAGAAATGCGTTTTTCTGATGACTTATTTTTCGGAGGTAAGTTATTTTCATGTACTGAAATCCCCCTTTGCGCTTTACGTATATTTTTGTTACACCCTGTATAAGCTAACAACGCACGATGCGCGTGCGCACCGCGCTCTGGTGCCGTACAATCAAATCAAAGCTCATCATGAATTATTTGTGGTCAAATCAGAATGGACGTGACTGTACCGTGATCTCGCTTTCTTCGCGTGAACTATTTACAGAGTGTATCAAACAACCACTAAATAAGGACTGAAAATGATAATAATGATACTGTTGTAATGCAACATACTTAATTATGAACCCTTAAACGCGTAATTTTATTAAGCTTGTTTTTGGTCCAGAAAAATGGGAAAAGTAAAAAAAAAAAAAATTTTTTTGGTAAATTTAAAAAAATTCTATTAGTTAAATTATAAAATACTTTATTTTTTCTATTTTTTAAAAATAAAAATTTATTTTATTCCCTACAGATAGAACATCCTGAGAAATTACATTCGTCAACTTTTGTTACATTCGATCCCTAAAAAGTGGTAAAGATAAAAAAGGGATAGGAGAATTTTTAGAGCTGTCAAAAAAAACCGGCCTTTGAGCAATTTTAAAGCGAATATAAAGACAACAGGTTTAAAAAAAAAAAGTTATTTTTAGTATCATTCATTCAAAATAATATCAACTTATAAAAACGAAAAAGATGATTACAAGATTTATATTAGGATTCGAGCATTACTTCCGAATCTGGGCCAAATGATAAAAGAACTTTTTCAAACAAATACAATCTGTAACTGCGAAAGCGTTGTATCATAACATAACTAATGTTAAACTTGTTGGACTCATTGCTTGATCAGTACCACCTATATAATATAATGTTATTATTACGTGCTTCTATCTAAGTATGACATTAAGCTCAAGTACTATTATCACTATTTAGGTTAATCTATTCAAACAAGTTTCTAATACTGATACTGAGTAGAGTTAGACTTTATAACTACTTACAAGTTATTTCTATAGTAAATCATCGGGTCTACAAGTATCTATTAAAATATTATGATTACATTAACACAGTTGAATATTTTACCGACGAGCGTTGGAGCAGACGGGTTCTCGAATGGAGACCACGTCTCGGGAAACGTAGTGTGGGACGCCCCCCTGCCAGGTGGACTGATAACCTGAGGAAGGTCGCTGGTGATGGCTGGATGAGGAAAACGGGTGATCGTGCGCTTTGGTGTGCCCTTGGGGAGGCCTACGTCCAGCAGTGGACTGCAATAGCCTGATTGATTGATTGATAGAGTTGAATATTTTCACGTGTCTTTCTGAATTTTAAGATTCTATACAAACGCTTTCTTCAATTAAAAAACTTAACTTCATCATAATTTACAATTATACGACTCAAACAAAAATAAATCTTAGTATAAAAGTTGAAACCTATGGTACAAAATAAAATTTCAAGACACTTCGTTATATTTATAATGAATAACCCTTTTAGCAACTGCGCTCTACGCAGATTTATTTATGTTTAAAAGGCACTCAGATTTATTAGCTAAAATGGGTAGTAATTTTTTCTCGTTTGAGTTTTCCTTTTTCGGGGCAATTTTCTCGCAGCCCCTAGTCTCCAAAAAGGTCGTATTTTATGGGAGAAAACTGGTTAACTACGATGCTCGTGGGATTCTTTTTATAGCCGACCGACCCCCGTGGCACTAACGGACGGCTACAGCATGCGTTCGTTCGCAAAGATCCATCTCTATATCATGTTTTATCTATACATTACACATCACTAAACATTGTTTTTTTTTATTTTTTCATATATTACACTTCTAGACACATTTTGGCAATATTGCCCCTTTTTAACCGACTGCTTTAGAAGGAGGCTTATGTTTTTCGAGTGTATGTATGTTTGTATGTATATTTCTATGGCACGCTGTACAGCCTAAACGGCTTGATGAATTTTAGCTAAATAGGTGTCGTTAGATTCGTCTTACTTGTGACAGTGACACTGGGTACATCAAAATAAAAAAAAAACTGAGATGACCAATTTTTGGCGCCAAACATAGACTTCAAAAACTTTATCTCTCCAAAACCTCGTGTGCGGTATCAAAATAAAGGGCTTTAAGAATGATCTTCAAAAATATATACAACTAATGAAAAAAATAAAAGAAATGCTAAAAAAACATCAAAAACTTCAACGTTTTAAATTGAATTACCTGTATAATGTGTGGAAGAGACACAACAATATCGGTCATTCATTACAAAAACTGAAAAGATTAAAATAAAAAAAATAAAAATATTAGAAAAACAAAAAACCGACTGCGTGAAAATTTAAAACTTTCAAACTTATTTAATAAATGATCTGAAAAAATGCAAACAAGTTTATTTTGGTTTATTTTGTTTTGTTTTGAATGATCGTGGTTGATAGTGTTCACAATTAGCAGTCGGAGACATCAAAATATTCATAACTCACAAAAACGCTATGATAGAACTTATAATATTGTGAATATTTGATGCCTCCGACTCCTAATAAAATTGTGAACACTATCAACCACGATCATTCAAAACAAAACAAAATAAACTTGTTTGCATCTTTTCAGTTCATTTATTAATTCAGTTTGAAAGTTTTAAATTTTCACGCAGTCGGGTTTTTTGTTTTTATAATATGTTTTTCTATTGTTATTGAAATCAAGTATGAATTTTTGCACTAGTTCGTATATTGATTGGTAAGACTAAGAAAGTTCCCGTTGAATGCTTATAACAAAACAACGAAAATGTATGAGTGAGTACGAAGTAGGAGAATCAAGGTTGGTATAATTTTAAGAAACATTGTAAGTGCTGCATAATAATTACGACCTACTGACATAGAGCGCGGTAGAAGTGGGCAAGAGCATATATAAACGTCTACGATGTTCGCGGTTTTGATCTCATAGCACACATCACGTAACATAAATTGCTCATACAATGACGTAGCGTGCTATCGTTTGATATAACTTTACGCTATCTTGCTTGATGCAGTGCTTCGTTGATATAATATATATATCTTACGCCTCCATGTATAGAAAATGACGATGTCTTGATTAGGTTAACTATGAATTATCACTCGAAAGCTTCGTATGAGCTCTTGATTATGAATGAGAGAAACCGCAATACTTCAGGTATTTAAAAATTCAAGGTTGTATTGTATATACTTACATTGTTTATATGAATTTATAATCTATAAGTTTCTACACAATTTTAATCAGATTTTGCAACTTTTAAACCTTTTTTTTATTTCGAACCAATGGATTAATATAATTTGCTGGTTTTGCGATCCCTCAGCAATGTATTGTAGCGCGAAAATACAGCTAAATAAGTAAATAAACTAATAGGTAAGTATGGTAATTTGTTAGGGCCTAAAAGCTCATAAGTTTTGGTAAACATGACGCGTTATTAACATTGCGGATTATTTTGTCTAACCGTTTAAATTATGACTATTCGTCGCTATGTAGTTTGCTAACAATAACATTAAAAGAATGTAATAAATTAGGAATATTAAATCAAAAACTATATACACTCACCGGCACATCTAACCGCCCACCCTTCATTTCAGGGAATACTCGTGATTCTTTATAATTCTATTAGTTACAGCTGATGTTAGTTAAAAAGTAGTTAATTTAACGTTATTTAACTTAATTTATCGTAAAATTATCAATAAATCTATCGTAATGTATAACAATAAGAGTAATTTAAAATTAACTCGATATACAAGGGTGGGCGGTCAGATGTGCCGGTGAGTATATATATAAAAATTGATGTTTATCTGTGTTTTAAAATAAAAACTATCTTATTAAAAATTTAGATCAATTAGCCGAGCTGTGCAAAGCCGATTTTCACTAAGTATTCGAAGTAATACTACTGCTTTTATTTAGCGAATTATCTGCTCCTAGAAAAAGCTAAATTGATAAGGATACGATACCATGTTTGGGATCCAATTCAAAATAATAGACCTAACAGAAGGGTAATCATAATATTTATAGTATAATATGTGGTTGATCATGGTCCATAAGTTGACGTTCTGTCCTAACCAAACATAAGAGGAAGTGACAAACCAGTAGAGGAAAATGATGAAAGAAAAATAGGCTTTGACATAATCGAAGAGTTGGAATTGAGGGCCTTGCTAGAGAGCTTTCAAATAAAATTACAGTAAGTGTAATATTGAACCATATTATTTAAATTAAATGTATTACCTAATAAGTATCCTAAGGGGTACGAGCCTTCTGCTCCCCCGCAAGTCCGCGCCCACTATATTACCACTCTGGTATAAATAGTGATTAGGTCCGTTAAAAAAAAAAAACTAATAAGTAATACTTAAAATAATATAATTGTAAGTAAGTATTGCTATTTATATGTTTTATACAAAAATACTCGATGTCAATACTTGGTAGAGATAGCTATTTTAGCAGCTAAATTACGTATTTTGTTATTTATTTTTGTGTATCCTTGCTTAGCATCAGTTGGTATCAAGAAAGTATAGAGAAAGTAAAGTAATTTCATTAAAACATAGTTTAATATATGAATCACTAATATATCGTATGCGATATCATATTATAAACTGATTTGTTTTTATTCTCCGCAGTTGAGATAACAAGTTCCACCCTCCCATTATTAGCACCAGGGCTACGCTCGTGCGTCAAACAAAATACCTCTCGATTTCATCCCTTGGTTAACAATCTACTATTGTTTACCTAAACATAATAAGACCCATTAAACTATTTAAAAATCTAAGGCGTACCCATCTTTACCAGCTTATAATAATATAGATAGCACGACATGGGAACGCCCATTTGACTTGATCTAACGGCCATCATAAAATATTCAGTGCATAATACGTTTATAATGTCACCTTTACGACATTGCCCATCCCAAAATACCCTCGTTTTTGCTACCCATGTTCTTTCAGAATTCTGTGTAATTCGTCCGGTGTTTTGCCTATTTTCATACACAATTCAGTGGTAATTTTTCCATTTTGTTTATAAGTTTCGAACATTCTCATTGTTGCGAGTGAGTCAATTGGGACATAATAATGACCCTTTCACACAAAGGGAATTGTGAGCTGTGGTTATGGGATATCCGACCACTAATAGGAGCATCATGGAAATGGATTGCCTTAACTCGCACGAATTTTGTAAACGATTGAAATGCAAAACGTGCGATGCCTGTGGAGTTTCTTCGGCAAATTTGCAAACAAATATGATATCACTCGTAATAAAACATTTAATAAAATTACAAAAGTGGTTGTAAAAACACCCTAATATGAAAGGAAATAATTTTATTCCGATACGAATACATATTTATGTCTTGAACTTCATATTGTATGGCCACAGATTAAAAAAGCACCACAGCGTAAACCATACAAGATTCGATTGTAGTTCGCACAGCCACACTCCCTGGAATTGTTATTTAATAAATAATATAAGTTTTTATTTCAATTGCATTGTACGTCCTCACCTAATAAGGGCTCAAGGCCTAGGGTAAGCTTTAGTCCCTGAAAAATATAGCGCTCAGGCCTTACTTGACTTGACCACGTAGTAGTAAAGTATATTCCGCGGGACACTTCGTGCATTTACTCTTTTGAGCTTTCTCGTACAGAGAGCTTTTCATTATGATTAAGTAAAGCTAGTTTAGCTAAGTAACGTGCTCCTTTTCTGGATCACAAATTTAGGTAAGTTAGCTTTTGGTAATTGATGATTGAACAGGCAATGACCTTTTACTAACTGAACAAGGAACGGGGAAGTTACTGAACCAAAGTGACCAAAGTTAAAAAGTGATTGTATGTAAACAATACTATGTAAATTAATGGCGTTGAGTGTAGTTGTGAATTACCATACAACACAATTACTCGTAAGAATCTATTTTAAATTATCTGGGATTGTTTTATTGGAGGAAAAATAAAGGTCGAATGTTATTTTAAATTAAAAAAAGAACTTTACACTTTTATGTCAATACAAAAGTTTCAAATGATGATCTAAGAAGTTATTTAGAAAAAGTCTAAGTATTGTTTTATAATGTTTGTTGGTCCCAAAAATTTAAGGCCTAAGGGCCTATTTAAGGTCTATCGCCACGCCCTAATACTATCGACTTGAACAAAAAATATCAATAGATAAATTTTCATTATTTATACTAATAAAATGAGCTTTTCTGATGATAGCCAATTCAAAAACTATCTTCAAAGAAATCCCTATACCCTTGACCCAATTTGTCATTTTATTTCCATACCCTTGTAGCAATCAGACTTTTACTTCTACAAATTTTGGTGTAACGTTTTTCCTAACGCCATTCTCGACAATCCCAACAATGCAATGCTCACAAATCATCATTAGCTCGTTTAGTCCAGCGAATAGAGCCAGCAGACGACCTTGGTCGAATGCTTTGTACCGTGTGTGTACGACCCACATCTTAATGGATGACCGACTAGTCTTTTGTGAAATAAGTGATTGCCTTATGTCACTGCTAAGCATTTATCTTACTTATTCTTTAAGGTATTTGTAGCCAGTGATGGTCATTTTATATTTTATTTACTTTGCTGTTACTTTCCAGTTCTTACTCACTACTTATTGAAGATAGTGACCAATCGGGACTGAATTTTTAAAATAAAAGTAATAATTTTGAAATAATGACCGATCGGGCATAGATTTTTGTTGATGACCAATCGGGACACTGACCAGTCGGGCATAACTCTCATGAACGCATCAGCATTTTTTGCGTTCTATTCATCAGGTAGACGTAAAATTAAGGCCAAAAGTAACAATTAAAATTTCAATGGGGATAATTACAATATGGCCTGTTTCTGTCCCGGATAGCTAAGAAGATGTAGGTTCGAGTCCTGTCTAAGATTGACAATTTTTTTTATTTTCTGTTTTATAATATTTTATAATTGTTACTATTGTAATAATTATAATAATTAATATTTAATTAATATTTCACTATTGTTCAACGTTCAACCAACCACTTTATCAAGATATCGAAATGTCATCATCTTATCTAGCTCGATCTGGTTGATTTAGGACAATGGCAACGTAAAAAATATTCTAATATTTTCTCTTCCGAATTCGCTAAAAGTTATACGCCCTTTCGTGACGATGAATTTTAATAAAAACGAACCTAAAAATAGCTCAGAACCGGTACGCGTGGCTAACCAGCAACGTGATAATTTAAATAATTTACATATTGAATAAATTGAATAAAGTGTTTTTATATTTTTATATCTTACAAAACTTCATACGAAACGATCGACAAATAAACTCTATACTGAAATCGAAAAAAGCTTTAAAAAACATATCACTACTCACTAGGTCATGACTCAACTTTAATTTGTAGCGAAATAATTATACGATATTCATCATCAACCATACCATAGTACTGCTTCAAGAACAGAAACTACCTTATCTCGTTACTTACATAAGAAGTAAACAAGTATCAACAACGAAACAAGTTCTTTCCGATGGGGCAAAAAGTTTTTGAATCGCTCATCCAATTATAATAATAGCACTTACCAAGTCGTTTCGCCGAAATCTGCCGGGTAGAGTAATTAAAAGGCACGTATATGGTCTGGTCCACTGCTCCGGCGAGTTGGGGCGAAAGTTTTTCAGCCGCATGCACCTCGTCCAAACACAACACATTGTCCAGTTTGCACCGATCACTTTTTTGAGTCGAGAACTCGCGATTTACTTCCGACACATCATCGTCTTTAAGCAACACACTGCTGTCTTTCTTCTTATACTCCAATTCGCCTTCACCTGTCAAGTCTTCTTGACACAACTTCTCAGCAACCACTTTCATTTTGTACACACCAGGCGCTCTTTTAGCGTCTAAGATAAAATCTGCACGTTCTCCTCTACCTAATACTATTGAATCCACTAGTTCAGTCTCTATTCTATGCCCATCTAGAGATACTAAGTGAAGATTATGCTCTTCGACTGAGAATTTTATAGGACAACTCTTTGTTCCACCTCCGTAAGCTAAACGGAATCTATATCTCATTCCGAATTCAATATTGAATTTCGTTATAGGAGCGTCTGGGGACTCGGCTGTTTTTCCTTTTCCATTTATAAGCAATGATTCTGCATTAGGCACATGGGATATCATTCCGGCGAGGGGTCCCATTGAATGGCCCCATTCGGATATGAAGATCGTGTGTTCCGTTGCATCAACATCGTAAAGTTTCCTCAGGGGATCGAGGCGAGGAGACTGGCGCACGATAAAAGCACCCGCGAGGCCGTCGGCAGCGTCGGCCGCGGAGTGCGCGTGGTACATGTGTGTCCCCGCTTCTGAAGCTCGGAATTTGTACTGGAACGTTGTATAGGCTGGTTGCGGACATTGGGTCAGCATGGGAGCTCCGTCCATGAAGGGAGTCTCCTTCTGAGGCTGGCCGCGCCAATGGATGGAGAGCGCATGTGCCGGCGCACGATGCACGACGTCCACAACTAGAATGTCGTTCTGGCAGACGTGGAAGGCTGGGGCGGGTAGTTTTCTGTTAGCTGACAGCACCCCTCGCTCGCGACCGTCTGCCGATATGCACATGGGGGGACACTCCTCACCATCTTTCTCCGTACAACTGCCACATGACCTGTAACGATAACACAAACTTTGTAGTTGATCTTGACCGAATCTTGAATAATAACAAATGAGACTCGAGACATTTATTAGCATCTTGTTACCACTTGAATAAAAAATAAAGCCACTTACTTGCTAAGCGTTTTGTACACTTCGACGACTAGTTTGACGCGGCATATCATGGGCCAATCCAATTCGTGACATTCTCTGTCGCAATTCTCGAAGTACTCCTCTGGAATACGAACATATCTTGATCTTTTATCTTGTTGTAGATAGGTAAATGTCAGTAAAGTTATGAAACAAAGAATGACAGTCATTGAGAATAATCAACAACTGAAATAAAGAAAATCTCTAGAACTTAAGTATTATTGTAATTGTAATGAGGAAATCTAATATTTTCAAACCCACGAGTCGAGTTACGCAGTGGACTGCGCATTCAACGATTTCATAACGAGGCCAAGGAGCCGGCAATCGCACTGCGGCAAAGAATCACAAACAACTTACCAGGCATAGGCGTGTAGTAAACCACTACTATCACACTGCACATTATTACAGCCAACACTAGTATCCTTTGCAAGGACATCAACATATAATTAGGCTTTTTTATATCAGCCGGCGCACTGTGCACGTCAATTAACTTCTTTTCCGCTTCCATTTTTAATATAAAACTTTTGTTCTTAACTTAAACTGTAAAAATTCACTAAAATCTTTAAAAAATCACTAGGAACCTTAGATAATGAATTACATGTTGGATTACAGTGATGTTTGTTTTATAAAGTTTACGTGAAAAGTTTGAAGTGGATCGAATACGGGCGCTGTGGAGCGCGACTGCGCGAGTCTACCATCGAATGGCGACTGGAAACTAGTCTGTTGCAATACGAGTTGCACAGCCACAACGTTTGACCACTCAGACCATTTCCGAAGGCTCTTGGACCAGCACTCTCTTTGTAACATTACACAACTTTATATTATACAACCTGTGTAATATTATAAATCGCGGAGAACCTATTTCTTAATCATGTTATTATGCTCGGGCTCGGCAAAATGTTACGTGCGTTCTTTCTAGCTAATAGCTGCCGGTGCACTCATTCCATTCCACTCATAGTCTAGGCACCGAATAAAATATTATGGTCTATCATGCCTGCTCATTTATTAGCTACCAATCTTGATTGATTTAAGTCACTTGACCGCTATCCATTTCCCTAAAAACCGTATCCTTATTCCTTGTATACTTATTTATTTTTTATGTCTTTTTTTCTTTTTAATCGAATAACAATGTTATTTTGATACGATGTTTTTAAGAACAACAGGATTTTCGTTTATTTCCTTTAATTTTTTTAGAGTGCCAAAAAGATACAGAGGATTAATAGTTCAAAGTTTAAGAGAGATTTTCTTTAGGGGCAGTAAATTTTGGTAACTTGTGTATTTTGGTGTAAAGATTGTTATACAAAGCTACGTGCGTGCATAGCAGACTAATCAGATTCTTGGGTGTGCGTTGCGTTATGAGTCCTTGATGCTTTATTGAATAAACTATTATTATTATTATTATTATTGTTACCCCAGCCAGAAAATGTCGAAAATCGTCATCCAAGTGCTGTGCAATAGATAATTAGATATACAGCTTCTGTAAATGGTAAGCAGATTTTTAAATTTGGTAAGCTGATAGTTTTTTAATTATTTGATAAAAACAGTTTCGGCTGGAGTAACGTTACCGCAGCCAGATCTTTTGATTCTTGGTTATTCGTAAAATGTATGAAAACGAGTTTCTTGACAGGCACACTGCCGGCCGGGGTCTCGTACTGATGCACTGCCCTAATCCAAGGGTTGTTTAGCCAAAAAGGATACGCTGAACATGTTAACTAACATCCATCCATCAACAGCTCAATACGTCCCTCCCTACCGAAGGGCTTGAGCCTACGCTGAATTAGGGCGATTAGGTCTTAGTCGACCATGCTGGTCTAGTGTGGGTTGGTCGACTTCACACACAATCTCTACGCAGGAGTGTGCTGTGCAGGATCCTCACGATGTTTAACCCGTAAGAACGTTGAAACATAAATTAAATTCTAAATTCGAAAACACATTGTTACGTGGTGGGTGGGGTTCGAAGCTGCGTCTCGCGGGTGGGAGGCAGCAGCCCTAGGTTACTACACCACAATGCTATGCGTGATAAGTTTTATTCAATCTTTTTTATATAACCGACCGGGCCTCCAAGCCAGGCGGCGTCTGGGTGTATAGCCTTTAACACTGCTAACGTTTAAGCTTAAGTACTCGCCTTAAGTAAAATGTTTAAAGCTACTGCTTAAAGAGTCCTATTAGAATACTACTAGTATTTTTTACTGCAGTTATAGTCCCAATAATTATTGTAAACACAGCTGGACGCTTTTAGTAACGTAAATAGCTACGTACCCAAACTGTTATACTTGACATTCAGTCGCCTATACGTACTAAGAAAGAATCGTTTTCCGGATGTTCCGGATATTAAACTTTAAAAAATCAGCAATATACGTTTCCGATTTCAGTTTCGCGCCAAAATATTTTAGCAATTTAATTCAAAGCTACTTACAAAACAAAAACGAGATAGCAATAGGTCAAAATGTACAGAACGTTGTGTAATTCTGTTTCACTCTGACTTGTGACGTTTAGGCACTGGCGACTTTTGTCGCGGCGATGGCGATAGTATGTCTCTCTCGTCAAGTTTACGAGAGTGCGAAAGAGAAGCACATAGTGTCTCGCATAATTAATTTCTGAACGAAAATGTCGTCCTCTTTGTTTTGATTACTTTTTAGTTTCTTTTTGCTAATAAAATACGCATAATTAACTCAAAACTTGTTGATTTCTTAGTATAAAAACGTAATACTAAAGTACGTTTTGAAATGGAGATAACAAGAACGAACTTTTCAGAGCAATTAAACAACATAACCAAAAACTTAAAAAGGTCCTGTTTTGTTGGTTTTGATGCCGAGTTTACTGCTATTTTGTCCGGAGAATGTTTCAAACACAGGTAGCAATATGTTAAATATCAAATTACACAGTCTCAAATTGCTTCGCCACTTAATTTCAATATAATATTTTGTTTGAATTTAGAGGTTATGTTTTTATTTAATACTTCTCTAAATCGTATTCCAGGTTATTCGACTCGGCCGAAGAAAGGTACGATCGGATGAAAACGGAAGTATCCAATATGATCATGACCCAAGTCGGCCTCACTTTGTTCCAATATGACCGTGACCACGACTCTTATGTGGCAACTGGATATACTTTCCACCTGAGCCCGCAAGTCTTCGGGGACATCGACCAATCGTTTATATTCCAAGCGTCTACATTGAAGTTCCTATGTCGACATAATTTTGATTTCAATAAGGTATCTTTCTTACTCAGTCGTGTTGTATTATTATATAGTACTTATTATCTGGATGGATTGGTTTTGTTGATATTCATAGGAATCAGATATTTTTCTGTTATTTTTTTTTAAATAATCCAGAAAGGATTTTATCTCCTTCACTGAATATTTTTCTAGTTCCGTTTGGAACTTTAATGCGGAGGTTAACCATAACCTTTTCAACAAAAATCTTCTAGGCACAAAACATTGTGCAACAGCTTGATTTAATTTCTTTTTTTTCTGGCCGTTTTCTCCACAGTGAGTGTACACTGGTAGTGAACATGTCATCCATGATAGCGTTGACATCAAAAAATGATTTGTAAAATTCTAATAAAATATTTTTGATTTTATATGAAATAGGTACTTTTCACATCTTCACCACAGAGTACTTTACTATACTGGCATCTCTTCACCATCAAAGCACCAAATATACTTACAATTTTATTTTATTGTTGATAAGTTTATCACACTTATTAAAAATTTATTTATACTTACCCACATTTTTACACTTTTTTTATTGCTATATTCCAGTTCACATATGAAGGGCTACCATACTTAAGCAAAGCTGAGGAGGTAAAGGTAAGAGAGCAGCTCAAAGACAACTCTCTGTTTAACAACCTGACTCGCTCTCTAGGAATGGAAGAGGAGAGACAGCTGCAACAATACTGTTCTAAAGTATCCAAGTGAGTTTTGTCTTTTTTAACTTAAATATATAAAGTATTTTCATCAAAGTAAAAATTCTCAAAATGTTTTTGTTGATTTTTTCTTTGTTGTTTGAAATGAACTTGACTATTGTCAATTTTAACAGATAATAAAGGTCATAATCATAAAGTATGTTATGTGCTCTATGACAAGATTGTAATCTGCTTAGTTGACTGATGTAAAATTCTCCATTCAAAACTTCTCCAAGCCGCTGACACAAACAAAACTACTACAAAATTGCCTTTGTAATCTTGGAATAAATATTTATGTAATTGAATTAAATAAATAATATAAGTAGTATTTCAAAACATGGTTCTATTATGGATAGTAGAACTGATAGGATAATATTATTGTAATATGAATATTGTATATCAAGCCATTCAACATGTATGTATATTCAAGATAAATCTGTTCAGTCCTAAAATGAAAATTTTAATTTAATAAGTGGGGACATCTCACATGGCCATCTGATTGCTAACTAGGCAGGGCCTGTACTATGGGTAAGCATTAGACAACTGAGATACATTTTTAAATAAATATAAATATGCTTGTCATACTTAAATTTTAGTGAATATTAAGGATTTAAGTATCCATTTAAAAAACTTTTTTTTAATATATACACTTTATTTTTTTATAGGTGGTTGAGTACCAGTGAAGAAGGTACCATCTACTTAGATGTGGAGAATCCAATACTTCGATACATATTACACAACGAAATAAGATTACGCTTCCCTGAGGTGCTGACTACAGATAGTTTAGGTAATAGTAACAAGGTAAATTAAATAACAGAGGAAACTTTTTATATGTTGTTCTTAAGGTACATCGGTTAGTCTGGAAAAACCTTGTAATAAGAACTTTAATACTCATTTTTAAGATGGCTTTAGTTCAAACAAAACAACTCATTAGAACACAAAGCTCATCATAATACACCATCATATTTTTTTATCGACTTTCAAGCCAATAATGTGAATCCCTATAGATAAATTTGATGAGGCCATTTCCAATATAAATACGGGAAAGTAATGTCAATATTTCCTCTTTCAGGTACTCATTTACAGAGGCAAATATGTTGAAGGTGCCAACAGCGCGCCTGCAGCAATATTGGAAGACAACTTGATGACGCATTTGCTTGGATTCTCCCAAATCATCTCATTACTAGCAGCTTACCAAAAACCCATCATTGGACACAATATATTCTTAGATATGGTGCTTTTACACAATCAGTTCATAGGACCATTACCCAAGAAGTATTCGAGTTTTAAGAAAAATATAAACAAAATGTTTCCAATGGTTTTTGACACGAAGTATATTTCATTTGAGATGGGCAAAAAGCTGTCTTTCGATGAAGTCTGGAAATCAAATGCCCTGCAAGAGTGAGTTGCGTAACATTTAATAATAAACCTATGAAAACTTTCGTCCTACATAAACCTCTGAATGATTTTATGCTGGACCAAATAAATTTCACATCCATATTAATCAAAATAATATCTTTCTGGAAAAAATATTTATAGATAAAATACAAGTTTAGTAAGAATACCACAACTTTGTTCAAAATTTTCCATTATATTAGTCTGTTGCAGGTAATACCTACCTATTCCTGTGCAGTGACCAGCAAACTATACAAAAATCTTAAGCGGTTTGAATAACGTCTAATTTGCAACACAGATGTATAGCTTGATGAGCTGTCCACGTACACTATGTGCTAAATTTAACCATTATTAACATTTCCTTTTTTATTATTTCAGTCTGTATGAGTTTTTCTCTGAAGGCAAGTGCAAGAAGCTGCAGAATGGTGTTAATTTAATAAGACTGAGCACTCCGTTTGACGTGAACCAATCCTACCACGAGGCTGGGTGGGACTCGTACTGTTCAGGTCAGTTTTATACTGTCATAAACAGTAGACTCCAGCGGCATGCTTATATTATCCTGTTTGTCCTTTTTCACTTAGATACCTTCTAATAAAGTCTGTAAATTTTTTATTTAGTAAATATTCTCATCTCGGTGTGCCTCTCACACTTTCAAAGGTTCAAAAGCCCATAGATATACAGTGATTTTTGATGAAGTAAGTATAACAAAAAAGGCTTTAAAGGACTGATTGATAAATATAATATTTTATTATTGAATGAAAAAAAAAGATAAATATACTGATATTTTTTTATTTTTGACAGTATAATGCTTTTATAAACACTTTTAGGTTTTCGCGGTTGTTAATATTAATAACCCGATAGATATGTGTGTTATTTATAATGCTTTTGTTTGGTCCATTTCGTTGATCGTGGACAAGAATTGAACCTGCATGCTCTTTTAGCCGTGATTTTAAATTAACTATGATTAATGAGTGAAAAACTGCTCAACATGGAGACATTTAATAGTAGTTTATGAAAATGTTGCATTGAACAACCGAGCCGTAGGCGAGGTTTTTAATAGATGCACACGAGTGTTTTAATACCTAGTTATGTGCAGTTTCATACACTACTTTATCTACTCTCATACATTGGTGTTGAACAAAAACGAAGTACCTTTTTTTGCATTTTCCATTCCATAAAATCTTCATAGCATTTATCATATATTTTTCTCGACTTTGCTGGTAAAAGATTATGAGGCATTTCCGTCGCCGCATTTAAAATATCGGGCGGAGTCAAATTCTCTTCACAAACACTGCTATCGGACATTTTTACACAAAAATAACAATATTTCTACCAAATTCAGTACAAGAAAACAAGAATGGCGCCAAAACCACAGAACCAACCAAAACCCAGCCAGCATATTATTATCACTACGCATGCGCTAAAGCGGGCGCTCCACAGACAACATTTTGGACGCATTCCGAATCATACTTTCAGCGCTGCTGTCAGCGATCAGAAAATCAAAAAAATGTATGGCTGACAGTGATTCGGAACGCAATTACGGGTGCTTTAATAGATTTCAGCGCGTCTCAGAACGCATGCGTGCGCCTTTTTTTTTCGTATTCAGCCTAAAACCATAGACTAGTTAAATGAATAAAAAAAGATAGCGGTACTATAATGAGTTTTATTTTTAATTTTATGTACATGCGTTTATAAAGTGTGCCAATATAAAACCGATTTGGATTTTGTAATTCGAATTTTACGATATGAGAGTAGATAAATAATTTTACAATATGATTATTATGTATTACAATTTTGTTATCACAGGCTACTGCTTTATCCGACTCAGCCACTGGGCCGCGTGTGAGAACAGTGGCAAGTACCGACCGGTGGGTCCCAAAGAGAAGTTGGCAGCCCTGACACAGTACTGCAACAAAGTGAATATCATACGTGGTGCTCTTCCGTACATGGTAAGTTGTATCTTAGTTCTTTAAGAGATTTTCCCATTAATAGTCATTTTCTTTTGAAGAAATTACATTAATTTCTTTATTCGTCATTCTCGAATTCGGCTACTTCTTTTCCAATATGGGACAGATATAAATACTACAAGCAGCGGACATACAGCGACCTACGCGTCCAATATAATAACGCGTTCAGGGCGCTGTTGGGGCTGCCGTGGAGGTGCAGCGCGTCGGGAATGTTCGCGGAAGAGCGCACAGACGGGTTCGCGGCCATCATGCGCAAGCGGTGCGCCTCCCTGCTGGCGCGCCTGCACGGCAGCTCTAACACCCTCCTCAGAGTGTTCGCGGCGAGGTGGGACTCCCCCATGCTGCAGAGGTGGTTGCAACTCCACGCTATTAAGGCGTGAGGTTGGATCCACCACATTTAATTAAAATTTTACTCGTCCATCTGTACTAACATAGCTATTAAGAAAACTGTTACTAACATTTTTATGGACTCTGGTCTGATTATAAACTTATATTATTATTATTTTATTATAAATATTTCGAATCCACTGTTATAGCAGACAGATCTCGACCGTTGGGTCTAATCAAAATAATAAGTTTATTATCAGATCAGAGACCATAAAAATGTTAGTAACAATTTTCTCAATAACTATGGAAATAATCCATGATATTAAATAAGAAGCTGATTTATTTAGTCAGTCAACTGCACTGTTATCTCATTGTTTTTTAGTAAAGTTGGACTGCAACGTCAAAGCGTACGTAAGACGTCGCGTGACGTGGTTCCTACTGTCTTTTTCTCCCGTTAGAGGCGCCACTTAAATGTGATGTAAAATGACAGGTTTTTTTTAATAATGTTTTTCTGCTCTGGGTGCGGAGCTCTTTTGATCTAAATGGAAGTTGACAGCGATATTGGTACGGATATTTTTTTGCGGTGGCGCCATCAACAAATAGCTTTGCGACACTATTTGCTCTGACATTGCAACTGCAACTTCATTCAATCGCAAAAATATAAATTCGTACCTTATTGCAAGCGACTGAGTTTTATCACCATAGCCTTCTGACTTACATGGAATAGGAGCTGGTGCGATCTATCGATCTACGATAATATTTAATTATTACTACGATTAATATTTAATGTTTTGAGATAAATGTATTGACTATTATGATAATGAAAGTAACATACAATTTTAATTATATAATTATTAGATTTTCAAGTATAATATATAGGTATTTTTGATGGGTTTTGACTTAGTTTAATAATAACTAAACTTGTAATGTAAATGTTTTAATTTTGTATCTTTTCTTGTTTTATAATTTGTCTTATGAATTTTATTCGTGTCCAACACAATGTACTTTTGTTATGGATTAATAAACTTGAAACTTGAAACTTGATATTGGGGTTAATACTCGTGACCGCTCTAATCCTAATTTTAAAAACCAGGTATCCTTTCCTGTTTTCATGAATTCAGAATATAGTATTACTATTTATGTATTTTAAAAAACCTAAAAAGTAGCCTACCGTTCAATATAAGTCGGATATACGTTCGCTCAATTGTGCAATCGACGCGCGATGTTCGCTATGTGAACACTAGCGACACATCGATAAAAAATTATAACTTAGTGAAAACACAAAATATCAAAAACCTGGACGATCAAATTGTTTTACAAATCTTACACAGCGTATAAGGTATTATAAAAATTATAAAATACTTATACTTCAAATTATTTATCGTACAGATTATTTTTTTGTGTTTTCACGAATTTATGATTTTTTATCGATGTGGCGCTAGTGTTCACACTCCTTAATACTAGGATGTCCATGTCCTGTCCTTTCTTAATTTTTAAAAAGGCAAATATCACGGACGAACTTAAAGTGACGTCGAGAATTAGCCCAGACTATGAAAAAATTACTACAATTCTTATATTTTCTTAATCTTTTCTATAATGAAGCAAATATTTCAGAGCTTGTCAGGAGACGACCCGCCATCGCACCGACCCGGTTTGCTCCACGTCAAAACCCTCAGCGAACGAGCCATTAACATCACTAAGGTAAATCCCGAACATTCCGTATTAACTTGGCATCTTTGACTAGATAAAAACAAACAGAAACTAGTCCATAGATTTGCTAGTATGGTAAACTTACAGATACCAGACCAGGTTAATAGGGGCCTGAATAGTTTTACTTCGATAACTAAATATTCAGAGAGAATACAACCATACGGCTTGTTGCTAGTCAAAACAGGTCATCTATGACCCCACCAACTCCGTGCTCGAGTCTGCCCAAAAGATTTCCATAAAAGTAACTGTTTTAATATTTTATCAAAGTAGTTGACTTATTTTACGGTGGACATTCAGTCAGCTAATCAATTTCTCAGTCAATCAATGTCACAGTCATGCACACTCGTGCGAAGGTAATTCAGGGTAGGGCCCCTCGGTGGGGACGTATATGAGCTGTTGATTTGATTAGACAGACAGTCGACTACCGTATTGCTTTGACCCATCCAGGGTGACTAAACTTGGAATTCATCAACGTCTGCTAACGGACTACACAGCTCAGGAAACTTCTATCAAAAAGATTTTAATAGCTTTTAATACGATAAACAGTGCTATTTTCAGGATCAGCGTATGTGACTTTTCAAGAAAAAATTGGGCCTAGTGGCAAGTGGTCTAGTAATAATAATACAACCATGTTACAAAGCTATACTAATTCTATACTTAATAGTGTTTTTGTTTGCTATTATGCACAGCAGGATGGTAATACTCGCGCAGTGCGCTGACACATTTTTTTTGTCTTAACTATTTCATACGCATATTTAAATAAAAGCACAGCATATCTATGAATAACCATTTGGAAACTGAAGAATATTCCATTTCAGTTTCCTGGTCTGAAAAGCAAACACACATTCAAACACTACGTCAATTCTGCTGGTCTGAAAGCAGGTGACATTTGGCTGTGGGCCAACCGCGCTCACGCACACTCACACATCGGCAAACGACTAGACCCCACGCACACACACTCGACGCATATCTCCCGCTGTTAGTTAAAACAGATTGATAATGCCCAAGTGTCGCAAAGTGAACAAACTTTATTTTTAAACCCTACTTTTTTTCGGCCCGGATGGATTCGCATCTCAGATGTACTACGAGTCATTTTTCATGCGACTGTCAAGGTTAATTTAAGGTTAGTTATAAATATAATCGTCCCAGCGAGATTCAGATATCTCATTAGAGTAATATGTCACATGCTATAGATAGAGAACACAATGGGCTAGTTATGCCAAAAGATCAAATATAACTGCATTAAAATTGATCGAGCTTACGTGATCTTCGAATTTTCTGCAATAATCTACTTCTTTTGAAGTGTAAAACGGGAAATAATTTGAACCAAGGAGACAATGCAAGCACACAAACGTTCGTAGTGCGGTTGACTAAAATAGTCTATAAAATAATGGTTTTTGGCTATGTTATTCAGGCTATAAGGTATCTTGTCCCTTTGCCTCTCCGAATCAGATGCGGTCAATGAGCTAACCAACTATGTAGTCCACAATTTAGATAATAATAACAAAGCAATAGCAATTTTTCTGGATCTTAAAAAAGCTTTTGATACTGTTTCCATCCCCTTGCTTGTAAATAAATTAGAAAATCTCGGTATTAGAAACACTCAACTCCAACTTTTTAAAGACTATCTTACAAATCGTACTCAGTGTGTAAAAATAGAAAATGCTGTTAGTGATGAACTTCCTGTGTCATATGGAGTCCCCCAAGGAAGTATTCTTGGGCCGACCCTCTTTTTAGTTTATATAAATAGCCTTTGCCAACTACCTCTTCAGAATGGAAAACTTTTAGTATTTGCTGATGACACTGTTCTCTTATTTAGTGCAAAATCTTGGTGTGACACTTACTTATTTGCCCAAATGGGATTAAACAAAGTGACTAGTTGGCTTCGCGAGAATATACTTACTTTAAATACAGATAAAACAAATTATATTAGTTTCAGCATGACAAACACCAACCGCGCCCACCTATCGTCTTTCTGTGTAACTGCTCATTCTTGCGCCCAGACTAACACTAACTGTACTTGTCCAGTTTTAAAACAGGTCGATCATTATAAATACTTAGGCATACAGATTGACTACAAGCTCAACTTTCAACAGCATATCAATATGATCAGTGGTAGAATAAGAAAATTAATTTATGTTTTTAAAACTCTTCATCACATCATTTCCGACTTCCACACCCTAAAATCTATATATTTTTACTATGTCAATCTGTACTTTTGTATTGTATTTCTTCTTGGGGTGGAGCAAACAAGACTTATATGTTAAAATTAGAACGAGCCCAAAGGGCAATACTAAAAGTAATGTCATTTCTCCCTTTCAGATTTTCCACCACTGATCCTTACACGATAACCAAAGTGTTAACAGTTAGACAGTTATTTATTCTATATACAATTTTAAAACATCACTCCGAAATCCCATTAAATAACTCACTAATGTACAGAAAAAGGAAGAACATATGTCCAATTCAAGCTGTCTCCTCTAGTTATGCTCAAAAATTTTACTTATTTTTAGGTCCATTTTTATATAAGTAACAAAATTGATAACCAAATACAAAACTTTTCACTTACGAAATTTGAATGTAAAAAGAAAACTACTTTATGGCTGCTAAATTTAGATTACTGTGACACTGAAGACCTTATAACTATTACTCCATAACTTTTTTACATACAAGCTTTCTTTCATGAACACCTCCAAAAACACATACCTACACGAACACACTACAGCATGTATGTATATATATATATATATTACAAATTCTACACAAATACACAAACACAGTTTACACAAACAAACAGACTCACAAAACTGGAAATCCAGTATTCCACGTTTAATATACATACAAACCCTACACAAATACACAAACACACTTTTCACAAATACACAAACACACTTACAACTGGAAATGCATTATTCCACGTGAAATATATTTTTGTACTTTTATTTTAAGCACCAATGTCGGCAGGGTGGGTCCTGGAGACTTGTAATACAGGTTTAACCTAGCTCAGGCTCCAGTCTCCCACAAAACCTATTTTTGTATCATAATTTTATCTGTAATTTACTACTGTGGAGAAAATAAAGTTTTATTATTATTATTATTAAAGTACTCGTAAAATTAAATGTTTAGATAACTAGAAGCATCAGTGGTTTAGTGGCGAGGGCTGCTGCTTCCAGTCGGGAAGGCGTTGTCGGTTCGATCCCTACCACGTAGCAATTTCGAATGAATATGTACGTTTATTCGACGTTCTTGTACTGAAGAAAAACATCGCGAGTAAACCTGCACACGCCTGTGAAGAAATTGAAGGGTTGTGCATGAAGTCGACTGACCCCTGATCGCTCTTCGTGGTAAGTTGAAGCCTCTTGGTTGGGACGTATATAGATAAGCTGATAACAACAAACGAGATAACTAGGATTTAGGTACATAATGGTATCGATTAACACAGTCACGCTCTAATCCTTAATTTAAATTCGTCAGTCCTTTTCACCTTTTAAAGTTTTTTTTAACAGGATATGACCATCCTAATATTGGAGTTGTCAAACATCGAATTTGAACCTTATGGACGCGTCGATTGCTTAAATTTTAGAGAGCACTTAAAACATGCGACTTTTTTTTTTCTTCTTAACTAATGGCGACACATCTTATATAGACGTATTTCGCCAGTGTCGAGTGATATTTGTAGGTTTAAGATATAACCTTGGATGATTGTTCGGTGAATTGGGCTCAGTAATGTGATAGTACAATTACTGAAGCCACCACGAGGCCTCTTGGCATCATCTAAAAATGTCAGCAAAGTGTAAGCGATTCAGTTGTTCTATTAAAGTTTATAGTCCCGAAACATTAACTGGATAATACACTATCGAAATTATACACTAAACATTTCAATAAACTAAAATAAAAACGAAGACACGTCCGCCATTGTCAGATGCTGACAAAAACCCCCAACGCCGCATGACTTAAAAATCTTTTAATCTGACAGCTATGACACTGAAGCTTGTAACACAGTTTTTAACTAACACAAGCTCCAGGGTTTAATATTCTGAGACATTGTAAAGTTACAAATAAAATTTTCTTATTATTATTATTTTAGGTTATGATTCACTCAAAATAATATCATTCGTTCATCTGTATTCATCACCTCTCTTTCATTTATCATAAAAACGAAAAGGATAGCTGGATTTAAAATTAGAATTAGAGCATGACTTACCGAATCGGGGCCAATATGTAGTTTTAGATGATAGCTATTTTAAAACAAATTGAAATTACAAAAACAAGATCTTTTAGTAATTATAAACCTTTTCTTTTATAGGTTGCGTCGGCGTTGTCAAGCTTCGGCTCAATAGACATCAAGCCTTTTGGAAAGCGGACAGCACTTGTAGCGGCTAACTCACAATTCACGTAAGTGCACGAAAACATTACAATTTTGTTAACAGTACCAATTGTAAATGAGTTTTCAATTTGCTGAGTAATAATAAATATTTATTGCGACAAAAAGCAAGTCAGACGAACATAATTAAATAACAAATGGATTGGATTAATTGAGCAGTCACAACAAATAAATAATAAATACATTTTTATCTTATCTTATCACGCCTCCAAGAAATTTTTACCAACCAATCACCAGCACCAAACATAATATATAAAAAAACTTAACCATTAAAGTCTTTCTGTTTCTCATCAGTGTGAATAATATCCTGACGCAGTTCAAAGGCAGCCGCGAGTACAGGATATCCAAATACAGCGTGTACAGACATTCGATGGCCGGACGCGTCGCGGCCTGGTGTGTAACTATTCCTTATCTTTAAGAGGGAAGAATAGTACGTGCTCGTCCATACAAAAAGAGAAAACGTTTTTCCACTTCTAAATATTTTTCAATCTCCATGATTTTTTAGTAAATTATTGACACAATGAATGATTAGGTTTATAGCGTTTCTTTTTTTCAAAATTTGCTATAGATTCAAACTTATAGGCACCTCAAGTACTTTTATGTGATTAAAACTGTATCGAATTAAACCGTTTGTTAAACAAAAACAATGTATTTTGTTAAAAAAAGCGAAACCTATAAACCTATATATTGTGCTAAAACGATCGACATCAAAATCAAAGTGATTTGTTGAAATTTAGTTAGTGAAAACCGTTTTCTCCCGAAAAGGGAATTTCATCAAGAAAAGTAGCTATTGTCAGTCGCGAGATGCAACGCTCTCTATCGCACGATTGGGGGTCGCATGAGCGCATAAGCGATAGCAAATGTTTTCCTAAATACCTATTTCGTTAGGATCGCGAAGCTATTCTTCCCTCTTAATTTGTCACAGTTTCGAGTGTCACATATTTAGTCTTGTAAGCCAAAAATGGTACCTGAATTTCCTAAATGTGTGTTACAATAAGTTTCATATTTAAACTTTTCGTGAGATCCGGATGTAAAAAGACTTTTTCACATCCATGGGTCGTCGAATGCATCGTTAGTGACCGTTTTTAAATAATTAAGGTTTGTGTTGTGACGTAAATACAACAAACGTTTAATAGTTTTTATTTGCCATTTATTACCATGAAGATACTTGCTTCCTTTTTGTTAAAATATTAATCTGTGGCGGTATATTGATTCTGTGGCGATACTCATTTAAATTTTTGTTTCAGGGGAGGTGCCTTTATCACGGGAAGTTTAGTATTGTATTTTATACACAAACGAGTAAAATAATAAGTAGAAGAGAATAGTGTTCAATACTTAAGTTATTTTTGTCCATTAGTTAGTACTTTAAGTTTACAGTGTCA
The DNA here is from genome assembly GCA_951230895.1 of Carpatolechia fugitivella. Taxonomy (NCBI): domain Eukaryota; kingdom Metazoa; phylum Arthropoda; class Insecta; order Lepidoptera; family Gelechiidae; genus Carpatolechia; species Carpatolechia fugitivella. Next base: position 5,489,717 of record OX579650.1, read on the forward strand.
TATCGATGCACAAAAGAAAAATAAATTGTTACATTTACATACGTAATGTAGTTTCATTTAATTGCATCTTAGAACATCATCATTAGATTTCCTCCAAGAAATACATAGTAGATAGAACTACTACTACAGAACTGGTACTACTTAGAAGGGACTGTGAGGTTATATCTCTTCTGAATAATTCAGTAAGACCCGGTAGGGGTCATTCTTCTCCGACGCGCTTCTCGCCCTGGCAACGTTCTGGGCCGCGGTCCGAGCCCGTCTGAGGGCGCCCCCAGATACGTTGTCATAAAATTCCTAAGGGGTACGAGCCTTCTGCTCCCCCGCAAGTCCGCGCCCACTATATTACCACTCTGGTATAAATAGTGATTAGGTCCGTCAAAAAAAAAAAAAAACTCTTCTGAAGTGCTTAGTGCTAAATCTACAAAAGTTAGATTGCGTCAGTGTTCTTCTGGTGGTACTGGTATAATGCTTTTAAAGGAAACAACTTTGTACTCATTTATTGTTGTTCTTTAGCTTACTCAAATTTAAAGTTACTTGGATAAATAGCACGAGGAATGTAAATGTGCAACCATGTTTGTCTTTCCTTTTTTAACAGCAAAGGATCGACGTGTTTTTTTACTAGATCACGTTTAATTTAATAATAAAATACTAATTTTACAGCAGGAAAAAACAAAAATAACGCGGACATAGCCGTGTCGTAATAATTTAATAATATAAATTGTAAGCGTTTTTACTGTGAAGTAGTAAACAACAATAATTTGTCGCCACGTAGCCCTCTGCTACGACGTAGCAAACGTAGCTCTAAACGCTACGACACCCTATATGCAGACAGAATAATAAATCAAAATCAAATTTCAATTTACCATGTCTCTGAGACGGTTTCATTGTGAGAATGATGAAGTTATGCCCACTCGGAGGAAGTGACAAGTGTATGTTTTGGAACGGGCTAATTGCACAATAAGCGCGCGCACAACCGTCCGGCGGCGGCGCTGCGCCGCCGACGCAACGCGGAACGGCAAACATTGTGACACGCCTGATTTACGACCTGGAGCGAGCACTTCCAGAGCTAAACTAATTATTGTATTTCCCTGAATAAACCGTTTTAGACTGAGGTATATGACCGCAAGTGGTGTACTCAAAAAAACAGCTCAAATGTTTTCAGGTTTTTTTCGTCCATAACTTCATTCGCCATTTTATCACTGTGCGCAGACATGCGTAATTAGTAGCTTTGCAACCGTTGAATAACTTGTGATTATCATGCAACACAACATAAAAATCTAATTGCAAGTACATCAACGGCCCGTTACAGTCCACTGCTGGACTATGAGCCTCCTCCACTTAAGTGGAGGGTTTTGCCATAATCTCCACGCTTGGCAGGCGGGTTGGAGATCGCAGATTAAAAGGTTACTGTATCAGAGAGCGCTGCTGCCCGTTCCCTGTTCAATGTGTAGTCCCTAAGTCGCCTCTTACGACATCCACAGGAAGAGTAAGGGTTGGTGACAAATGTATTCTACTCTGCCGTCACCACACAGCCAATTGCAAGTACAGTAATGTCCTAATCGCAGATTAAAATATCCTTCGCTGCGCTAATATAATATACTTAATTAGACATAGAGTGCCACTAAAATTTACGTAAACCGCACGTTGGCGGGTTCCGGCCAATTACAATGTTTTTAACGATTCCTGTAGTTTATTGCTCGGCTGCCTGGCTCACTGCTCGTCAACCATCCTCACTGCAAACTAATACGTCAAAACATCAACAATGTTGTAATAATCCCCATAAAGTTTACTCCGCGTTCTCGGAGTATATTTTTCTAAATTCACCTGCAGCACGGAAATTAATAACGTGGTACATTTCGTGTTCGGAAAAAGATTAAAATATTTTTATAATTCTATATAATATTTTATACATAATAGTCTGATAAAGTTTTTAGTTTTCCATAAGTTTTCGCGGAAACGCATATACCTACTTTTATATGACCGCTCGACTTCCGGGCGAAAATTGTGGAAATATCGTGTTCGATACGACGCCGGCCGCCGCAACTTGAAAAAAAAATACATTTGGGTATGTACCTAATTAATAATAATATTCATTAGCAAACTATGTTTCATAACCAACTCTAAATAAATAAAACATGGCGTTCTTTTCATTTATTTTTCTTAGCACTATAAGTTACAAACTTGCAGCTACAAACTATTTTGTTTTTTCTACAAAATACCAAGTACGTCTGTCAAGTAGTAAAAAATGAGCAATTAGTACAGTAGTACTGAAGACTGACGGTAGGTAAGTAGGTCGGGGTGATCTTAATGAATGCGTGCGCGCATCCTCCGTTGAGTTATAGCCCCGGTTTATCACTTCCTCACGTGCACCCGTAAAATGTTAGGGGTTTTTGCGGGACACAAGACTACGATAAAAAGAAATAACAGCTCTATATCTCAGCAATTTTTGAGCAGACAGGCATAGATAGTGTAGATGTTTGTTTTTTTAAAAGAAATTGTTTTTCGCCTAGAACAGCTTTTACTGAAACAAGCGATGATTTATTTCAGTGAAAACTGACAGCCTTACTGATGATGTGCCAATAAATATCTAACGATTGAAAGTTTAAAAGTTTCACTGAAAAACGTATTCGAACATCGACTCGGTGCGTGTCTTCCGTTTAGATCCCTTTAAGTCTAGGAAAGCTTCAGGCGTAAGTATAATTTTCCTCGAAACTAAACTAGTTAATGAACAAAAATACCAGCTAAGTGGCTGATTGCGATCAAGGGGAGACAGTATATATCGGTCGAGAGGCAGGCAGGAGGCAGGCGCGCGCGGCGTCACGCTCGGCCTTCCTCCTCACTGTAACCGAGACCATTGTTCATTGCACGTCTGTCTGACTGAAAAATCTACTCTATTTAATTTCTTTGGCAGCCTCGTCGTCAAGTATATTTTCATTTGGCCGCCGCGTGGGCGCGCTCCGATACAGCAGGTGACTGACTATACGATGCAATCGTATTGTTTTATTGCCCTGTAAAATATATGTCGGTAATGTTTGACATTACTATTTTGGATTGTATCTGTGGCGGTTGGCGTCTAAAGCAGACGTGATGTATCTTCGAATCAGTTTTGAGATGCATCTTCGTCTGAGATGACGGTAAAGGCCGTTTGAATAACAATTCTCATGCCAGTTCTAGCTACAAGTAATACTGCTTTTGCTAATGTGTAACTCATTTACTAGTTGTCGAACTGAGTTGTAAATGGGTGAAGCTTACTGCCAAGTGTTGATTGACTAATATAGAAACTTCACGCTCTATCGCATTTCAATTAGTGAGTAAGAAAGCGAGAATCTCACAAGTCACGGTAGAAAAAAGTTGGCACCGTAACTACTTTAACAACAATTTTACAGCAATCCATCAAACAGCGTTTCTACTTTTTATGTTTATTTGATTCTAAAAATAGGAAACTAAAATGGTGCAATGGTTTGAAAAGGGACGGAAGCTTTTAAAATTTTAATAAACAAAAATCTATTAAGTATAGAGTTGAAAAACAAAAAAATACATTCACTTCAGCAGAAACAATATCTGCGCGATTTTCTAACGTTGGCTAAAGCGAAACAATGAGGCTATAATGACGTATGAATACCTTTGTATTGCAAAATTTGAAGCATGCTTTATCTGCGACCTACTCCAGCAACCTAGACCTACTTTTTCAGGAGTGTTGCCAATCGAAGGCGCTAAGCGCTAGTGGTGTAGCCAAGTGTCAGGGTGAGAGAATACGTAACCGCGCTGCTCCCGCTCGTGTTCGGCGACCGCCACGGCTGTGACAGCGCAGGCGACGGCGGCCGCGCGAAAACGTGGGGCTGTGTGCTCGGCGGCTGCGCACCCGCCGGTTTATATTTGTGCCGATCACGCCGCCTCCGGGTGACATGCACACGCTTCCTACCTCACAATTTTCGTAGGATGATGCTGAACACGTCAAGGGCGTCGTAGAATGAGTGATTTTCAAGTGCAGGTGAACGAGCTTCTCTTGCAAAGTATAAAAATAATTGTAGCATGAATGTAATTAATATAAGAATGTACATAGTAGAGTAGGGCTTTTGGTTTTTGCAGGTACATCTTTTTAATATCATACCTAAAGTAAATTATTGTATTTACAGCATTCAGGATTTCGTAGTTACACGAAATCCGAACACCATCCAAAACAAACCCCGCATAACGGGCACTACGAATACTAGCGCCAGATTTATAGTGAGCCAATTCTGCTCGAGGTGAATCCCATCAATTCTGGGTATAATAGCAATTTATGGGCGATATTTTCCGCGTGCGACTGCCAAAGTGGCAAACAATGAGTGGACAAAGCGGGAAGCTTGTTGCGACAGCTGAAACGGACGGCAAGCAGGTGGCAGCACTAACGTCACATCACCCACGGATCTACTCGTCACATTTTTTGGGTCACTTCGATCCAATCTCTCGTCAACTCTATCATCATATTTCAATCTGCTAGCTGTAGTAATGTGCTGGAAAAAAGATGTTGTGTTGGTGGTTGAGAAATGAGTCCATCTGTAATGGTGTGTGACGATAACGTTATGAGCCACATTTTTAGAAGAGATCTTCGTGTTATCTTAGTTTTTCATGCCAATAGAAATAAACACGCAAATATTATATTATTTCTTGGTAAAAAAAAAACACTCCTATTCTAGGATAAGTTTTATTACGTTTAATAATTTGTTTTAAATCAAACGCCCTACTAAAAAAATATTGTAACCTATTTCTTATTATAATTAAATAAATGCTTGAAATTTTGATTTTACTAATTTTATAAACCTTTCACAGTTAAGTAGGTATTCTATTGAACGATTATAATCTTTATATAAATCATTTTGAAGTTATCTTTGTGCATATAGCTGCAACAATGTTTAGTAAATACTTATATGCGTATTAAAAGCGTTTTGCGCAGGTATCATTTTTACTATCAATTTTATTTAACGTTGTATTGGTGTTCCTTTTGAGCCAACTAAAGCTCTACTCATCCCTTTAGGTATAAAATCATGACTTTTTGTAAATATTTTTTACCACCGAGAGATAAAACACAAGAGATCTTCCGCAGACAATTTGAATTTTGAAGTCCGCAGATCGACGCTACGCTCGCTGTGGCTACGCTCGCTGTGGCTACGCTCTCAGAGTCGCGTGGCAACACTAGTAAAACTAGATCAATACGTATGATGCACTTGTATCTCCGTAGGTATACATTTTTGTCGGCAGTCACATTCCCAGCTCGCTAATGACATATTTCGGGCGAAGCCGCCGCCAAGGACGCGTCACCGTCCGCGCAGCGCTATTTCCACCACGCTATTCCTGAAAGCTTACATTGTTTTATTTCTAGTCGCGGAACACTGTCTACCGGGAAGTGGTCTAACTTATCTCTTGTCCAGTGTCTGAGGCGCCTGAACAGCCGCCCTGCGTGTCTGCTGGAGATTTGAGCATGATTTCGCGCCGTGTAGTAGGGGGATATTTACCAGTACGTCGTGATTTTAGCCCTCATCAGGAACATAGGGTTTGGAAGGATTTTAGTTTTCCATAGTTCTTTGCGGCTTCCTCTTTCTGAAGTCTGTCTAGATGGTGAGAGGATAGTCTAGCTTTCTCTTCCTTGCTAGGATTATCGTTTATCAGGTCTACATACATGCATACGTCTTATCCGCCACCATTTTAATTAATAAGATGTAGGAGTTGGAGCCACCAGCAGGTACGCAATAACTTGCACCTGTCAATCATTATTTAAAATGTAGAGTCACCTCTTCACTTGCAACATTCCTTAGACGACCCTGATCCATTGGAGTATGATCAACCGTATTCTTTACATTCAATAATATTATGGTAATATCGTGAACTACAAATGCAAGATAAACTGCATGATATTTTTCTAAGCTTACTATTCGTATTTTACATACGCGAAATAGGTTTGAATTGAATTTTGAAATTTACAGCAATTTGTATTAATCTTATCTTATCTTACTTAGCCCATGCTGTCCCTCTGCTCGGCAAAGGCCTCTCTCTTTTCTTTTTTGTATTAATAAATGCATACTTATATTTAGCAAAAATCCTTTTGATGAACGTCATCATATTTTTGTCCTTTAAACATAAAAGCTTAAATTTTCTAGCTAAGGTATTGAATAAACCTTATAATATTATAGACAGAATAACAACACAACAATGTCCCCATTGCGTTGTAGAGATCTGTCTAAAAATGGATATCCAAACATAGCTCAGAGAGCCGGCGCGCAGTACGTGAGTGAACATAAAGACACAAAATTATACCTAATCTCTATCACTAAGGTTATTTTAGGGATTTCAGTTTCCATTCTTTAGATAATTTACATTTCGCTAGGATTTCAATGTAAAAGTAGCTTCCGTCTATTTTCCACGCAACTATTCGTTACATGAGCCACGTAAAATGCCTTTGACGGTCTCAAAACTCAGCTGAGTCTGTAAAGTCAAACTTACAAGACTTACAACCTACACAATATATTGATGACTCGTTTATCATCTAACTCATTATTCGAAAACGGCTATTAATCCAAGCCAGGATGAAATAGTAACAACTGTATACTTTAGCCGTGTGGTGACGGCAGAGTAGAATACATTTGTCACCAACCCCTATTCTTCTCGTGGATGTCGTAAGAGGCGACTTAGGGACTACACATTGAACAGGGAACGGGCAGCAGCGCTCTCTGATACAATAACCTTTTAATCTGCGATCTCCAACCCGCCTGCCAAGCGTGGAGATTATGGCAAAACCCTCCACTTAGGTGGAGGAGGCTCATAGTCCAGCGGTGGACTGTAACGGGCCGTTCATGTATACTTTCTTCGCAAAAAATATTCGCAAGTTGTCAAGTCTTTAATAAGGCCTAGCCCACACAGAACTCGTGGTGAGCCTACACATTCGACGTCGCGCTTTCCAGGAAATCCACGCGACCTTCTCCGTTTGTCTCCCGTAGCCATTATCGCATACTTCCCTCGTGTTATGGATCGCCGCCTATATTTAGAGTGTGCCCTTCTGACAACATGTCTGCGAGGCCAAGGAGGCCAACAAATTAATTTTAAAGCTCGCTAGTTTTCCGCTTTCGCATTGTCGCGTATTTATTTACCGACTACGTCGTAAGATAACTTTTTTGTTTGTTGTAAATAAGTAATACATACATATGTGTTTCTAGCGTTCATAGCAGATTTACAGGTGCTTAAATACGGGGTATGATATTTGGACCATACAACAACATTTTCCAAAGATCGGAAGACGTAAATAAAGTCAACCTCACATAGAAATGGTGTGGAGCGTATTGTTCTACCTATAGGTACATATGTTTTATTGATAATAAAAGATTGATTTATCTATTCTGCCAAAAAATGGTGTTTGCATTCTCTTACGTATTTTTTTTTATTGTTATTTTAGGGTTGTCTATATAACGCTTTAGAAAGACCACTCAGATATTTTATTCAACTGCTAACTATAGGTAGGTATATAAATAAATAAATAAATATGTGGGGACATTTTCAGACACGGCCATGTGATCCCAAACTAAGCAGAGCTTATACTATGATGGGTATCAGACAGCTGATATACATTAGATAAATACATACTTACATAGATAAACAACATCCAGACACAAGGCAAACACAAGCGCTCATCACGCGAATATTTGCCCTGGGCGGGATTCGAACCCGCGACTCTGTGCTTCGAAGGCAGGCGTACTACCAACTAGGCTACGCAGCCGTCAAATATAAAGCGTACTTGTTTAAATTTAAAAAATCCCAAACTTAGTAGATAATAGGTACTTAACCTTGTCTTCCCTGTAACATCAGACAATATTGTAACCATTCTTACAACACACACAAAGAGGCTGTTTATCGTCAGAGCATCGAAATCAAAAGGAGAAACAGGAACAAGACAGCTGCGCAGTATCACTCAAATAAAGTACTTACTATTACACAAAACAATCGAATCGAACACTTGATGCTGAAACAAACACAACTCTATATACCTAGTTAACAGTAAATAATACTGTGGTTACATGTAAACAAACATCTAGGGCGTTTATTACGAAGTTCACGAAATATAGAGGTATCTTGTGTCGAACTGGATAATCATGTTTTAAAGGTAGTACGCGTGTATAGACCACCATATTTTCGGAATTTTACTACTTTCGAGAATGTTATGGAAGATATTTTGAAAATTACCTGTAATACCAAAAAACACGTCATCGTATGTGGTGACTTCAATGTAGATATTTTAGAATCTATAGTTGGGTTATTATAGGATGCGTTCTGACAGCTTCAAAATTCTTCATACGACGTTAACAACTTTTTTTTATAATATTCAGTTTAAAAACCATAATAGCTAATAATTAAAAACAAAGCAACTTCACCTCTTTATCATTAAATAGTATGTAATTTTACTTAATACATAAATAAATAAACGAGATAATATTAAAAAGTCATGTCAGAGCTCATCGTACATTAACCCAACTATAATAGTAATACTCGTACAAGTAGATTATTGAGTTTATTTCAGTCCTTTGATTTGAAGTACTATTTGTTTCTCGAACCGGCTAGAGTGACGCCAACTTCGTCTACTTGTGTTTATATTGTTTCTGTAAATGTAATTACAATAGAAATTACCTATTTTTCGATTTAATACCAATAATCCGAATAATATATATGCTCAGTTCTTCTCCATTATATCTGAAGAATATGATAAAAAAATTCGAGTCACAAATAAAAACATTGGCGTGTTAAAACAATCTGTGTAACTGCTAAAGCTAATCACGTTAGTAATAAAATTATAACAGCCGACAACAAGATAAAAACAGTATGGAATATCATAAACAACGAGGCTGGCAAAACTAAACAAAACGATACCTAATAATTTTGTTCTAAATTCTGAGAAGGGGCCTGTGAGGGGGGGAGGTAGCCCAAGAGTTTGAGAACTTTTTTGATGATATTCCAATAAAAACTACTGTGCCGTTGAATTCTTCACCACCCTCTCTCTGCGTGAAGTTTTCTTAGGTGACGCAAAACTGCAGTGGGGTCCCCATATATCTTCCTTATCAGGGAGGCTTAGCTCGGCTGCGCAGTTAGAAGAATAAGACAATTAACGGATATAGCTACTGCTAGATTAGTTTACTTTAGCTATTTCCACAGTGTTATGTCTTATGGTACCCTCATGTAAGTCCGAGCGGCTGATATTCATAGTCTTTATAGTATATTCTATTCTATTCTATTCTTTATTCTGCAGAAGAGAGCTATTAGAGCAATTTACCAACTTCGCTGTCGGGACTTTACAGAACAGAACTTTTTAGAGATAGACATATTGCCGGCTCCATGCCAATGCGTTTATACTAAATTATGTACCTATGTGAGGAAAAATATCCATGAATTTGATAAATATTCTGACATTCACGATCGTAATACTAGAAATAAGAATAAATTAGCAAATCACCACTATAGACTAGCTAAGGTTAGTACTTCATTTGTGGGGCTCTGTGTACGCTGCTACAAAATACCTGACGGTATTTTAAGTCTTCTTGAAAAAAGTTTACATATTTGGTATTAACTTTTCGTTATTATGACAAATTAAAGAGATGGGATGATTTCAGATCAATGATATATAATTTTGAATGAATCATCAACAGCTCATATAAAATAAAATTATAAAAATATATATATACGTCCCCACCGAAGGGCTCGAGCCTACCCTGAATTAGGGCGATTAGGCCTTAGTCGACCACGCTAACCCATAGTGCGGGTTGGTCGACTTCACACACAACCTTTGAATTTCTTGAAGTGAGCAGCAAGTGAGAAGTGTGCAGGTTTCATCACAATGTTGTTCCTTCACCGTAAGAGCGTCGAATAAACGTACATATGAATTCGAAATTCGAAAACACATTGGTGCATGGTGGGGATCGAACCCGCGTCTCCCGGACGGGAGACAGCAGCCCTAGCCACTAGACCACCGACGACGCTCTTATTAATTATCTTTATTTTGAATGAATGTCTGTCTGTCAAATTAAGTCGGATATTTTACGTCTGCTCTAAATTTAACCCTTTTTAATCTACTAAATAGGTATCAGAGCGTGGCATCCTGAATTAATCACACTATCCATACATATCCTCGATCAAGCGTTATGACTATAAAAGATGGCGTTAGAAAATCATAATGCTGATAGAGCACTAAGGAATGCTGGCTTCCATATCCGTTCTTCACTTCTTGGAACTTGTAATGTTTAGAGACTCAAGAGAAGGAAATCAGATCGTAACACGAGTGTAATAAATATGCATTACGTACGATAAAGATTAAACCATCTGGCAAAAGGTCGGCATTTTAACGAGCATTTTATTATTGAGGAGTTAGTTTTAAAGTAAGTAGCTATGTAATTAATTTGACGTACAACATATATTCATTTTGTTTCAATCAATCAGTCTATTGCAGTCCACTGCTGGACGTAGGCCTCCCCAAGGGCACGCCAAAGCGCACGATCACCCGCTTTCCTCATCACCACCAACGACCTTCCTCAGGTCATAATTTTGTTTGTAAATATGTAATAATCGTTAAACGATTAAAAGTGAATCACTCCAAGAAAAAAGAGAAGCTATTGAAATTTAAATATAAAGATATTGCATTGCTATTGCATTGTAATTTAAATATGAAGATTGAAGATCCTTTTTCACCCACTGTCTATAGTCTATACATATACTGTTATCGAAGAAGTATAAATTATACTGTACCAATAACTAAAATATTACTATAACGATATACTTACTCTCAACTTAACTAGCTATAATGCTATGCATGTTGCTCTATCTGTATGTATGTCTGTGCACGCATCACGCTGAAACTACTGAACGGATTTTGATGAAATTCGGTATGTTGACAGATAGATCCGAGTCAACGTTTAGAATACTTTTTACCGTGGGAAAAGGTTCACGCAGCGATAGGAGCATCATGAATGAGAAATGTTAATCGCCGATGATTATGTAACGATATCAGATTAGCTGATTATATGAAACAAACTTAATAGAAACTAAAAAATTTCAGGATATGGTGCAGTGCAGGCTATAGTATTTAAATCTTCAACATTCCCATTATTCCAAATAGTTTTTCGCTTTGACACGAAATAGTTTTGCTTTAAACGTATTCAGTTCCCCAAAATGTATGCTTCGCGATGGCAAAAATGGGTGGTTTTTCGCATGGCCCAGTTGATGGCCCACGTGAACGAAGTCGCGGGCACAGCCAGTTACAAAATATATTTTATACTATGAAAAGTTTATAAAAAAAATCGTCATCGTCGTTAGCATTTTTAATGCTATAATATGTTTTCGGCAGGGTTCAAAAGTTAAATGTACCAAAACGTGTAAAAAATATACCAGTACAGCTCAGAGGTGTTCAATAAGCCACTATGTAGAGCATCTGTCGATATAACGAAGGGTGACAGATCCCCATTGAGTACAGAGTATTTATAGGCAGGTGACGATCGCCCAGGACCTTGGTATGAGTGCCAGCCAGTGAGCCCGATTGAGGCCGTTTAAACCCCACGGATCCCTATTGAAGACTGTTTTTATCTGTAGATTTTTATTCATAGTATTTTCTCATTTTCTTTCTTAGATTTAAGTTCTTGAACCGAGGTCGTGTTGCCTAAAACAACGAAACTCGTATTTAAGTAGCAAATTATGAAATCTTAACACAACTGCTGATGTAAAACAAAGACAAAGTCTAAAGTTTCATAAAAAGACACTGTCTTTTGTCCCATACAGCCACAAAGTAGGTAAAGCGGCGCGAGGCGTATACAGCTTTGTGAAATAAACTACTGTCGAAATACAAAAACCATTTTATTCTTTAATCGTAGGTGTGATGCATTGCTCTATAATATATATATTTACAACCAATCGTAAATAAAAATCGTGTCGCAAGATGTAAAGAACAGTGCATGAAATACCGTACCACGGTCCCCGGCGTGTAATGGCCAGTCAAACAAATCACTCAACGTATCACACAACAATTTATGTTACATTACAGCCCTAATAAACTTTTACTGTGCTTTTATTAACTTTGTTTGCTCTTTCAATCTCTTTGTCAACTCTCTCATCACCATCAACAACTCATTTCCGACCCCACCGAGGGGCTAAAATTTATCCTAAATTAGGGTAATCAGGCCCACCACAACCGCTCTGGCCCGGGTAGTCGACTTCACACATCATCACCTTAGCTGAAAGACGTCCACTGCAAACATAATAAAAAAAAAAAACAGTTTTATTCGAATTTAGATTCGAGTCAAATCGTGATATGATCGAATTCCGACGCGCGTCGCCTGCGAAGCGATCGTCTTTTGTTCCTCTGAGTGATCGACTATCATGATTGACTATCAAAATATATTGTATACCCCGAAGTAACACATCTAACTCGCGCTGCTTTCATCAGTGACGCATCTATTGTTGTCACCCACCGCTTCCCGGAAACTGACGATTGAAGTGAAATACTTTTGTAATGGATATTCAAGGCCAAGGTATGTGTCCTTACCTTGGCCTTTGAAACTTCCCAAATCTATTTTCCAATATTTCAGTTACATATTATACAATGCGATTAAAATAAGAATAGGACGGGCACTTGGCTAACGGTGTATTTTTCACCTGTCCCGGTGTCTATAATCAAATCTTCAAGGTTTTGACCTACTTACCGGTTTTCGAATGAGCTAAATTTTCTCATGCTTGTTCAATTCTGATACACTTGAATGATTAAAATGACCTGATGATGTGAATGGCACGTCACGAGGGAACTCCTTGATGGTTAGTAGCATTCAATTTTTATATAGCTAACATAATTAATCATTATCGTGAACTGATGCTGTAGCCAAGATTGTCTCCTCATGAGGAAACTCCTCAGTGGTTGCTAGCGGTAAACTTTGCATTCAAGGTAGTCTGCTTGCAATGGGTAATGGGAATAATGGGACCCACCCTATAAGAGTATTCCTTGACCGATTAAAAGCTTGTGTTTAAAATTAATTTTTATTCAAAATTTATTTGTAATAATTTGACAGACTGATGATGTCACAAATTTGCGGCCAGTCCTATTCTCATTTTAATCGCACTGTAGTACATATCTCGCTAAATATAAAGTGCTTAAAATTATTGATATGATTTTAAAACATTTACCTCTCGGCCTACCACTCTGGGAAACAAACGTCGGATTCTAATTATGAATTTTGTTAATAACATTTATTTATACCCAACCCCATGCGATATGTGTGATCCTCTATTTTAAGTAATTATAAAGAAATATAAGACAGAGGTAAACTAGAACTATAAAATATAGAGCTGCCTTGTTGCTAAGATTGCAGTATTTCTAAGTTGTACAGAATTTAATAACCAACAAAAAAAAATTCTTCTTCTATACACTTTTAACACACACAACATATGAAATCCGCTGTAACAATTAATCATTTCGCACGATCTAACGTTGATGTACGTACTTTTCAAACACTGTGATACTACTATTTAGGTTATTTGCAATTTTACCGTGGGAACAAGATGTTTTCTTGCTGTAAAAGGTAGCCTATGTCCCTGGAAGTCAAACTATAGTTATACTAAAATCGGTTATGTTGATTTGTCGTCAAAGACATACTTTCACATTTTTTACGGCTCGAAAACATTATTTCCTTTTTAATTAAAAACTTTCTATTCAGAACATGTAAATTAAATCAAATTAGAAACATGACTAAAAGCTCTTTAAAATTACTTTTCGGATGTCGTATAGTAATGAAATGCAAATGAGGAAGAGGAACTAATTTGCGTTTATTGGGAGTTTCGGGCGACCGGCCGACGTGCCTATTTTCAGCCAAAGCTATTAGCAAATCCCGACCAGATGCCGGATAATTACTCCATAATTTACTTACCTACTGTCAAAATTGAAAATTGTGATGATACCAATGTAAACAAAACCACTAGGAATATTTTGCGAACGGAAAGCACTTGCCCACATGTAAAATGTATAATTTTAGCCAAGACATGCAAGTGTTCATAATGTGAAGTGCATAATATTAGGATATTTCTGGCGATCTGCTGTATCCAGGGATTGGCTATGCAGCTGGGGAATCAATACTTAAAATGCCAAGAAGCATAGTTTAAAGTGATTGCAGAAGGATAGATCACTTTGCTGAACGATTACAAAATAAGTAGACATTAAGTACTTACTAGCAAGATGAAATAAAAATTCATTGCTCTAAAAGTACAAATTTTAATTAAAGTCAGCCATACTGATGAATGAATCACGTAATAACATTAAAAAAACATAAAATATTTTATTTTTTCTTCCGCATATCATAATGGAACATTGACGCACGGGAAATAAATTCGTGGTTACTGTTCAGCCTTGGACTATTTCTGTTATTGCATTGATATCTACGACTATACTAGCATCATCACTCAATTCTCATCACCTCTGTCTAGTAAATAAAAGTATTTTATTTCCATAATCCAATGTGTTTGAACCGTGAACGTGAACTTTTGTTTAACGTCTTCTGTATACTAAGGCATCCGGTGATATCATTCTTTATCGTGCATGCCTGTTCTTACAAGCAGCACAGAACGAATTAATGCCTCAGATATTCGGCCAAACTAACGCCGTAAATTTTTCAATAAACATTATTTATAACTCTTCTCACCTACTGCATTCAAAATTATCAACATCCCAATTTATTGTGAAAGCTTATTTAATATTTCGTCAAGCGAAAGATACGAAAAGTAAATATACGGACGCTCCACAAAATGTTCGTCAAAAACGAGGTTCTTTTGATAATATTAGTAAATATCACACTAATAGTATAAATCTGAAAATATATTTGGATGTTTGTTCCGCTTTCACGCCTTAACTACTGGACGGATTAAGATGAAATTTGAGTTGAAGAAGAAGAAGTTTGAATTTGATGAAGTTTTTTTTTTTAGTTTGTATCCTGGATTAACACATAGAATACTTTTTACCGGGAAAAGTCTTATTCCCACGGGAAAATCTTACATATCGCGAGCGTAGCCTCGGGCGGACCACTAGTTAAGAATATTCCTCAGATGTTAGGGAATTATGCTAAAATTTAAAAGCAACCAAATTGAATCCGCGTCGCAGTTGGTTGCTTCAAAAGAACAAAGTTTGGGAATTTGTTTCACTTTAAACTGACACATAGAGTTTACAATAACGTAAAAATATTTTAAACTAATACAAAATAAATAGGTTTTTGTCCACAGAAAAGTAAACTCCAGACAAAAAAAAAGAAAAGTAGGTACAGCATTATTTCTCCTACAAAATCTCTTTAAAATACCTGTGGTGCCCATACAGCTCGAAGCAGAGTAGAGCCACCGCCCGAACCGCGGAATTTCTATGGACAACTGCCAGCACTCTTTTCGAATTAATTATTATTTTACGCGCCTCTAAAGCATCTATAATAACTACACTATACGATGCGGGTAGCTATTCTCAGCAGGCAAAATTTACGGCCGTTTGATTTGCCCTCTTAATCTTGCACGGCCGAACAAAGCTCCATGTCAATCACGTTTATGAGTTATTAAATATTAAATGTGAACACTTTTTGTAATAAAGTTTTATGTATTTAATGCTAATTTTAATGATAGCGTCAACTAAATGATGATACTATGGACAGTAAAATCAGTAATTTAATTTGTTTATTGTAATGGATTTATTGCTTTAATCTTCCGTGGTTTATGTCAGTTCCTACGCCAACGTTTACGAATAGCAGTGTGTATCTGTATTACAGGCAGTACGAATAACTACGACATTTAATTGTTCTTTGGCATGTACTATTACTACATAAAAAATAAGCTTTGAAACAAGTTACAAGCGTGCTTGTAGATATTCACGTAGCGCTATTTAAGACCAAAAGTAATTTGTGTTTACAGTAAACAAAGTGGCGTTCTAAACTCAAGACTTAAACCGTTTAACTAATATAGGCCTAAAATTTTTATAGGATATAGTTTTTGGTACTTCATCAGTTTCGATTCCGTTCCATTAATATACACGGTGTTACAAAAAGACGAGTAAATTTTGTATGGAGACCATCTACATTTTGTATGGGAATGCGAATTTTTTAAACCGTTTTTCGACCTATAGGTCTTCCCCCAAAGAATATATTCCCCAAAGAATATATTCTTTGGGGAAAGTTGTTCAGTTTTACGAGCAGATTCACACCCTTTCGGCTTTATTTGTAGTTTTGTAACACCTGGTATACATACTCGTACTGTCTTTACATTTCATTTTTGCCTCGCCGTGCCCGCTATAATATTACCACATTGGTAACAGAATAAATAATAGTACCTAGTATCTACTTTGGTGGATATAGTGATAAGTCCTTTAAAAAAAACGAAAAGTCACTATGAAAATGCTTATAAGTATTTGCAAACACGTCTTCGTTTGTTGGCAAAAAGTCTTTTTTGCATGTCCAATTATTTTGAGACACACACAATGCATGCATTAGCAACTCTTTGATGCGCCTAACCTTCTGAACTGGAAGCAACCCACGCTTCTCGTATTTGATCAAAGCTGCCATCACATGGCCTCCTAAACAAAGAGATGTAACAACCACAAACTTTGGACTTGCCTTCGTTAAAACTCCTTTTCTTATACTTTTTAATTGCTTTTTTTAAAGACAAACGAGGTCCGAAAATGCTCGAAATTGCATATAATTTTTCTATAAATTTTAGTACATTGAATGTGCTTCTTAACTGTTCTTAGGATAGGTTTCCTATACTCAATATCAACTGTGAAAATTTAAATTTAACGCTATTCAAATAGTAACTAATGATGATATATTTCAGAAATACTTTCCGCGAGAACATTTTGTTTTCCGTGACACCGTCCGTGAGATGAGAAACGCCTTCCGCGTCAGTTTCCTAAATCTCGTCAGAATTATAATCTCTTCGTTCGTTTTATTCACTACGTCATCGGTGGGTTGTAATATAGTAAAATAGCTCCGAATTGCAACATCAAAGCTCAATTCTAAAACCACTTTGAGTTGGACCAATAAGCCTTCCCTACACTTGAGATTTCGCTTTGATTGAGATAATATTCTGCATTTAGTAAACACTATAAACAAATTTTAAAATCTTCGGAAACAAAATACATTATTAAAGTACAAGTATTATGTGTTTTAATTTTACGATCTTTGCCAATAGACAAAATAAAAGTTTCAATTTGAAGCCGCTGTCGCACGCTTAGCGGAGCGCGAGGCGGCGGCGGCGGCGCTATGGAATATGACACTTGAAAAGTTTATTCCTAATGTCTATTGTACTGAGGGACAACACAACTTTTTGTAATGTTGGTATTACAAGAAGCAAGTTTATTTATAAATAAACGGAAATTATAAATAAGCGGATAAAGTTGTTTTTCTGCCCAGTTCATAAAAACATGTTTAAAAATGGAATAAAGTTAACAAAGTTAATTCGTAGGTTCAAGTTTTTTCTGAGGTCGAGATTCGCATTTGGAGTATTATGAAACTCTTTTGAAAAATCGTATTTTCTTTGACGCTAATTTATAATATAGTAACAATTTCAAAATCGCTCACTTCGTTTTGAACATAAATTTATTGGTCATGAATTGCCATGATAGTTTTAGTTGGCTACTTTTCTAAGTCAAAACAATACACTTCTAAATCCTATGTTAAGTAACTAATAGCACATGATCCATAAATAGAAGACAAGACATACTGAAATTGGTAGCTGGCAACGAATAGTCAACAGTAACTAGTCTCGCCAAATTTACGCTAGTTACTCTAATTTGAACATAGCGAAGTAGATAGCTGCTTATTAGGTGACTAGACCATAAATAGGTCAAATATACAGAGCAATGGTTGACAAGGAGTCCGCGACTGCTGGCACCGCGGCCTCCGGAAGCACCCAGGTATGAGAGATATTGCGCACGGCATGTCCATCACTAAAACTATTAATCTATGCTCCTGCTCAGTTTTTTATCAAACACGACGTCCACAGAAGTTTTCTTGTCAACGTTTGAAAGGTGCTGAACTGCGCAGACGACGTTTTTGCTGAAAGTTATTTTTGAACCAGAAACAGAATCTACTGCATATCTTACAGCGTATAATATCTGTGATCATACCTAGGCAGTTTGTCATTGTTACTGTACTGTCATGTTTTAATTTGTGCGACATCACTTCATTAACTCTGATGATCGAAATTTACTGATGTTGGAAGCCAAGATACCCACTAAATCTTTTTAAAATATGTATCACATTTTCAAATGTATTTTCATAAAGTAAACCAGTAAATTAAGTCAAAATAAAGCTGAAAATGGGGAAAATAACTGAGATATTTAATGTAGTGATGAGGTTATTTGAGTATTTGTTTTGATAATGGCGGATCAGAACAATAAGCGTGTTCGATACAGCTGTAAATAATATTTAGCTTTTATCGTTATACAAGGGCCAGCAGGTGATTCTTGGCGAGGATCCAACACGCGACCCACGCACACATTCGCCTACAACCATCCACATCCACTACATACACAAAATTGCATCCTACTACAGTTATTATTATGCCCCATTTGAAATAGATATGAATAAGAATCTCGAAATTGATGCCCAAATCTAGCCTTGAGCACTATTTTTATTTTAACGCGTATCGCTCATTCATCGTTTTGAAGTTATCTCTACTTGAACAACAGTCCTACAAAAATAGGATTTACCGTCATATCTTGATGAATAAAGAAATCACCAGATATTTTAATAAGTATGTAATCAGTAGTCTATTTCCTTTCCACTGTTTAATACGCTGAATTATCTTTAAATCTACCTAGTAAAATCATTCGACCTTAATGCTAAATACAACTGGAATATTACGGAACTACCTACCTTTCAAATAATTGTTCTAGATAATTAGGCCTTATTATTAATAATAATTAAGTTTTACTTATCATCTTATTCAAATCCTTATACAAATTAATCGAAAAAATATAAAACGATAAAAATATTGTTTTTTATTGTGAACTATTACGTTCTATATTACCACACATTCGTACCAAGATACTGCTGCATCAGTGGACCTGTGTAGCAAATTCGTAGGGGCCCCTACATAGTACCTGACCTTGCATCATATTAATATTAAATAATATATTATAGTATTTCTAAATAAAAAAAAACATCAACATCATCACGGCCCGTTACAGTCCACTGCTGGACTATGAGCCTTCTCCCCTTAAGTGGAGGGTTTTGCCATAATCTCCACGCTTGGCAGGCGGGTTGGAGATCGCAGATTAAAAGGTTACTGCATCAGAGAGCGCTGCTGCCCGTTCCCTGTTCAATGTGTAGTCCCTAAGTCGCCTCTACGACACCCACGGGAAGAGTAGGGGTTGGTGACAAATGTATTCTACTCTGCCGTCACCACACGGCTTACTACGGCTAAAAAAAACATAGTAACGCACATTCGTAGCATGAGCCTACTACGCCAGCAGCGGGCCTGTGAAGCAAATTCGTAGAGGCCTCTACGTACTACCTGACATTGCATTATAGTACCGCACAGTCGTAGCAGAAGCCTGCTACGCTAACGGGCTGTGTAGCAAATTCGTAGAGGCCTCTACGTTCTACCGGAAATTGTACAGCACATTTGTAGCAGAAGTCTGATAAGAATAAGAATAGAAAACATTTATCTAAGGCACATAAAATAAAACTCACAGTAAGTGAGCCCCGTGAGTGATATAGTGGACCTGTGTAGCAAATTCGTAGAGGCCTCTACGTACTATTGAAAATTATGTCATATTGTACAGCACATTCGTAGCAGGAGCCTGCTACGTCAGCGGACCTGTGGAGATAATTTGTAGAGGCATCTACGTACACCCGAAGTATTTTGGTGCACGAGCGTAGCGAGGTTGCTTATGGTGTGAGCTTTTCATCTAAATTGCGAATTGTAAAAAAAAAAACGATGGGCTACATCATACGCGCCATATTAGTGCACCTCACCCTATTTAACAAACTGGAAACATTATAGTTGGTTCTAATAAAGTCACTGCATAATCAATATATTTTTTAATATTTCATGGTTAACTAAAATAAAATAAAATAAATATTCTTAAAATAAAATTAATTGTAGAAATTATCTAGACTGTATACGTCTATTCCTTTGCCATTTATTGTTTGCAATTTTCTATGCAAATAGTAAAAGGAAAGGTTCCAATTTCAAAGTTAGTTGGACTTGCATCCTTTCTTTGGGGTCATTATTGGACTACTTTCAAAGCATGAGGGATGAAAAATATATTTTCATTACTCTTAGAGGACAGATGTCCATGGGAATAGATTGTTTGAGTAGCAGGTTGGTAGCAGGCTTTTTCGATATATAATAAGCATTAATTTTGTAATTGACAATATTTTATTTAAAAAAGGAAACGCAAAAGATGCGACGACTATGGAGTTTCTTCAGTGAGCTCTTCTCCACAGATTCCGCCATTGTGTTAGTGAACTTACCCAAAAAAATGTAATGACGGATCTAAGTGATGTAATAACATCCTATGGAAATAAATAATTTTGACTTTGACTTTGACTTGACATACTCTGAAAGTAGTTCGGAAGTTGCCTGAGGAGCGGATTGAAAGTAATATTTTACAGCCCGGAGGGAGAATCACTTTCAACTGACAGCTGTCAAATTATTAAAAAAAAACTTGTTCCAATTTCACATTTCTATTGAACTATGTTCCATCGTTCTATACAGCCACTCAATTACAGCGCAATGTTAAATTTAAATAACATAAAGTTAAGTATTCATTTTATAGAATATATATTTTTAAATGACTTTATTATAATTAACTTTCAACTATTTCTTTAAAATAAAATAGATTTGGGCAAAATATTTAACATTTTTCAATGATGGAAATTAAAAATAATGGCTTAACAGCTGACCGGCGGCACGGCCACAGCAAAAAATAAAGTTAGGCGGGAAAGCAGTGATTATCATTTGTTTCTCGAGTTGTAGGGTTTTGTTTACAATGAGTTCATCTGATTCAGATATGGAAGTCGCACATTTTTTCTTTAGCTAATTCGTGTTTTTATTTTTACTTTCCTTGTATTCGTAATGAAAAGCACAGTGTTTACCTCTGGTTAAAGTCTTATTTAGTGCCTCGAACTATTAGGGCCCTCGCCGTCTCGGCGCTAAATGGGTTACTTTCACCCCTCGTATAACAATGTACTATTTTATATTTTCTGTATTAGAAGACGAAGACAGTCTCTATATACGTCAACAGTCGATACGTGCTACGTATTGACGCAGCAAATCCCTAAAAACTGATGTGCACACAGTGAGTGACACAACACGTAAGCGTAGGCATTTGTAAGCGCAGATATTCGAGTTACGTACATGTTACGTGCGAGACATTAATTCGTAGAGCGTGATGTTTCGTATGACTATAATTTTATACATATTTACAAATACCTGTGTTAATATTATACAAACGATATACATTGAATAGCCAGTAAAACGTATAGAAGGCATAAATAAAATCATATCGATCATACTAGACCGCAAACTTTACTTTGAGTCATATTAATTAATCGCATTAACTAATTATTAGGCAGTCTAAAATCATATTATGAAAAAGGAGACTTGGTAAGTATCCAGGCAATATCAAATACATAATACCAAACACTATTGTTTTTTAAAATTAATTTAGTTGAAGTAATATTACAACCGCATGTAAGGAATTTTCATAAACAATTTTTATATTCATTATTTTTAATTCGGCAAAAATACTTATTGCCCACACACTCGAGTCCATTGAGCTAGGTAGCCAGTCATTCACGAATTCTAAAACTAAATTTGAATATTTATATTGAATAATTTAAACTTTATGATTAAAAAAGACAACAAAAGCATTCTAATCCAAATGCGAAAGTAACTCTGTCTATCTGTCTGTCTATTACGCCTTCATGTTTAAAGTACTGAACCGTAATGATTATCCCATGGTACATCACCTTACCTCAGTAAGATTGCTATAGCTAACAGTGTCATCAGTCAGAACAATAAGTATATCTCCCTTCGCGTTCATAGATGGCGCAATAACTAATACGGTAGTTGTAGTTTTAGAGAGCGGACAACTTATTGTTTCGTGAAACGGGGCCCCGTTTCACGAAACAACAAGTTACAATTTAATATACATTGCGTAGCTAATTCGCCTAAACTGTAAGCCCTTATCGTTTTATCTAATCGTCTACGCAATGTACGTAGAATTGTACTTGTAATTTGTAACTTGTAGCTTCGTGAAACGGCCCCCAGCTAGTAACTCATAAAGATAAAAAAACTACAAGACGTGCCGTTTGTAATTTTATAGTTAAATTGCTTTTATGTGCAAATTACATAGGGAATGATTAGAAAATTGAGCTCAATCAAAATTTTAATAGAGTGTTTAGTTGCACTAAATTGTTGCAAATTATTCGATGATTATAAAACCGGCTAATGTAAACAGAACATTACTACCATCGTTAACACCGAGACACAGACTGAGCATCAGCTAGTGACTAAACTTCATACTAATACCACTGAGCAAATATCTACTTAACATACTAAGAATGTAAGAACTACTACGTAGAAAAGAATTTCTTAGGAGTTACAATATCAACTGCATTCATATTCAAGCAGATTTTTTGCATACAGCTCAAAAAGGGTCTTGAAGGCTCGAAAATTAACAAAATTCAGTTTTTTTTATTCCGTACCTCAAAAGGAAAAAACAGGATCTCTTCGTAGTCCGTCTGTCTGTCTGTTAAACCCTTTTTCCTCTGAATCGCGTGGAGATATGAAGCTGTGGTTGTATTGCTATTCCATTTTTTTCGACCGGAACTTGACGTGATTCAAAATGTCACGCATTCCACATGTACCAACTAGCTATGCACTAGTTGTCCGCCTCCAGCTTATGCCACCAGTTGACATAGTTATTTGTAATCGTGTAATTTGTGACGTCATAATCATTGCACTGGTAATATCGTATGAATAATAACGGTTTTCCAAAATGTTGAAATGGTTATGCACCATATTCTTTAAGGAAAGGGATACTAAAAACCTTAAGTACTAACTGAGGTATGAGGAAGTGACTTGGAACTTATAGGAATTATTAAATTAATTAATTATTTTAAGGAAAACGTTTAAATACCTAAGGTAATTCCTACATGAAGAATGTCATTTTTTACATCTATGTGAACGTTATTTCCACATACGTATATTTACATTGTAATACACATAAGGACAAGTAAATATAAGTGGGGAAAGTGTAATAAATGAAAATAAAAATTTTAGTTATATGCATACCTATTGAAATCTTACTTACTAAAATAATCAATCAAACAAAATACGTAAAGTGAAAAAACTAATACTGTATGCAATAATGATGCAACTCACAAAAAAGTTCTTGATAGATAAGAAGAATCCTGCTACGGCGTCGCTCGTGCGTAACAAAGTGCTACGCCGTAGCAGGATTGCTACGAAGCCAGGGCTACACAAGTTACAGTAAACAAAAAACGTATCCAATAATTGAAGGGAAATGCTTCAAAAAACCGTATAAAGTTAATTAAACAAAAAAATAACGCACAATACCGATCGATAAATATTTAAGTCTTATTTATTTATTTACTATATATTGTACACAAGTACAAGTGTTGTCTTTTTGTTCACTAAAAAGGGCATTTTCATGTACAAATTTTAATTCAATTTCATCCTATACACTAAAATGTACTTGTTTTAATTATAAACAAATATTTGCATAATTAATTTAAGTGATCTGTTTGTGGTTCGCATGTTATTTGCTTGTCTTTATAAGTATTTATGGCATCCGGTCACGGATATTCTAGTGGAGAATTATCAGCTGTATCATTACATTTAAAAACAATTAAAAAATGAATATTAAAATTTTAAATAAAAACGTTCAATGAGAGCATTTTACACGCCCCGTTGCACGTTTAGTAGTGTCGGCGGGTGTAAAGGCGGTCTCTGGCAAGCGGCCCGCTGCCCACCACGGAGCTTATAAAAGAGGGCTACATCTTGAAACCGCGCCCGGCGCGTCTCACTCCCTACTCTATCCCCATGGGGCGCGCTAACCTCACACGATAGTACCCACAAAAAAAAATACATTAATTAATGTATACGAACACACTGTGATTGGGACCAAGTGATAAAAGTGATACGGTAAGTCCGTTTTCCTGTGGATGTTTAGTGTTGCCAGCCGAGGACTGTGATCTGTGATTGTGACTGTTCAGTGCCAGTTCGGAAGGATTCCGCTATCCTGGATCGCTAATTTTCAGTGGATGCTGCGATAAACAAACAGCAAATGTTTAGAACCGCGTTTTTAGTGAAATTGTGTGATAATGGAAACCAGTGCTGCCAGAATAAAAATAAGTGCCGATAGTGACAGTGACATTTGAAGAATTACCTTGAGATGTAACTTCTCACAAGGATTTTGATTGAATGGAATAAGTTTTACTAAATTGGTGTTGCTAAAAGCAAACTTAATCAGAATTCTCAAGAAGTATAAAAGCTAGAAACTACATTTATTTAACTAAGTTAACGAGATTACTAACGATTGCTTTTTATGTTTTAAAACAGCAACAGTAATGTCTCCATAATGATTTTTTAACAATAATATACGTCACTATCGCACTTAATTTATATATGCACTGTTTCTAATTTAAATATTCTCGACACTTCTCCTCTCACCAAGTTAATAAATAGTTATAATTTTTAAAATAATTAATATTCATTTTGATTTGCCGAAGAAATTGTAAGGTTTAAATTCTGGACCATTTTAATAGTCTGTAGGTAGAAAGTGTAAAAATAGCGATTTACCAATGCCTCTTGGAAATTCCTAAATTTTTGTAACTTGACGTTTCATACAAATTGACCCGGGATCTGTTAAATAAAAGTACGCAATTCGATGCACCTCGCGTAGTCTATTATCTGGAAAAATTAAATTAAAGTTCAGATAGGCTAATTGGTCTTCCCTATTAAGTCGTAAATCAAATTAAACGTCAAGCTCTTGCAGATTGTTGATTGGCTGATCTTCAACTTAAATATTATTTGGGAACGTTGAACATCATTTTACTCTTTTTTTTATTATCAAGAATAAATACTATTATTATAATACACATGCAATGCATACGTCACTGGTCTTATAATGATAGAAATATTATTCGGTTTGTCGTTTAAAAGTTATTTGTTTGTCTAGGGAAACTACCAAGTGGTGTTAATCAATTGACGTCAGATCTTTTGATAGATCTAAAAATATCAAATATTTAGTTTGGATAAAGTAATGAACGTGATTCTCAACGGAATCGTAGAAAATTTTAAATAAAGGCGTTGTTTAAAAGACGTAAAATTTATTCAGGGATGCGATAAAAAGTGAATAAAACTATATCGATTCGGACGAACATTAACGGGATGATGATGTTTTTAAGTCCGTTACATTTACATTACAAGCAGCTGTAAAAATACAAACATTTTCTGTTCTGAAACCAGAAATATGGTTAACAAAGCGCGTAATGTTCTCTGGATGATATTGGAGATACTAAATCTTACGTCAAAGCGCAGTTATAACCGCGTGGATAGAAATAAATTCGCATAGATTCAAACATGCCTCGATGTTGTTCGCAGTGCCAGCGATCCTACAACAACTGTCAAAACTTCTAGACAAATGATTGGATTGATTTTTTCTCAAGACGAAAATTTCGTTTGAAATTTTATTAAAGTCACGAGTTGCGAGCATGATAAACAGAGATGAAAGAGTTTATGAGATGAATAGAGATTTCTTTATTATTTATTTCTTTTTATGATGCTCTACTTATTATAAAAACGAACATCTTCATCACGCGTGTGAGAACCCGAAGGGCACGCACAATGATAATATGTATGAATAATACTCATTTAATTTTGTTTGCTCGTATCTTTATAGTTACTACTTTTCTGGTTTTATCGACACAAATTTTCCCTTCCTGTAAAGTCTGTAAACTGTACCAAAATTAAAATCTTAAAATAGAAATGCGTTAAGTGCTGTCACAGTTAGCGCCCGTTTAAACATTTATCATAAGGACAGTTAGGCGTCCAAAACAGACTTGGCAATAGTTGGTAACCTTCCTAATATAAACTTGGTCGTCCCTTGCCCGCCAACTGCCCTAGCTAGCCCTGCCAAAAGTGCGTTAGTTACGACATACGATAATTCTATTTCGATTATTATTTTACCTTGCGTTTATTTGCGGCAAGACGGATCACCGAATGCTCCGGTATTATTCAGTAAAAAGATCGTTCAACGTTTGGTTTTACCGGCAAAATCTTTAGTTTCAAATTGCATAGGACGTTTAGTTAAAGCAACCGTCGCCGTCGTCAGTAAAAGATAATGTCGATTTATTTATTTTTTCCGTTCGCAAATTGTTTGTGTTGTGGCGTAAATAAAACTACGTTGTATTTAAAACTGTTATTTCCTGTAGGCTGTAGGTATATAAACAATGTTTGAGTCGTGTACACAAGCAAAGCTTGTCAATATGTGTAGTTTGTATAGTACAAACCTCTATGTTTCTGTGTCAATAGTAACGTGCTCTCGTTACATTATCCAGGAATTTTAAAAGCATGCTGAATACAAAATATGCGTTACACCTACACCTGGTAATCTTTGTTCACTTGACTAGCTGAATGTACGGAAGCAGCGTGTTGTGACGACAACAAAACGTATGAATTCCTTGCACACGATGCGATATTTGCGATACGCTGTTCTGATCTAATAATAATGCACTCGTATCTATATGCATTCTTGATTATAAAATACTTGAGCATTGTTTAGAGTGGGGTCAAGTATTTGGATTTATTTATGAAAATGAATTGAATAAGTAAATAATAAAATTTAAAATAGAGATCTTTTTATTATTATTCAGATGAATGCTTTTAATAATATTCTGAAGAATATTCTGAATAATAACAAAAAGAATCTCTATTCAAAACTTTATTATTTACTTATTCAATTCATTTTCATAAATAAATCCAAATACTGTCAAGTACTGCACAGTACAAGTACTGCCAGTCTAAACAATGCTCAAGTATTTTATACTCAAGAATTCATATATGTACCAACAGCACAAATTAGAATAAATAGGTACTTAAACGTAAACAAAGCCATTAAGAGGTAAATTAAGCCATTAAGCGATGAAGTAAACTTTTGGTAAAAATTGTTTTATGCAGCAAGTTCACGAAGTAATAGAGAAGTGAACGCGCGTTGATGTCTTTTATCTGGAGAAAAATTATACAGCGTAAATGAATGTAGGGTTTCATTGATCAAATTTGTTTCTTACTATTTTATATTTTTACTGTACATATTTACATAAAGTCCATTCACTTTAAAGGGGTGAGCAGAGCTTTTGTTCACAGAGAGCTTGAAATAAAACCATGTTTGGCAAAGAAGTTGCGAGCAATAATTAAAGATTTTATAGTTTTCTGTGCATTATAGGTTTAACAGTACGGTTATAATATTAATTATCATAGATCAGAAATACAGTAATAATCTCGCACTTTTCTATAAAAAGAAATAGGGCCGAGATGGGTAAGGTCAAGGAGTAATCTTCTGAACTTGAGTGTGAATGTCCGCGATGTAGGATAACCTTGGAAGGTCCGCCAACAACAATAAGGCCTCTTTCATTGCGTGCCGCGTGTCAAATAGTGTCAATGCTCCCGAGCTAAACTAGGCAATGCACGTGAAACTATGTAACAACTCGTACTCGATCCTTGTAGAAGGTCTTATTTTCATTGATTTCTCCTCTACACAAACAAAGTGATAAAAACAAGAGTTGCTACGTTATTATACCTATCACATAGAAACTAATTAAATATACTACAAGATATTTTTCTATATTTCTTTATGCACGAATAAATCATTTTTTAAATCGTGTACTTAAGTACGTATAAGTATTCGAAAATTGCACTCCTATTTGCTTTATCCGTTGAAGCATACAAATGTTTTATGAAGGGGATAATTCATCAATAATTTGTTAATTAGACGTCATAAATATTATATAAGTAGTTTTTTTTATACTCCATATTAAATATTAATGTCCATTTGATGGTCTCTTAACATTACACGGCTCACTTTTTGGTACCCAAGTGTACAATTTTTAGATCAGCCTAAACCAGCTCAACTCTTATCTGATTTATATAGATCATTAAAATTAGGCCAAGCCCTACTCAATTAAAAATCGATATCAAGGTATGTATGATTTACGTACAACTTACGACTGTTAGATCGATATTTACGTTACGGTAGACTGGCAAATCAATATAATGGCCATACGCGATCAATATTTGACGTCAATGCGCATAATGATTCAATTAAAAATAAGTAACCAGAAAAGCCAGTTTAAATAAAAATATAGGTAGATTTACAAATATAAATTTTTGAACTTTAATGACAAGTTCTAAATAAAGCAGTTGGTATATGTCGGGGTAGGGGATATTTCCTTTCTAATTTTCGTTTTTCTTTTCGGCACTAGGTCGTTGTTGCTTTACCTTGTTAAAAAATATCATCTTAAATTTGTCGAAAAGTAAAGGGGGCGTATTTTAGTTTTTAATGCCATACTTAGATCAAATCAACCGTCTGTGTACTTTTGAATAATTTGAAAGAGTTATAGACTGTAAAACCAGTACTAATCTTTTACAGGAGTTTATTTAATCGCCCATAATAATGGCGCCAACACATTTTATTGTCAATGTTGAATTTCTACCTTCCATTACTACCATTCCTACCTGAAGGGGTAAGCAGAACTTCAGTTAGCTCACAAGAACCACGCACTGTGGTAAGAGATACCCTGAACAAAGTTACGCCCGTTCCTTAGAATAGAAAATAAGACATTTTTTTGTGATAGTTTCCTTCATATTTTCGCAAGCAAAGCTATATTTTAAACTAACAGCAAGATTTCACATTTCTAAAAAAATTGTTTTCTTAAATCTTCATTATAAAGATAATGAACAAAAGAATTCTCATTCGTATCAACTATGGATATTCCATCGTTTTTAAAATCGTTAGTGCTGTCACCAAATTCTATTCTACGAGCAATAAAGTCGATGAATTATCCTCGTTTTTATTCCAGCCACCAAAATAACGTTAACATTGGCATTCAGAACAGAAGTGTTCCCTGTGACTTTTCTATTTTCACACTCTGAATATATTATTTCAAGTGCTGTAGCGAGGCTGACATGTTTGCCGGGAAGATGCTGTCGTAAATTCTCTCTTAAACTGCTCAATTTTGTTATATGGATTTTAATTAGCATTAGTTTTTTCTTGTCTAGATCCCAATAATTAAATGGGTGCTACGCATTACAACATAGACAATATAAGCTGAGAAAAACGTAGGTAAGGTCGACCAAGAAAGTGGTTTACCATGTTTCATTCAATTTCCTAGTTATCGGAAATTTCAATAAGGTCCATACTCGGTATCTGACAGATCGTTCTGCAAACGAAAATGATCTTTGTTGTTCTATAATTTGCAACTGACATTCAACCTTAGGGTGATAAACTAATTTTATGGTCGACCTTGTAGTCCAAGTGGTCGACCTTACCTAATAAAAAATATTAGTCATTCATTAATTTATTACAACCCAAATTGATAAACAAATTCATCATTTTTTGACATTCTTAAACTCGTAGTATCTAGTACCTTTACAGTATAGTGACGTCTGTTAAAGAAAAGGTGGTGCGGTGGCGTGGTGGTGGTGTTGTTATAATGTTAAAAGGTGGTGCGTTCGATTCCCATTCATTTTTTAACGGGTTTTTTACTGGGCTTTACACAAGTAACAACTTTGTTACCTGTAAGGAGGTAAGGTAATAAGTGCCTAGTAACTAGGAAGAACCTATTATTATTTTTTAAATAAATTTAGCATATTTGGCAGCATTGATGATCTGCCCAAAAGTCTCAAAGCTAGTTGCAGTTGTTATACTTACTTAGGCAGACAAAAGTCCTATCCCACCCCCATCCATTAAAACATTTTGGTTTAGTGGACGTAAAGTGTACCTTTTGCAGGTAAAACTCGTTACTAAAAAACCCGCTCCACACCTTCCGATCCTACGTCCTAAATCGGAAGAAATCGGACAATGTATAGGGCAACAGGTCCTAGTTAGAACGTGGTTAGGACAGTGTGTCTGTGTAGGGAATGAGGATATCCGATTTAGGACGAAGGATCGGAAGGTGTGGAGCGGGTCTATCTTAATATTTCAATCGATTTACCATGCAAGTACTTACTGATTTACTAAAGTCCTAAAAGAGTAAAATATTTAACAGAGAACTAGTGAGCCAGAGCTCGACCCGGGCCGCGGTCGCTATAAAAAGATCATCATAGGACGGCCGTCGCCGGCCGCCCCGCGACTTGCAACCCTGGAAGCGCGGCGGCTGTGCCACCGAGTACTGTTGCCAAAATAATTAAAGAAATCTCCGCCGGTGTCCCTCCGCCGCGCTCGCGCCGCTCTAAAACCGTCGCTCTTCGCCCGGGAGTCGCTACTCGGGGCGCGGCGGGAAAACATCTCCCGCGTCACTCTTATTTCTTCTTTCCTTCCCGACGCTGCCGAAAAAAATATTCCAGTAAGTTTTTGTAGCATCTTTATAAATCGATGCTACCGTGAGTGTACTACGTTTTAATATGACATTGAGTGCAACAAACTGTTTTAATGGGTTTCGTGAACATATAAATAAGTGATAATAAGTGTTATATAATTCAACAAAAACTAAGAAGATGTTCAAGTTTTTAAAAATACCGCATTTTGTAAGCGCCTAATGCACTGAAATAGCACCACGTCACGTGGTACAAAAGCCGACCTATGGTATCGCTCCACATTACTGTGAAGTCATAAATAATATTCTTGTATACAATACGTAAATTGCATAGTAACTTGCATTTTTATTTTTATTTAACATATTTTTCGGGCTTACTTTTATTTTTATTTGTACTAATATATCTTAATCTGTTGAAAAATACTCATTTGACCCCAGTTACGGTAGAAAATCTTACAAAATAGTTCTTGGCCTACGGGACAGGTGGCGTAACTGTCAACCAGTTTTTATGTCAGTTGAGAAAAAATGACGGCTGCATTGGATACGTGTTCGTGTAGTTTATGATATTTACGAGAAAAAAGTATTAGTTTAGTACAAAAACTAGTTAAATATTCTATAAAATAAGAATTGGACTTATAAATTAAGTGGAATATTATCTAAAACAACTGTTTCTCATGTATTAAAAAGATTTCTTGGTGAGTGGAGCAGTGATCATACGGTTTTACGTTTCTTCTGGTTTTGGAAATCGCTGGTTACTTAAAAAATCTTGTCCTAAACTTATAAACGGAATTCATGGTGATGATTTTATAAACGTGGCGTGTTGAAGAATGTTGGTTTACGCGCTTTTGTTGAACTCGCAAATCGGACGACCCCTTGCAAAAAATGATTGATGGTTTTGACAACACTTCGTAAATAAAAGTCGATTTATTACATTGAGTTTATTGTTTTCTGTCGATTGTGAGTAAAGCGAGCGCGTGGGCTCGGTGGCCGGGCCTCCTGCGATCACATCAGCAACATAACCTCAACACGCCCGAGCTGCGATGATGACTCGTCATTCGCCACTAACCTAATTCCCTTCTTGTCTTCTAGAACTGACGGCAACATAAGAATTCCACCATGGATGACGCATTCACAAAACCAGTGGACGAAGTCCTAGGTTATTTTGGGACAGATCCAGACAAAGGCCTTTCTCCAGACCAAATCAAAAGGAACCAAGAAAAATATGGGCCGAATGGTATGTATTCTTAAAATTTACTTATAAACCTATCAGAGCAGGCAGAATAGGACATGCTTTATATCAAAATCTTTTTTATTTCTTAGCTCCGTCATAATAACATTATAAGATTTATTAAAAAGACAGCTTCTGACGCTGAGACTGTCAACACTGCTCTCTTAGCTATCCCATCTGATATAGCTGTCAACAATATTCTCATAGATTCCATGTCCTATAACTTATTATCTCAATGTAACCATGTAACTATACTATTTCAATTCAATTTTTTGAAGAATATGGTGTTTCCTTTGTGATTTCGCCAATGTCAAGTTTATCCAACCGTTTATTTAACTTTTTGCATGTGCACACCTATAAAGATCCATAATCATTGACAGTTAACCCGTAAACAAAATAATGCAATACTCCATGGACATAGTATTTTTTTTTTACAATAGTGAAGCGACACATTTTTTTAGCAGAGTACGGACATCTCGCTTTACTCTCTATAAAATGATAATATTGACGAAGATTATTTTAGTTCTTTTTGCCATAATAGTTTTTTGTTAAATTATTTCTATTCTATTTTCAAATTATTTGGTTCAATTAATATAATGTCTTTTAATTAATATATACCTGAAGATTGATGTTGTGAAATAACAAATACACACTACACTTTGCTCTAAGGAGCTATGTTTGTAAAATAATACAAATATATTTTTTTTATTCTAATGTTTGATGAGGCTTCACAATCACCCTAATTGACTATGCCAGCCTCATAAGATAACACACACGTTTTATAGAGAAAAACAAAGAAAACAATATAAAGCTATAGCTATCTCCGATGTCAGGTTCAGCTAACCAGCAGTTGAGCTGACCACCATAAGCAAAAATTTAATAACTATGTGTTAAATCAAATACAATTTCTTCATAAAAAAAATCAATTGTTATACAAAATCAAATCAATAATATTTTATTTTATTTTGTACTAGGATATCACTAATTGACTAGTACTCGACCTGTCAAAAGTTAAATAAATGGTTGGAAATAGTATAATGCCAATAACAGTGTACTGGATCTAATCTTGTCCAGTAAGGCCTTGTAGTGCCTCGGTCACAGAAGCTGAACAATCCCTCTTAGATATTGATTCGCATCATCCCGCATTACTAGTCTCCGTAAAGATGTTACCTCCTAAAAATCTAAAGTTCAAACATTCAACATACCATAACTTTCTTGCTTGTGATTATGAACTACATGTGATACAAAATGACCTTGGTTGGGTAGAATTACTGTCCAAAAAGCTGGAGATCTATGATATGATAGAAATATTCTATCAAAGAATTTTTGAGACAACCCACAAATATGTCCCGTTAACTCATAGTCATGATAATAGGTAACCCATGAGATGTTTCTAAGTTAGCTTTTAAATTTAACTTTAATTTAACTCGCTGAACTGCTTGCTATGTATGCATGTTGCGTTCATATTGAGTAAGGTACATTCACCCTTGTTTAATACTTTCTTTACTTTTGTGCGTGTAGTTAGAATAAGTACCCAGTTTTATTAACCTTATAAAAAAAACAGATATGTAAACATAGCTGATTGGCAAGGCTAAGTCTGTTTGAAATACATCAGGGGCCTATTTAATAAAACTGACAATTATAATTCGATGTACACTGCATAGCCAATCAGCCTAAATTTTAAACCAATATCTTCCTCGTACATCGGCTACGCAATGTACTTCGAATTACAATAATTACTATTGTAAATTGTAAGTTTTATTGAATAGGGCCCAGGCTATGGGTGTTGCTAGCACAATCTCAGACTTGTGTGCACAAACAAAAATGAAGTTTGTTACAGTTTTACCGAGTGTATTTAAATATTTCTGAAAGCCAGTAGATTGCTCTTTGTTTCCAATTGAATCACAAGTATTAGGACTTTAATCTTCAAAGCTATTTAAAACTGTAATTTCTAAATAAATGTTATTGTCATTCAGTATGATAGAGTTTGTTAAAACAATAAAGGAAATGCACCTTTTCACAGTAAACTAATTAAATTACAAACAATATTCAGACTTAATAAACACTAATACATAAGTATAACATCCAAAATAAGTATAAATGTTCAGTCTGTTAACATAGGTAATATAAGTCCTCAAAACTGGAGCAGGATGCAGCCAATGTAACTTAAATTAATGGCCCTGGGGTTTTAGGGATGTGTAAAGGTATCCAATTATCCAATAAGTGACTAAACTATTTTAGTAATGAAATTCCGTAATTGGTAGTAATTTTCATGTCATAGTACTTACTTAAAAATAAGTACAAGTAACTATAAAATTATATAAATCTATCTTCATAGCTATTGTTGTAATACAATTCAAAGATCCATTACCCCAGAAGTCATCATCATTAACAGCTCATATACGTCCCCACCGAGGGATCGAGCCTACCCTGACTTAGGGCGATTAGGCCTTAGACAACCACGCTGGCCCAGTGCCGGTTGGTTGACTTCACACACAACCTTTGAATTTCTTCGCAGGAGTGTGCAGGTTTCATCACGATGTTTTCCGTCACCGTAAGAGTGTCGAATAAACGTACATATGAATTCAAAATTCAGAAACACTTGGTACGCGGTGGGGATTGAACCCGCGTCTCCCGGACGGGAGGCAGCGGCCCTAGCCACTAGACCACCGCCGCTCTACTCCCCGGAAGTATTGCATCTTTAAATAGGGGATCGGACTACTTTTTTATTTTATTTTATAAATCCAAACATCTTAGTTTCTGCTATCGAACACTAAAATAATTTTTGCTCTATCTTTAAAGTTGACCGAGTTGTAAAAGTTTGAAAATCAAAATTAGACACATACCCACTTGTGACGTCATTTGTTAGTAACGCCATATAATCTCCATACAAAAAATAGTTTTTGAAAGAGACAGACATATTGAAACTTTAAAAAATCACTGTAAATTCGTTTTTCAACCGATTCTGTTTTTTTCTTCGCGAATCGTCTGCTACTAATCTATATTTTAAAAACAATTCATAAAATATGGTAAATTCATAAAATATGGTGAACAGTCCGATCCCCTATTGCAAAGTATTAGCTTGTTCACCAATTAACCTCAAGGTCAACCTAGATCAAAATGATAAGACATTCATATTCTAAAGAGTTTCCTTATCTCTAGAGAATGCAGACAGTCTACTAAAGAAATAGAAGAAAACTTGCAAAATACTTGCAACAGGTTCTAACAATAATATAAGTTTTATTATTGTGTGGTTGTTTTTTTTTGCTCAGGCTTTGAAGAAAAATATTTAGATACTATTGACATGCTAAGAAGCTATACCAAAGATGAAAACTTTCTTCCTGTTTTGATTTAAAATACTGAACATACCTATAGTACCTTTACTTTAAAAGCTATACCGATTTATTTAACTTACTTACATAATATTATGAAAGATAATAAAGACAGTATTAAATCAGTAAAATATTACACAGGGAATAAATTATTTGGTACCAGGTTGTCAGACGTTATTTGAAGGTCTGCCAGCCGAGCACAGCTGGACATGAAAGCCATGAATCATATTGTGTTGACAAGAAGGTTTAAAATTAGCTATGTTCAAAGGGATAACTTGACAGTGTTATGTTGAACATTTACAGGGAAAATAATTACATAAATACATTTCCCTGACTTCAAAATTTGTTTGCTTTTTAGATGTCTTTAGATGTCCTTGTAGAGTTGAAACATCTGACGCTACATGCCTGCTAAGCCTTGACAATATCTGGAATAAACACATTTCAGGCGACTTTGAACGCCAATAATATCATTATATGGAAAATAACGACGTGTAATATTAAACCCATTGTACTCTGCGTGCGTAACCGAGGTGCTAATTGCCTTTGGCTACTCTGTTTGTATTTAGACATCTTCATTTCGAGTTAGTAAAGTTTCACATTATGAAATACTAATGAGCATAATATAAATAGAGCTTACTAATTAAACATTGTTTAGCTACGAATGTCGACTGTATCTGGATCAATTCATTAGGTTGAAGAAATTAAAATTTCCCAAGTACCTACCTACCTTTGTTTTTAATGCATTTTAATTGTTATCAGCTGATGTAGACCCCATCGAGGGGCTTGACCCTACTTCGAATTAAAGCAATTTTACTTAAGGTATGGGGATACGGTAAAAAATCGCTAAAGGATTTCCTATATCTCGTTCTACTTATGGTTTGTAATATCGATTTTTGGGTATGACATTTTTGATCGTATTTTCTTTAGTCGTACAATCTCAGAAACACTATTGCAGATATTTTTTTCGATAGAAAAAGCTCGCAAACATTGTTCTAAACATTTACCTTTTTCGTTTTATCTCCAGACTGTTAAAAATTATTCACGTAAAATTAAGTACACAATATAGGCAATTACGACAGTAATCACTTGTAAAAAATATACAAAAAAATAGTAAGTAGTTTTCCAATAAATAAGTAAAACGTGTGATGTCGTTTATGTCATTTTTATTCGAGCGCGTGCTCATCGTCTATCCCATTCTGTTGTTTACTTAAGATGTACGAAGAGGGATCAAAAAGTAGTGAGAATGAAATAGAATATTTTATTTATTAAATATTATTTTTCTACATAGTCTCCGAGTCTCTCTACACACCGAGTCCAGCGCTTTTCCAAGGCTTCAATCCCTTTAAAAAAAGAGTTTTGTCTTGGTCCTGCAAAAAGCTCTCCACGGCATCCATCACCTCGTTATCGTCTTCGTACCTGTTTCCCCTTAAGTATTCTTTCAATTTGGGGAACAGATAAAAATCGCTAGGTGCCAGATCTGGTGAATAAGGGGGGTGGTCAACCAATTCGAAGCCAGCTTGCTGAATGGCAGCCATCGCAACTGCCGACCTGTGCGCGGGTGCGTTGTCGTGATGAAACAGCACGCCCCTTCGAAGTTTCCTCTCCTTTTCTCTTTGATGGCATTCCTCAACTTGGGAGTGCATAATATTGGCCTGTAATAGTGTGGTTCCACGCTCCAGGTAATCAATCAACAATATCCCTTCTGAGTCCCAAAATATTGAGGCCATAACCTTGCCAGCCGATGCCACGGCACGAAACTTCTTCGGGGTCGGTGATAATGGCCGTTTCCATTGCGAAGATTGCTGTTTTGTCTCAGGATCAAAATGATGGACCCATGTTTCGTCCATTGTTACGAAACGAGACAAAAAGTTCTTAGAATCTTCTTGAAACTTGTCCAACAATATCTTCGAAATGTCAAGTCGATTTTGTTTCTGACTGTCTGTTAACATTCTCGGCACCCATCTTGCGGAAACTTTTCTCATATTCAAAGATTGTTTCAATATGGATTGAATACTTCCATATGAAATGCCCGTTTCTTGAATTAAGTATCGGATGGTAACTCTTCGATCGCTCAATACAATTTTCTCGACTTTCGTAACATTTTCTTGGGTGACTGACGTCGATGGACGGCCGCAACGATGTTCGTCTTCCGTGCTCGTTCTCCCTACTCGAAATTGAGAAGCCCACCTTGCGACAGTAGAATACGGCGGAGCAGACTCTCCTAATGTTGCCTCCAAATCGCAATGAATCTCTTGAGTCGTTAACTTTTTTAAACAGAGGTATTTAATAACGGCTCGCACTTCGTTTTTCTCCATTTTCGAGAACACGTTCCGACACGAAGCAAACAAATGACTACATAAAAAAAAAACAAAAGAGAATCGAAGATTTTTTTTCTTTTTTAATATTACAAATATGTATCTGAGCTATGCCTGCCAGTATTTTTTTTTCTTACCAAGGAGTATGTCGTTCTCACTACTTTTTGATCCCTCCTCGTATATCGCTATCACTCACCCCTTTCACTCAGTTGGCCGGGAGCCTTTTTAGGCCACGCCCCCTAAGATGAGTAATTACTTTGAATGTCTCGCCTTAATATGAAATATGTATTTATTTATTTTGTTGATAGACTAGTTCTTTATGAAGGGACAAATAAACAGTTCATTATCTTGATAATTAGTTAGTATAGTTAAATTAGAATATTTACTATCTCAAAAATCTAATATTTGTCAACGCAATGATGGCTCTAATCTAATCAGTTGGCTTAATTAAATATTTAAGTGTCGAATATAAATTAAAAGAACACGATACTTAGTCGTTCTAATAAAAAAGTTTCGATCAATCATGCATTTAGTATTTTCGAGGCCACGTACTAAGAGCGCGCTTGAGCATTAATTTACGACTTCGTGTCAGCAGATCAATTTCACTAACGCATAAAGATGATTGACGAAGTTCAAATTAAACGCCTAATTAATTGAGTAGTCTGAAGACCCATCTGTTTTTAGATAGGTAAGATACCGCCAGCACTGAAGCAGAGTTGAGGGAAAGAAAGAAAGAAAGAAGATTGATTATACACAGATTGTACTCCAGAAAAAAAAACAGCGCACATTTTAGGCTAGATTCAATGCTAGGTCATTTGAACCGTTACACAGTAGAAATTGTAATGTGTGTTTGATGATCGACAATAAGGCAAGTCTTGAGCCGTGTTCACAGATTACATGTGAGGAGACGACGGATGGTGTTCGTAATGTGCGTCAGAACAGTGTTTATTTATAGTCTGAAAGAGTCTGCGGATTCTTGCTGGCTGACTGGCTGAGCGGCTCAGCGGAGCACGGGCTGGGGCCGAGGGCCAAGGGTGCCAGTGGTGCGTGTGCTCGGGCTTCGCATTCGAACGCGCCCTCAGGCGTAACAAAGTCGGCGACGACCGTCACACCACTCCACGCGATAAATAGAACACCTTTATGTTGGTACACCGCCTTTGACCTAGAGATCTTTTTATTTTACAAATTCGTCAGATTTTTTTTTCATTAATTTTGATTTGCATATTATAAGTACTTTTATTGCCTTTCTGAATTGATCATGTATGTAGGCTTCAGTGTGCTTCAGTCGACTCTTTCACGCTGTTCAGATTCCCTCGGGATTGTTTTCTTCACAAAACGGATTAATACAAGGGAATGAGTAAAATATGAGACAAATGACACTATGATCTGTGCTATGATAAAATCAATACGTTATCAGTTCCACAATACAACCATCTCGCGTTATCCTTATCGACAATGACACGTTCTGCTAATGCATCATTCAGGGAAACAATTTTGTTTAATGATATTAACATATATATTTTTTTGCGTTTCTGCAACTTATTCAACTTTTTTGATTCATTAATGTACTACAACTAAGCATTTTTTAAATATACGAAGCTCCAGAACTGTTACAAGTACAATACATATAGCTACTTACACTTTTTATTTCATAATTAAATCGCATCGTCATTACATTACTACTTACTTACTATGCGTGAATCATCAGTTTTACAACGACCCATAAGCCATAATAGACACACAGGTTAGTTCGTTTCTATCAGTCGTTTTGTTAATTATTTACCAGCAAAAGTTTTAAGAAGACAAGAATTTGTTTATTATCTCAGCTTCGGACGATCGGTTTCCTTTCTGCGCGAGCGCGCATAAACTACGCGTCAGTCTGTGAGGCTCGGTCACAATACGGAAAACCTCTCGCTAGAATACGTACCTATAGATCGTAAACACTGTGAAGTATGCAGACAAATATGATTCCCCCCCTGAGTAGCACCTCTAACGATTCTATAAATTATTTACATAAATTATTTTCTTAATGTGTTAGCGCGCAATATTGTTTCGGTTCACATTATTTTGCTGCATTAAACTTGAACCCTGATCGTTTGGTCATGGGCATTTAATTTCCTAAACAGTCTTTGTTATTCTAAATAAATAACTGCAATTTTAATCACGTAATAAAAATTAGATCAACCAGCCGGCCTCTGTCGGGACATTTTCTGTAATATTAATTAAGAGTCTTTGTAGATTTATCGTACGCCGACTAATCGATGATCTAACTACCAACGTTCTGAAATTGCCATTTACTTAAAGACCCATTTAAAGTTAAGTAATTCATATTAAATTAACGATATTGATAACAGGCGTCCTCTAAACTCAGTTAACCATGTATGTACTCCAAACTACGCGGTAAGCACTCGAGCACATCACACATACGCGCACAGCTTCTGATAAAGCGGCATAGTTTACACAGATTTAGCGCAGTGCAAATAATTTCGATTCCATTAAGCCCTGGGCTTGCGTGGGCTACCAATGTTTGGAAACAGAAACAACAGGCCATGGAAATGTCTCAATTTGCGTACTATTCCCACTACGCTTTGTCGAGTTGTAGTGCATTAAGCAGTTAATCGCCCGGTATCGGGAACGACTATCGAGATTGCTTGTAGAGTGCCTAGATGCTAAAATATTATAGGCGCACCGGCCGGCTGGTTTATTTTGGACGCTACGACGGCGGGTTGCGTCCAACGGCCGCGGCGGCTGACGCGAGATCCACGTAACGTTTCTTATTTTTTATCAAAAAAGAATACTTTAGCATTTGAGCCAAATGACGCACCACGTTCCTCTGTATTCAATATTGAACACGACCAAGACTAACGTTTGAACAATTTGCGTTATCACCATGTTGCTAAGTGGTGCAAGAAATTCATTCGTTATACGTTATACTGCAACTTTCCTGTATATAATATAATTATTTAACTTCTCATCGCGTAACCATCATCCAATGTGTTACGGCCGACTTGTCTTACTAAGTTTGCGAAAATGATTCGCAAAATAAAGCGAATAAAAGTGTCACGTCTCACTTTCACTTCTTTGCAAATTCAAAATCCAGAGCGCTTACAAAAACCGTTCACCGCCTTTCAGATAAAATACGTTTTTCTTTATGTAAGTAAATGATTGGGAGGAGAAAGGCATTTTCTGACCGAAATTATTAAGGCAACTACATAGACAGGAGAACAATAATTTAACCTGAACAAGATAATATTGTGGTGTTCTGGCGAAATGAGAGGCGTAGGCTTTATATTTAACACGTTTATTGAGTCTAGTTTAAGATGTTCGGCTTAGACGCGAAACGTGCGCAACGCGGAGCGAGGTTCAGGACAGACTAACAATTTTTACTATTTCTCAATTATGGAAAGCTTGGGATTCGTCGGAGCGGCACGTTACAAACTACAACTGTACAATGGTTTTTACAACTAAGTTATACAATAAAAATTAAACAGTTGGAAGGATACAATAGGGCTGTCGGTATTACGACAAATAACCTAACGTGCATTACGCTAAATTCTTAAAGCCCAAGTCACACAGAGCCGTGCCGGGGGCGGTCCGGGGCCGGGAAAGCGGGACGGTGCTATGGCGCGGCATAGCACCGTCCCGCTTGTCCCGGCCCCGGACCGCGCAGCTCCCGCTCTGTGTGACTTGAGCTTAAAGCTGATATAAACAAATTGGGCAAGGAACGCTTACTCTACAATAAACTATTGTTCTCTGAAAACTACCCAAGAAAGAAAACAACCCGCAATAAAACATCAGGCCTTGCTGTGAGAATCCTTAAGCTAGCGGTATTACATACAGTAAACTTAAAAGATTATTTACATTCTAAGTTCACTAAGGTAAATGGTACAGTACCTACAATTATCTATAATATTAATAAAGAATTAATGAAGACGCATCGTCGCCACAATATTATGTCGCAGAAATTGTCTTATTAATCAATTAGAGTCAATAAACAATTCGCCTGTTGCACATCCTATAGTAGAGCGTCGGTGGTTTAGTGACTAAGGCCGCTGCCTCCCGTCCGGGAGACCCGGGTTCGATCCCCACCACGTACCAATGTGTTTTCGAATTTCAAATTCATATGTACGTTTATTCGACGCGCTTACGGTGAAGGAAAACATCGTGATGAAACCTGCACACTCCTGCGAAGAAATTCAAAGGTTGTGTGTGAAGTCGACCAACCCGCACTGAGCCAGCTTGGTCGACTAAGGCCTAATCGCCCTAAATCAGGGTAGGCTCGAGCCCCTCGGTGGGGACGTATATGAGCTGTTGACATCCTATGGCATCGATTGAAATCAAGGTTGCCACGCGCCACCTGTAGCATGCTACTATGCGGTTTACAACTCTTTTCCTATCACGCAATCTAACTAGTTCGAATAAATATTTCCATTTCAATAAGAGTTTTCTCTTTTACTTTTTCAATCTCCCATAGGACGCTGTAAAACTTAACAAAAACCATGGTACGATCTTTAATAGATAGGTGGTTCCTCGGTAGCCAGATATCGTTTCTACATTCTTGTCACGTGCGTTAGAACACCGAGAATTCTTTTTATGAAATAACTGGCGTCAGCAGTCTTACTGGCGCCGGAGTTGATAGGTCTTTGTCTTGAAGTAGTTGGTCCATTGCTATAACGTGCGGTGATATTGATACGGCGAAATTGACTAGACTAATTGCTTCCATAATTCCCAGCGATCAGGCAGCCGGACTGTACGCAAATAGAATCAATGCAACCGTTGCATAAGACGATCGACTTGACGCACGTATCCTAATGTATTCTGTATTAGATATTAGATCCAGTACCCGACTA
The DNA here is from genome assembly GCA_951230895.1 of Carpatolechia fugitivella. NCBI lineage: Eukaryota > Metazoa > Arthropoda > Insecta > Lepidoptera > Gelechiidae > Carpatolechia > Carpatolechia fugitivella. The sequence continues at coordinate 5,532,026 of OX579650.1, forward strand.
CTTTGTGTTCTCGAAGAGCTCACAACATTACAATAATTGATTAGTGTTAGTCATTATGTGGATAATAGACAATTGGATCCGGAACGTTGACGACGTAGTAATGACGTCAGTGCTTCGCGAGTAGCGAGGTCAGCGTACAGGGCATGACACAAGAGTGTCGTGTCGTGGCCCAATGTGACCGATACACGACATGCTTATACAAGCAAACGTCATAATACTCAATCACGAAAAGTGCACTTGATCGGCTTCCATGCCTCTACTGTTCTGCAGACACAGTTCTTTTTACTGTTTTCATCTGTAATAAAACTTTATTGATCTTATATATTATTACCATGATTTCTCAAATAAATACTAGAGTCTAAGATGATTATCTTGACTTGAACTTTTTCCTCCTTGTAATACCGTATCATGAAATCCCTACGGTGTTTCCGCACTAAAAAAATCTAATAGGTTGACATGTTACAATAATAATAACTGGTTTTCTTCATGGTCTATACTTTTTATCTACGTCACAGTTTCTTGTCACATCTGTTACTGGCCTCGTCGGAAAATAAAGATTGTGTTTTATTTTGAATTTTATGCCAATTCAAAGTTTATTAACACTTTATTTTTATCATTCAAAGGTTGTCTTATCATTGAGGCGACAATGTTCCATAGATAAATTCTTTGTCTTTCTGTAGGTCGGAAAGTCTGTTAAACAAATCGTACGATGAGCATTAAGAGATTAGACAAAGAGTTGTTACACCTGATTTAAGTACCTGCGCAGTAAAACCAGCAACCTGTTTGGGTGTGCTGATAACGCACGTTTGTTTTGTATGCGGAAGAAAAAAGGCTATTGGCAGTGCGCAGTGGCCTGGCGTCTCGCGGCGCTTTGTCGAAATGCCGACGAGCTCGCGACTCGCAAGTCGCAACCGTTGACGTCACAAATGCCGTGTCCATCGAAGATTCGTGCCGCGCCACCTCTCTACCTGTATGGCTAAGCAAACGCTGCCCGACGAATGTACGTGTATTTATGTACGATCGTAACTGCCGAGATAGATTGCATGCCTGCTCTGACTGGTTTATCGACTGTTAAATTTACTTCTTTGATGTTTTATTCAAAACTCTAATTATGTTTCTTTCCTCTTTTCAGAACTGCCCACTGAGGAGGGTAAGCGTCGAATCTTCACAAATACCGTACCTAAGTATAATTTGGAACTGATTCTCAGAAACAATGTTTATTTGAACCATTTATTCATTTTTTCAATAATATCCAAATTAATGTTAATACTAAACATTGTAATTTAGGGTTTCAATGAAAAAATACATGATTATTTCTCGGCGAAGGTCTTGACCTATATTCAGAGTCACTCCACTCGCTATATCGAACACCACTCAAATATTCCTATTTGTTCTAAATTGTTCTAACAGTTCCTTTTATATTTGAGTTATAAAAATCTAATATTATAAATTACTTTTTAATGTATGATATTGTTTACGATTACAGGTAAAAGTTTATGGCAATTAGTTCTGGAACAATTCGATGACCTTTTAGTGAAGATTTTGCTGTTAGCAGCTATTATTTCCTTCGTAAGTGTTATTCTTATTCTATGGGCCGTGCACTAGAGAAGTTTGTAGAGAATTCAGTTGAAATCTTGTACCTATCACTGATTTCACTGTACACTCTTATCAAGCTTCTTTAGTGTACGGCCTCGCGTTACGTTTATTTATCCATGCGGAAACTTAATCGATGTTAAAACCATCCTTTTCTCTTTCCAGGTTTTAGCTTTATTTGAAGAACATGAAGACGCGTTTACAGCATTCGTAGAACCCTTCGTTATTTTACTAATTCTTATTGCTAACGCTATAGTAGGAGTATGGCAGGAAAGAAACGCCGAATCTGCCATCGAAGCTTTAAAAGAATACGAGCCCGAAATGGGTAAAGTAGTCAGAGGAGACAAATCTGGTGTTCAGAAGATCCGAGCGAAAGAGATCGTCCCCGGAGACATCGTTGAGGTGTCTGTCGGTGACAAAATCCCCGCCGACATCCGTCTGATCAAGATCTACTCCACCACCATCCGTATTGACCAGTCCATCCTGACTGGTGAATCCGTCTCCGTAATCAAACACACTGACGCCATTCCCGACCCCCGCGCCGTAAACCAGGACAAGAAGAACATTCTCTTCTCCGGTACCAACGTCGCCGCCGGCAAGGCCCGCGGTATCGTCATTGGAACTGGTCTCAACACTGCCATCGGCAAGATCCGTACTGAAATGTCTGAGACTGAGGAGATCAAGACACCCCTGCAACAAAAACTCGATGAATTCGGTGAGCAGCTGTCTAAGGTGATCTCCGTCATTTGCGTCGCCGTCTGGGCTATCAACATTGGCCACTTCAACGACCCCGCCCACGGTGGCTCCTGGATCAAGGGTGCCGTCTACTACTTCAAGATCGCCGTCGCTCTGGCCGTCGCCGCCATCCCTGAAGGTCTGCCCGCCGTCATCACCACTTGCTTAGCTCTCGGTACCAGGAGGATGGCCAAGAAGAACGCCATCGTCAGGTCTCTGCCTTCCGTCGAGACCCTTGGTTGCACATCTGTCATCTGCTCTGACAAGACCGGCACACTCACCACTAACCAGATGTCCGTCTCCCGTATGTTCATCTTCGAGAAGATTGAGGGCAGCGACAGCAGCTTCCTTGAATTCGAGATCACCGGCTCCACATACGAACCCATTGGTGACGTCTACCTGAAGGGACAGAAAGTTAAGAGCTCCGAATTCGACGCTTTGCAGGAATTGGGCACCATCTGCATCATGTGCAACGACTCCGCCATCGACTTTAACGAATTCAAACAGGCCTTCGAGAAGGTCGGTGAAGCCACTGAGACCGCCCTGATTGTGCTCGCCGAGAAGATGAACCCCTTCAACGTTGCCAAGACCGGCCTCGACCGCCGCTCCGCCGCCATCTGCGTCCGCCAGGAGATCGAAACCAAGTGGAAGAAGGAGTTCACCCTTGAATTCTCCCGTGACAGGAAATCCATGTCCACTTACTGCACACCCCTCAAGCCCTCTCGCCTCGGAAACGGCCCGAAACTGTTCGTCAAGGGTGCGCCCGAAGGAGTACTGGAACGTTGCACACACGCCCGCGTCGGAACCTCCAAGGTGCCTCTTACCTCCACCCTCAAGAACCGCATCCTGCAGCTCACCGGCACTTACGGTACCGGCCGCGACACTCTGCGTTGCCTGGCCCTCGCCACCGCCGACAGCCCGCTCAAGCCCGAAGAAATGGACCTGGGAGACTCTACCAAATTCTTCACCTACGAAGTCAACCTCACTTTCGTCGGTGTCGTCGGCATGTTGGACCCCCCCCGCAAGGAAGTATTCGACTCGATCGTGCGTTGCCGCGCTGCTGGTATCCGTGTAATTGTCATCACTGGCGACAACAAGTCCACTGCTGAGGCTATCTGCAGGTACAGTGATATTCCGACGCTCACGTTTAATGTTATTCAACTCGTGTTGGGTGGTTACTGAACTGACTTTGTGTTGCAGACGTATTGGCGTGTTCACTGAAGATGAGGACACCACTGGCAAGTCGTACTCCGGTCGTGAGTTCGATGACTTGTCCATCTCCGAGCAGCGCGCCGCTTGCGCCAAGGCCCGTCTCTTCTCCCGAGTGGAGCCCGCCCACAAGTCCAAGATCGTTGAATACCTCCAGAGCATGAACGAGATCTCCGCTATGGTGAGTTTATTATTACCCATACCTAAAATTAAATTAAATGCTTAACATTACACACTAGAATTATGACTCCCATAAATAAAGAAGTATTTATTGCCGAAACAATATCTTCATAGCCGCGTGAAACATTACCCAATATAATTTAATGTTTACTCGTCTAGCTTGGGAGTGCTGTTCATAATGTTTATGCTACGGAGTCGGTGATGTTTATAAACTACCGCATTTGTAGTTATCATGCTGAATTTCAAACGGTTGATCATTTTAGTTTTGTCTAGGAATTGAACTGTTTTCGTTGTTGGTCATTGTTATTTTATTATTGTAAAAAAATAGTGTAAAAAACGTACACTTTTACGTAAGTAGCTTGGCTAAGATGCATGTGTGTAGACTAGAGTGTTTATGTCTACGCCTACATAAATTATTGCTATTATTGCATGTTTTTTTTTCTTAATCCGTATCATCTGTCCATCTTCGAGCGAGCGAAGCGACTCTGTTTCAGCTTGGCCAAAATTGCTTTTGTATGTCTAATAATGTCTATCTGTCTGTCCTACTGTCTGTTTGTTTCACTCTACAGGTCGCGTTTCTCAACCGATTCTCATGAAATTTTGTGAGCAGGTTCGATAAATTAATCAATTATTTTTGTCTAGTCAGTTTTTGTAAATTTTAAAAAATGACAGTTATACCAGCTTACAAGGTCTACCGCTGAAGCTGTTTTCCTCTACAGGTCACATTTCTCAATCTATTAAAATAAAATAAACTGAAATAAATTAAAATTAAACAAAATAATAAAAATTGAGTTATATAAATTTCAAGGGGTGTGGGTGGGATATTTGTGGAGAAAAAAATAAATATAAAGTGATATACAGACTCACTCGCGAGGTGTTCGCGAGCTCACAGAGCCACTAGTGTGATCCACTAGTGTAATCAAACAAACCGTTCCACACGTAGAATTCTTTTGAATGTTAACTTAGGAACTTCTATGTAGATATTGTTTAATATTCAGTGACATTACGGAAAAGCTAACGGTTAGCACGTGACGGTGATGCAAAGCGTCGGCATTATGATCATGTCTGTGTCGTTAAGATCCCAACATGACGAAATATGACAAGAACTTTCCTTTGCAAAATTTTATGTTGAAATTTTTTATGTGACTACAAAAGAGAACTCATCATCAGAAGGCCAAAATTAATCGCAGAAACACAGATTATCCTTGTTCATGATTTAATGTATTATGAATAAATGAAGTGTAGTAGTAGGGGATCCCAAGGGGCTAAATGGGGATTTACTCGAGCGTCGTGGGGACCTATTTAATTTTGAAGATTAGATGCTAAAAAGAAATAAAGGTTAAATGATGTATGCCTTTTCAATGGTGGGGGGAGCCTGTACAGATTTAAAAAAAGGTAAAAAATATACTCAGGCGCTTCAGATATTAATAGTGTAAACGCCCCACGTGTATCTGATAACGGAGGAATATTAATCTGCCGAAAATTCGTGGCTTTGATTGAAATACTCGAGCGTGTATGATTAATATACAGACGGGTTCGGCTTGATGTTTTTGTTGTGCCGACAATTATGTAGGGGAATTTCTTTAATCTGATAGTATGAATTTATTTTTTATTTTTGTAATTACTGCATGTATGTATGTAACCGTTTATTCAATTTAATAATACATATTTTCTCTTTTGCTGTAAATTATTAAAATTAAAAAAAAAGGTTAATTATTACAATATATTTATTAACCTTTTAATTGTTAATATAATATTAAGACATTTAGAAGTAGATATCAATTATTATTTTAAATTTTATTAGATTATATTTAATCATTTTAGAGAGGCGCGGAGTGGGAAATACATTATTCTCAGCATGCTCTTACCACACTTTATCGATGGTTTTAGCTACTTTGGCTGGTAGAAATCGGCAGATATTATGATTTTCGTGACTTTTGAATGATTACTTTAAAAAAAAAATAACAACCGCGCTCGAGAATGTCCAGGTCATTATTTTCGTGACCCATTTCCTTATGTCACGCTCAATTCGTCAGATTATTAAAATACACACTTTTCTACATGTAAATAACTCACCTTGCCTTAATCTGACGCGCTCGAGTTTTTCGGAGTATCGATTTCTTTTACTATTCTGAAGGGCTGCCTCAGACGCACCCCTCTATTTAAGGTTCATAATGGCGGGGATACTGAACAGGTTTCCCTCCTTACCATAATATGCTGATGCGCTCGAGTAAATTCAAAAATCCCCGCTTGGGCTCCCCTACTAATAGGTAACGTCGATGATGTCAATATTAACATTATTTTTTCTTGACAACCAGCACTAAAAGTTGATAAATTCTTCATTTGTTCCTTTTATTTTTCTTTAAAATGCGAAAATTACAGGGCATAATAAGAGTGTCTGGGATATTATGATGAAAGGTTAAGGCGTTGGTCCCGGGTACTATATACAATAGTCGCTACGACAAGAAGACGGAGTCGGGGTTGCGATTAGTCTGATAATACCTCATCAACGGCCCGTTACAGTCCACTGCTGGACCATGAGCCTCCGCAATTAAGTGGAAGGTTTTGCCATAATCTCCACGCTTGGCAGGCGGGTTGGAGATCGCAGATAAAAGGTTACTGTATCAGAGAGCGCTGCTGCCCGTTCCCTGTTCAATGTGTAGTCCCTAAGTCGCCTCTTACGACACCCACACGGGAAGAGTACGAGTTGGTGACAAATGTATTCTACTCTGCCGGCTAATACCTACCTACACGAAATAATAATGCAAAACATCTGTTGTAGACTGGTGACGGTGTGAATGACGCCCCCGCCCTGAAGAAGGCTGAGATCGGTATCGCCATGGGCTCCGGAACCGCCGTCGCTAAGTCCGCCGCTGAGATGGTGTTGGCTGACGACAACTTCTCATCCATTGTCGCTGCCGTTGAGGAAGGTATGTGTAGCCCAAATTATACTATAATTTTGTTAACAATAAAATTCTTAAATAAATGGGGTACTAAGTAGGCTTTTACAAGTATGTGACGAAGAACAAAAAGATAAATTAATTCCCGAACGGATGTAAAAGCGTGGATTAAGATTAGATTAGACTATTATTCTACTTTATCTTCGTCGCCTTCCATTCCGGGAATGGGTTTGGTTCTATCAATATTCAACCTTTGTTAACTCCAGGTCGTGCCATCTACAACAACATGAAGCAGTTCATCCGTTACCTGATTTCGTCCAACATCGGTGAGGTCGTGTCCATCTTCTTGACTGCCGCCCTTGGTCTTCCCGAGGCCCTGATCCCCGTGCAGCTGCTGTGGGTCAACCTGGTGACTGACGGTCTGCCCGCCACCGCCCTCGGCTTCAACCCGCCCGACCTGGACATCATGGACAAGCCTCCCCGTAAGGCTGATGAAGGTCTTATCTCTGGATGGCTGTTCTTCAGGTGATTAAACATTCTGACATTTTGGGATATCCCACTTCTGATGACGAGTGCGCTTTTTATTGCGAAAAACGATTTAGTGATGTAGCAAATTATGCAATGCAATTGAATTAACAGCGGATTAAGAGTGGAATACTTTTTAAATTAATTAGATTGACCAAAGGATGTTTAAGATAGCGCCTCTATGGCACAGTTTCTAAGGCTTAATTTTCAGTTTGACCTTTCTTTTATGCCAATTATCCGTGTTACAAAAGACTGGTAGATTTCTGTGTAAAACACCACTTTAGAACATTTAGCCAGTGTGCTTGTCTAATGATAATTCCAAATCCGGGCCATCTGGGCGGACCACAAAAATAGAACTTTAGAATATTCAACTAGTATCTTTTTCTAAAGACAATATAAATGTCGTATAGATACATGGCTATCGGTGGTTACGTCGGCGCAGCCACAGTGGGCGCCGCCACCTGGTGGTTCATGTACTCCCCCATGGGACCCGAGATGACCTACTGGCAGCTCACCCACCACTTGCAGTGCCTTGGAGGCGGCGACGAGTTCAAGGTAACATTACATGGGAATCTTAACAACAAACAATAAAAACTTAAATGTAAAACATGATTTCAAAATCAGTACATATGTTACTATGCAGAGTGTACATTTTAGGTTAAATTTTAGAGATAAAAGACAACGTCGCAACTGAAAATCGTTACTTTGTGGCCGAATAAAATTATAATCAAGAATAACATTGGCATGACACCATGTATCCAAATGAACTTTGGTATGGTACAATAGTTTTAATTAAATTAAATTAAATTAAATTTCATTTATTTCGGACTCAGATCCATAGATTAATAAAACAATACAACAATATCATTAAAACAAAAATTTCAATCAATAAAAATAAAATTCAAATCACCATTAAAAATCATAAAATACATTAAAATCAAAATTAAATTAAATCAAAAACAAAAATTTAATCAAAACGTCATATTACATACTATTGTATGAAGGGGGCGGCACTGGCATGCAGCCGCAACCACCTTCCCATCATCGGCGAGTCCCAACGCTCAAACAATACTCTCAGGATTCCATTGGTACTAGCTTGTAGGCGAGCCATTAACGAAGCTTTGAATCCTTTAAAATATTAAAGATTACTCTAAATTTATTATTATTTATCTTTAGATAGTCTTTTTTGAGATTTAAAATTTTGCGTGGTTGTAATATTGGTATTTTAAAATTGTTCCGACAATGTTACTCGTAATTGCTGCAGTCAGTTTATGAGATCGATAGACGATAGACCATATTTATTATAGGACAGTTACGCCTTAAAATCTCCTACAGTTTGCTTACAATATTATGGTAATATGGTTTTACCATATTTTGGCATTGAATAATACTACTTATTTTAAATGATTTATTTTGATACAGGGTCTTTCAAATATGAAGTAATTTATTGAGCCAAGAGTTGCAAGGATTTATATTTATTGATCTATTGTTTCAAATACATGGACAATACGATTTGTCACTCTTCTATATTAGACAAATTCAAAACAGTTATTTTTCTTCTAGCTACTTAACTCCGAAAATATCTTTTGACAGTTTAAAATATTAATAAATCTAATTGGGCTCGGTTGAAAATGTCTTCACAATAATCCAACCTCGCTAACATAGCGCTTTGAACATTTCCAGGGCATCGACTGCAAGATCTTCACTGACCCTCACCCCATGACCATGGCTCTGTCCGTGCTGGTCACCATCGAGATGTTGAACGCGATGAACTCGCTGTCCGAGAACCAGTCTCTCATCGCCATGCCGCCCTGGTCCAACATGTGGCTGGTGGGCTCCATGGCGCTCTCCTTCACACTCCACTTCGTCATCCTCTACGTCGAGGTCCTCTCGGTGAGTGTAGCTAAGGACCTGTCGCTGGTTATGCGGCCCTGGTACAACGCGTGGCAAAATAGGCAGATGACGTCACCAGAAACAATTTCCTATTCGTCCAGATTGTAACTTAAAGTTGCCGTTAGCTTTTTGTTTTATTTTTAGCTTTTGATAACAGGTTACTTGCAAGTTTGATTTCTATAAAAGAATAGTCAATGGACCATGCCTTGATCTAGGTGATAATCTTGGAAAGTGATTCTTTACTATATACCTACTTCAAGTTACGCTTACATACGAGCAGACACCGTACAATTAAATTTTTTTATCAAATAAAATTAACATTAATATGTCTATATCTAGAAATAGTTGTATATTACTATGAAAGCTCACAGATTTTATGCTGAAGTAAGGAGGCAAATGTATGGTAAAAGTCCGGTTACAGACCTACCAGAGTATCTGCGAAATGGCCAGAATTGGAACCACGGCGATTAGTATGCAAATGTCAACTTCCAGAACTGTCGTGATTGGTTAAATTACAATTTTGTATGACTACTAGCGCCGCCTTTCATTTCACAGATAAGTTGGTTTGTACGCTCGATACGTCGATTTAGCTTTAAGCATTTGGTCAATTTAAAAAAAGCAAGTGCATTCTTTGCTACGTGCATTCTGAAACGGAATTCTCCCGGTGGTCCTCAGACCGTGTTCCAGGTGACGCCGCTGTCGTCGGACGAGTGGATGACGGTGATGAAGTTCTCGATCCCGGTGGTGCTGCTGGACGAGGTCCTCAAGTTCGTCGCGCGCAAGATCTCCACCGGTGAGACCAAATCCCTCGCACACTGGCTCCAAGGCATGCAGTGGATTGTGCTCATGTGGGCCGTGTTCTTTGGAATCGTCATCTACGGCCCGCTATAAGCCCGTGTGCTCCATTCGGATACCCGTTTGATTCACACCTAATACCCCGAAAGTTCTGCGCTACCCACCACCTGGTTATGCTTGTATTTACTTCGAGTATGTACATTATTTAAGACCTTTTTTTATTGTGATTCAGCGACATCGAAATTTTTCATTTTAAAATTAAGTAACTTTGTTTTATGAAAATAAATTCTAAGTAAAATAATTAATTAATTACAGCTAAATTAGTAAAATCTGATTTAGCTACATATTTTTTAAACTATCATCGGTGTTAAAGTATCGTTATATCCCCAGTACTTTTACGGAGATTAACTGAAACGTTTGCTCGCGACTTTGTTAGTCGAGTGAAATTAGTTTATTTATCGATATTTATAAGATCCAGGTGTGGGTGGCGACGAGCAGCTGTGGAAACGATATAGACAATGAGCCTGGCTCACCACAGTGACTAACCGTTTGGAATGCTAATCCTCCGCACGCGAGAGGGAGACGGCAGGCGCAGGCCGCACTGGTTATGCATTTGATTCGTGCGAGACAATAATATTGGAGCTCATAAACTTATACACCGATTCGACATTTACTTTCTTCCTAAACTGTCCTGTGAAGTGGCTGTGAAGACCGTCATTGTAAATGCTAACGTAAACACCAAAAATTGGTTTAATCAAAAATATTAAGTTAGGTTTTGCATTTGTTAATTATTTTTTGTATAAATGGTTAAAACTATAATCTGTGTTAGCTTCTGGTTTTTTTGATAATAGAAAACTCGCACTTAGCTCAGTACCTTGTCCTTGTGGACTACAGATATATTATAAAAATTACTGTTAATAGTAAAGTGCATTGTTAGTTTAGTGTAATTTATTATAAGTGTATCGGTAGGGACGTGGTTAAGATACTTTGTTCGGCAAACTTCGAAGGGAAACTTCTCCTGTCCTGTCACCTGTGCTGCTTGATAACATTCCTTCGCTCGTTTATATTTCTCCTTATCTTAGCCTGTATGTTCGAATCACAGAGAAAAGATATTGTACTGCATTCAAACAGTATCCCAATGCAATGGGTTAAGTAATTTCGAAGAAAGACATTGATGCGACAGGCTGAAAAAGTCAGTCGGCTTACTTATATCAGCGCGCGCAACGTTCCAGACGGGTGGCACTGTGCATGCCCTTAGCCGGAGAATAATTGGTACGTAGTACAATATCTTTTTGCTGTACTTGTTGCAGGAAGCATTTTTCTGCTTCTCTAACCTAGCGTGATAACGAATGTTAAATTGTGCTGATTCAATAACCCAGACACTTCTATAGTAGTACTTCTACCTGTGGCATCTCAAGTTACTCTCTCATGATTGCACTCTATTTGTTACACACCAGACATGATATGTTATATATTTATAATAGCAACATTTCGAAATATGTAGAGTTTGATCTGTAATTCATAACATAAAGAGATAGTAATTGGAAATTAATATTAATGAAATAAAGCAATATATTCAATGTATGTACGAGCTGTTGATTATAATAGTTCGGTTTGGTACTTTAATGATTTATGTTTATACAACGGATGTAATTTAAGTTTTTATCGTATCCGTGTGGATCGATGGTATACATCAAAATATTTTACTAACAAGACATAATACTATTTTAAGTTTACGGAATAAATTAAATTCAAAATTGTCCATTAAATTATGATGGTACAAGGTCTGTACGTACATAAGTTTATATTTATAATGTAGTATAGGAGTTACGAAATCTTGCATGACTGCAGATTTATGCATGCTTAACCAGTTTCCAAGAGTGCAGTTTGGTGTGGTTTGATGATTTTTATATGTTATAAATAAGTAAATACAAACGTCTTTCGAAGTCCGCGTATTAGTGTTTCTACCCCCCAATGCAATGACTTATTACAATATTTTTGGAACTCGTAAAAAAGATCCATTCGTAATTATAATTTGTTCTTGTTTGAGCAGAACAATTCAATGAAAAATAAATCATTGCATTTGGTCTAATTTTACACGAACTTCAAGAGACCGAGCGTAAATCTTATCAATAAAGATCTATTAAGTTTTTTGAATCTTTTTATATTACACTCTATTGAATAGACAAAATCCCTTTTGAGACTACACTGCACAAGCAGAGCATGCTCAAAACAATAGCAATATTATCTTCCCCAACCCCCGAACTGTTACGTTACAATTATATAACTTATTTAAATGTACAGTCGTTTATACATATTTTACATTAATTAAAATTGTCGAGAATACACACTGTTTGAATTTATTCCCAATAATAATATGCACAATCTCTTGCACATCATGTAGTGTCCTTAGACAACCAGAACATGTCTGATCTACATGATATCACGTCTACACGATTTTCACCTATCCTTTATACTCCTGAATGATTTTGCTAACTATACCTAATTATCTAATAATAATAATAACGTGACTAAGTTTTGCAAGCTTTGATATGTATTGGCTTTATAAGATTTTATAGTTACAATTTTTTAAAGGATATTTGAAAATATTCTCCAAATTATGTAAAAACAAAAATTATCCGAAAGACCTACTACCTAACTGCATCCAAAAATAATTTAGACGCACCAAAACATGGAGTTTTGTTTGATTGAAGAGCGTCATATTGATGAAGCTTGTGACACCAGTATTTTTGAGATGCACCCCTCAGAGCGGTGCGGCTGTGGACGCCGCCCCCTCCCCGCATGCACTAACGTCGTGTTGTCTGCCCCCAGCCCAGCCGATGTGGAACCTGTAAGGCCCCGCCGACTACGCAGCGCTCCTGCACGCACATTATTCCATGAACACTCATTGTTTGTTGTGATCCCGCAGTGAAACCACACACTAAACGACACGGTTGTGATCTCTACACAGTCTATCCGTAAGTTCGGAGGGCAGCCCCGCTCGACCGGCTCACCACTAACCTGACGTATACTTTCCAGCTTCCGAGATTGTCATTGACAAGTGGTAAACACCACAAGCCACCGAACCATAGTTCCTCACCCGCTTCTCTGCAACATCGCGCCCGCGCCGGCTCGGGCGGCGGCCACGGCTGCGGCTCCGGTCCGCGGCCGCGGCCGGCCCGGGCGCCAGGCGGGCGAGGCGCGCTCACCGCTCACTGCGCTGGTTCACTGAGAGGACTTGTTCATAATGTGTATATACATACAGTATGCTTAGGAGGTTTATCCATTTGTTATTTACGTTGTTCTAAATAAAGACTACATGGTGCCCGTCGACAGAAGCAGTGCGATAGAGTGTGTACTTAAAAGTTGACATGCACTTTTAATTTATTGTTTTATTTTTATTCTATTTTAATCTAGTTGCTTATTATAGCGCCGAGTCTGTTTCTATTAGTGCTGACGCCTCGACGAGCAAAATGGTGTCTGTAAGGGAAGGATTATACATAATTGTCCAGTGTTTGGGACCTAATGAGTCCAAAAATTTAAACTACCTGTACATTTTAATGTATTATTGTTTTGTACAATAAATCGTTATAAAACGACAAGTGTTTCATTTTCCTCTTAAGTTTAAGTCCAGAGTTACAAGATACCAACTGGACAGCATAGGCCTCCTCAAACCATTCAGACAAACGTAGGTAATATTTCAGCGTACTAAAAGCGCGTATCAATCAAATTGCTATCAGAGGGCACATATTGGTCTAAAGCAAAATCCATACAATTTTCTGATTGCTTGACAACCTTCCAGTACTAAGTAAGGAAGTTTTTTCGCCAAAAGTCTGACAAAACTCATCTAATTTCCGTAGATGATAGCCCGGCGGCGCTGGCTTAACGTGCCTTCCGAAGCACGAAGGCTATACATCGTAATCATACTAAAAAATCAGGTTTATAACTGGGAGCCGTTTCACGAAGCTACAAGTTGCAAATTACAAGTACAATATTTAAGTGTAGATAATGAGGATTTAGGTACACAAGGTCAGAGTAACAATTGGTCAATGTACAGTCAGCTGACGAATCAGCTAACCCCCCCCGCTCGAAACCGATGAGATTTTCTCAGGAGATTATTAATATTTTTACATAACATTTTATATACTCGTACAGTTTATTAACTTGCACAATTATACAAAATTTCATGATAAAGCAAAAACAATTACCCAAGAAAACTTCATCGGTTTCGAGCGGGGGGGGTCAGCTGATTCGTCAGCTGACTGTACTACAGTCGCCATTAGATAGGTTATTGTACAATGAAAGAAATAATTTCGTACTTATTTTATATTATGATGATAAAAACAAACAAAACTTACAATTCTTTCTATTATGTTAAAAAGTAAAAACTTCGTACTATGTTAATATAAATATGCACTAGATTAACGATCATATTTGCTAATAACTCCAAGCACTTTTCAGGCGATATGAAATTTTTTGACAGATCCTCAATAATGTGGTTAATTTGTTTATCTTTTTTAATATCTTTCAAACGTCTTCTTTTATTCTGACGTCTTGGTATCGAGCTTCTTTCGCTAATAACTCCAAGAAGTAAAAAAAGGAACATTTTTTTGGAATTTTCGTGTTAATGCGATGATGCCATCCTTCTATCGAGTTTGTCGTTCTATATTTCTCCCCTTAGCAACTAAACAATTCTCCGTTAATTTTTGTAAGCCATTCTTTATTGAAATAAGCATTAAATTTTGAAAAAAGTTCATTATCGTGATCTGAAACTTTATCACAAATAGACAAGTAAGCTTCTGGAATTGTATTGGCAGGCAAAAGTGCTAGACGTATAAATAACTTTGTAATATAATCTCCCTCTATGGTACTTGATAATCCGATTTCCTTTGACTTTTTCAATAACGCTTTCATATAATTAAAAAAGCATCCCTTTATTTCAGAACCCCCGAAATAATCTTCACAGCATTAATCACAGCTATTTCATAGTCACATTTTATATGTTTTAATTTGTAGTTTCAATTAGACTTTCAAAATATTGAATAACCTTTCGTATGTATATTGGCTTTTATCCGGTAATAATGCGTAAATAACCGGTACAAAATAATTACTCTCTGGATCGGATCCCAAGTCTACTAGTAGCGTATACATTTGAAAAAAAGGCTTCGGTGGTACTTTGAAAGTACCGTCACCGTACCAAATATTTATTTTTTTACAAACTTTACAAACATTCAAAGCAGTTGGAGTAGCAAAAATAAGAATCTTGTCGTCAATACCATCATCATAAACAAAAAAGGAAGTCACAATTTCATCGGGAATCTTAATATCTTTTAAACTTTCAAAACTGCCTTTGTTAACGTTTAAGAATTTATACCTTGCACGAAGCAGCGTATTCTTCAGGGAAGATAATGGTGGAATGTCAGACGGCGCAATTTGTTCATTTGTATGGTAGAAAACTTTCTTATATATTCGACCAACAGGTTCCATACTTCTACATACCTCTTTTTTACTTTTGACATTTTTTTTAATGATAGCATTCCTTTTCATGTCGGGAAAACATGTGTGTTTACTCATTATAATTATTTTGTTGCATTTATTCAAACTCACTGAAGCACTGCATTGCTTTCTGTTCACACAACGCCAATTACTTCTTCCAGATTTATGTTTGACAGCAAGGTTATAGCGGTTATCGTTCAGAAGTAGAAGTTTTTACCTTTTTGACTTTCACTAAATGAAACTAATTGAGACGACATTTTGAGAATAAAATACTTAAATGCAATATGTAAATTATTGATTTACCACAAATTGTCATTTCTCGTATGACATTGCATTTTCTTATCTAACAAATTCAAAGAGATTAACACAAAAAGGTCATATACCTACATAAAGCATACATTATATTACATTCGGTGCATGGTGCAATATTTTAAGATAAGAACTTTGAATCTTTGTCTCTTTGAATAAGCATAGTATTTTGTGTAACAGTTTTAAGAGGGCAAAGGCTATTTCTCTAGCTTGACTGTACCCATACCATAGATGATACACTATATAGACGGGTATAGATTGGCAACTCAATTTCTTTGATAAAAAGTGCACTTATCTCACCAATAGATGGCGTGCATACAGTTCATAAAAAATCCGCTAGATGTCTCGTGTTACTATTCTTTTTACAAATTATTAGTTTAATGTTATTTTGTATTAATTTTCGCAGTTTTTGTTTCAATATGCAACGAAATCATTGAAGTAGTTACATATTGATATATTTACTGCGAAAATTAACACAAAACCACAAAAGTACAAAAAAAAAAAAGTACATGTAATAAAAACAATAATATTCATTAAAATTTTTATTTTAATTATTTTTTAAACCAAATAGTAAATTAACTATTTTCTTTTCTTCAGGCATTTTTTTCACAGCTTCCTGTATACTTTTCATAATATTTTCATTAATTCCTGGATGAATAGTAAATCCACTAAGCAGTTTTTGAATGGACCTCCTAGACGGCAACACAAACATTTTTTGAAGAAGTTTGTACACTTTCGGTCCTTGCTTGGAAATAGTTAGTGCCATTATTTTTTCTTCTAGTGAAAATCTTCTTCCGCGTGGCTTTTTTTTTTTAAATTGGCATTGCATCATTGTAAAGGTTTTGATACAATCAGGAAATGTGGATACTAGTTTTAACAATGATTTTGATGTAGACAGTTTTTTGGCCATTTGTATTTCTTTTTTTGTTGATTTAATGTTTTTCTTCAATTTCTCTATTTTTTCTTTTAATTGATCTTGATGTCGTTTATCAAAATCTGAAAAGAGTTGAGAGTTAATCACTTAATAGTTATTCAGATAATATTCCGGACGACTTTAGTCTGCCAGACAAAATTTATTAATTGTAATAGAGATGTAACTAAGCAAAAATAGTTCGTATGAATTTCTTTGTCTAATAAAGGGCGCTAAGAACGATTCTTTCAAATGTGAAACAATTACAGTACGCGCGCGATCTGAGTGCAGTCAGAGTATTTATAAATCAAGTGCGATTCGGACTCCGTACCATTATCAATAAAACGGCAAAAAATAATATTATTTTATTTTTATTAGAGGGATAGACAGACAGACGGACAGACAGCAGAGTCTTAGGCCGCAGTTAGACTAGTCTCCATATTGATGTGAAATTTTAATAAAAGTGGTCAAAAGAGAGAGAAACTTACCAAATTTATTACATCTTTTAAATTTTCGCATATCTTGTGCTTTCACGTTAGCAGTAGCTTGGTTGGTTGATTCTTTTTCAACTTTTTGTTGGCTTTGTTCTGAAATTAAAATAAAATAATAGACATTAATAAGTTAAAAGAAAAAAATTGTGAGGAAACGTGAAACGGGTAAGCAACTTCGAATCATTTTCAAAGTAGGTTTATGAAGTCAGTCAATGCGAGTGAGCTTTTATTAGCTTGAGTGAGCTAAGTATGTAGATAGTCTATAAAATCTTGTCTAGATTTGGGCATATTAGGTAATGAATTCCGGTTATCTAACTTACCAGATGGCATGGCAGGCTTTGGGTGTGACGATGATGGCTCATTAGTATAGACATCTTGTGCTAGCTTTGTTGGTTCTGAAATTAAAATATTAGATTAAAATTCGTGATCACTTCACTAAACCATATTTTGTTTTAATGTCACTTTTATTTTCTCAGAGATATTTTATAGCAATAAAACCATGTCACTCTTCGAACCATTCTATAAAATAATTGACATTATTAAGGTAAAAGAAAAAAATTGTGAGGAAACTTGCAAGCAACTTTGAATCATTTTGAATAATTATCAAAGTAGGTTTATGAAGTCAGTCAATGCGAGTGAGCTTTTATTAGCTTGAGTGAGCTAAGTATGTAGGTAGATAGTCCATAAAATCTTGCCTGGATTTGGGCATATTAGGTAATGAATTTCGGTTAACTAACTTACCTGATGGCATGGCAGGCTTTGGGTGTGACGATGATGGCTCATTATAGACATCTTGTGCTAGCTTTGTTGGTTCTGAAATATAGTAAATATTTTATTTTGTAGCAATATTTATATATTGTAGCAATAAAAAATAGCATTTGTCACTCTTCGTTCGAACCATTCGACATACAAAAAATTACATCAACCGGTTGCTCTGTTGCCGCGTAGAAGAAGTATTCTACTTATTAGAATTTATGAAAAGAATCTTACCACTTGAGTGGGGTCTTTTTAACCCACGAACATATGTATTTTCTCCTTTTTTCACCATTAGTGGTATTACGTCTTGGTCTTCGTCTTGGTCTTTTTGTCCAAGGTCTTGGTGAGCCACTGGAATTGAAATAAAAATAAATCAGATAAATTGAAAAAAGGATAGTTTTATGAAAGACTAGCTAATGCCCGCGGCTTCGCGTTTCCTAAATATATCCTACCCGTACCCTATACGTACATTACGTACCCTACACACCCCTTATCAATTATTTATGTCTACTACATAAGATTTCAAAAACGATGTTATTATGTCGGCTCGGACCGCGGCCCAGAACGTTGCCAGGGCGAGAAGCGCGTCGGAGAAGAATGACACCTACCGGGTCTTACTGAATTAATTCTACTATTAGTTCCGCGTCCCCGCTGGCGGGGGCGGTTGCTACCTGAAGGGTGATATGTCAGTCAGTCAGTGTCTTCGATTGTATATTTAGATTAATAATTAAACATTAGTTCAACTCTTTTACTTATTAAGAAAGAGTGCCAGCCTGCGGGAACGGGCTCTCTGGGTATAACCTGAGGAGTTGGGTACTAAATATGCAGTAAGTATTCTATATTTTCATTTCATTACAAAAAAATTACATGATAAGACTAATTTTCTACAAAACATTGGTTCTAAGGAGTCCAAGGAATGGCAAAATGTGACACGCTTACTTTCTTTTAGAAATTTCAAAGCATGGCATTATACGAGTGAGCATTTCATGAAATCACTTCACAAAATTAGTATTTTTTAAAGAGATGTAATTGAATATTATGATTTTACTTTCAATCACAAGTAATTCATAATTTATTATAAATAGAAGCAATCTAAACATCATAGTTGATAGTGTATAATATTCTATATGGTCTAAATTTTGATTTCGCAGACACTAAAATTATTACTGCAATTCAAATAATATTTGGTCGGACCAGACCATGGAAGTGCATAAATAATCTATGATTGTTCAGAAAAAGGAATATTCTATCTTTATGACATAGTGCAGCTGGTAAGCAAATAATAACACGTACACTTACCAATGGAAATATTTTGGACTTCGTTTGTGCTCGTTGATGGTAATACATTTTCTTTTTGGTCCACTCGGTCTGAAATTCAAAAATATGTTTCTAGGTATAGAACACAGATTTAAAATAATTTAATGAAGAAAGATTAAATTGTTCAATTTAAATCTCTTTGGTATGGAAGAAGATACAATTTGTATATCTACAATGACAACATAAAGAGACAGACACAATAGATTTTCTATTGTTCTCTTATATCTGGTATTCGACTCATTAAGCATAAGATTCTGATGTTTTTTATATGAAGTACTGTCAGACCTGCTTATCAAAATAAACTTAGTTTATACTTGCTGCTAAATTACTTCTGACGTTGTGGGCATCATTTCCTACCTTCACGATAGGCCTGCATTACCCTTACTAACTATAAAAAACATATATTAGGGTTTCATTACTTACAAAGGTTTAAAGTCGGCACTGCATTATTAGTTAACCGCCCGCTACATTTCGATATATAAAACTCTTCAAAGTGGCGTTCACACAAGCGAATAGAATAATATATATATTTGTCTCCTCTATCTTGAGTAGCTGATTCCAGCACAGCTTTCCATGTTCTGAATTTTTGTGTGTCAGAATATTCCCAAGATGGGAACTTGTGCAACACACCTGAAAATCGTTATGTAAACGGTGAGAAAAGTTTGACACTATAATTAGTACAATTTCATGATTAAGTATAGTAAATTGTGAGGCACTTACCACCTGAACATCCAAAATAACATTTGAAATTACTGTTTGACATGATTTACTCGAAGTCCGTTATGAGCGCCAGGTCTGTCTTTTTAGCAATTAGCAAAGTCCGTGTCAAAAGCGATGGTCGAATCGTTTCTTCAGTAGATAATCGGTTTCCAGGAGCAATAAAAACGTAGTAGTAATCCACATCAAAGAAAAACAAAACAAAAGTTCGTTTTCAAACACAGTTTAGCGCAGCACAACAACAACAAGTAGTGAAATATGAATATTGCCATTTTAAAGCATGTGCATGTCATTTGATTTTATAAATATTAAAATTTTCGCTGAACAGGGTAAGTGAAATTCATTGATATAGCTCATTATTAACTAAATCCTATCATAATACGCAAAAAAAGAATATACTTTCTCAAGCAAATTTCATCCTAGAATATAATTTTCTTACGAAACAAATACCTACGTAGTTTATTTTATGATATGGCAATATTTTTTAACGGGTGTTTCAGCGGGAGTGGGTTGTGTTGTGGCTCACTATTGCCATCTTGAGACTTTATCGCAGATCCATACGTTAGTCAGTCCCACGTTAGTTTTTTATCTGGTCGATAGGTGGCGCAAAACACAATGTTTTTTACAAAAATCGCTTTATTTAGGAGCTTCACGGGGCTGACCCATACTGACCAATTGTAACTCGGACAATTTGAATTAAGACATTCTGAAACTCTGACCTTGTGTACCTAAATCATAATGAGGTAAAATGATTATGCGTCCACTACACTACTCGCGAAGTTGATCGAAGTAGTAGGCCGAGGACGAGAGTATAGAAAGGCACTTCGTGCAACTTCGCTTCGTTACGGGCTTTGACACTAATTTGAGACTTCGTCGAAGAACTTCGGACGAGAGTGTAGTGGGCGCTTAAGGGCTTCCACAATGTGTTAAATTGCTTCGTGAAACGGGGCCCTGTGATGTAGATAATCAAGAAATTAGTTTGAAATATAAAATAGCGTGTAATATTAGAACTTCAACGAAGGCTTTCTCAGAAACAGGTTTTCATACTTTCCTCCGAGGCAAGCAAGCCGCCAGGAGTAATAGTGTTCTGTGCAAGCATTTTTTTTTTTTTTTTTGACGGACCTAATCACTATTTATACCAGAGTGGTAATATAGTGGGCGCGGACTTGCGGGGGAGCAGAAGGCTCGTACCCCTTAGGAATTTTATGACAACGTATCTGGGGGCGCCCTCAGACGGGCTCGGACCGCGGCCCAGAACGTTGCCAGGGCGAGAAGCGCGTCGGAGAAGAATGACCCCTATACCGGGTCTTACTGAATTAGTTCTGTGCAAGCAAGCCTATTTAACCTCCTTTTTTTACAAGTGGCTGTTTGTCCCTGCGTTCCGAGATGCGCTGAAATCGATTAAAGCACCCGTAATCACATTCCGAATTTGCTCTCAGCCAGCAGGCAAAACTCATACTTTTTTTTACTTTTCTGATCGCTGACAGCGCTGAAAGTCTGATTCGGAATGCGCCCTGTATTTGCACCTATCAACCCGCGCTTGACAAAAAAAAGTCATATGTCAATTTAGCTTTCGTTTTCAGTTTGCTTTGTCCGTTTTGATCCGTTTTGCTGGCTAGTTTTTCATAAATTTTAAGTTGAATCACGCACTAAATAAAGTGGCTATTATAATAAGACACATTTAATTTAGTAGAATAGATATTTAAGTGATGGACGAGTTAAGGTTTGTACTACGTTTGATTGAATATAATAGATTAGTTTTTTTTAGTTTTTCTCGCTCTTATAGCCTTTTACTTACAGATTAGACACAGAATTACCTAATAAAATGGCTGATTTAGATCTCATGGAAATGGATGAGCCTCCAGACGATGTTGAGATAAATTCCGAAACACTTGAACTCAAGACACGTGTTTTACGAAAGAGAAAATCGTTAGCGCCAGAAATCACTACTAAATCCAACAACCGTAGAGTTAGTATGAAGCCTCGGAAACACACGTTAGCTGAAAATGCTAACCCGAAAGAAATTGAAGCCATATACTTGAACAAAAAAGTCAAAACTGTGTCCCAAACTTTAGAGACAATTTATGAGGAACCTAAGACTGAAAGCAACAATGAAATACTAATAGGCGGTAGGAAGATGAAAAGGCTTATGATATTTCAGCCAGGCAGCCAGTATACGAAGGAAAAAGTTAAAAAACGGAGAGCAAAGATAAAAAAACTGCTTGGAAACAAATCATTCTTAAACAGAAAGAAAATTCCCATGAATGTATTTTTGGAATCAATTGAATGTCTAGAATTAGATGAAGTGGTAAAGACTGAAGTTACAAATATTACAATACCTAACAAATTAGTTTGATAACCTTTTTACCTTTGGTATTTCTTATAATTTAATTAATGATCTGTGTAGGTAAGTATAATTACAATCAATGTTTGTAAATTTTAATAATTGTATGTGTCTATGGATGTATAAAGATTACAGACAGTATTTGACTTATAACTTTTATTAGGGATCTCACTGCAATAGCTTACAACTAGCTAATTAGCTGTAACAAGTGAGGGTTCTCTGACCGTTCATTTAGAAATAGTGAATAACTCGTTCAATAATACTCTATTTAGAAAAAAAATATTTATTTCTGCTTCAAATTACATAATTAAATATTATCAGGTACTTACAAAACAAAGTGATAAATAGATGAATAATAAGTGGAATGTTTTGAGATTCAACATATGGTATACTTTTTTTTTAACAACCTTTTGTTACCTACTCGATAACAACGCATGAGGTAGAATCTGGTTTGCAATTGTCATACTCTTTCAGTAATACTGCTGAGTTATCATTATGAATATTAATGCAGACACACCGAGGCTTTTCTTCACCAGGAGTGTACATCTCCCGTGGCACCCCTATCCAACTTCTGGAAATACCGCCACTGAAAAATTCACAAAACATGCGTAGGTAAATAATTAAAATAGAATTAGCTTCTGCTACTATTATAATTTTCATTTGTTTACAAAGGTAATAAATAGGTAGTGTTTCATTAACTGGTTTCTAAATTTGTTCATTCTTACCTGTCTTTAGTGCACCAGACTCTACTACCATCAGACACACTCCACTCCACATTGCAAGACGGGAACCTTTGTTCAACCTGTTTCTCTCTCTCTTTCTCAAACCTACACTGGTCTATTCTCTTTTCTAATTGCCTCAAATATGCTGTCGGCTGCCCAGAGTCATCATAATATCTGCCTATTAAAACACCTGAAATAATTGAAAAGTTGTCACTGGAGCATTATTATTGTATCAGTAAAAAACTATTATTTTTAAACTATAATGATTGCTGATGCATATAGTTACAAGGTTATTACCAACTGATTTGTATTTTTGCTTGAATGTTACTTTCCACTGGAATAGCCCAAATAACTCATCGCATGTAAGATCAATGACATGGTCCTTGTCTTCTTTCTCATCCCTGAAGTTTCCAGTTATAAATGATCTTGATCCATCTTTCCCTTGAATTAAAAATATTATTTTTATTGTACAGATGTTTATTATCCAGTCCAGCAGTAAATCTAGTAGTAAGTATAATAAAGAATTTTAATGTTTTAAGTAAATTTTACTTACCTACAAAATAATGGTAAGAACCACCTTCACCATAATGCATTTTGCCTTTGGTGACATCAAAAACAGTACCCATAAGGGAAAGATACATTTTTTTCTGAATTATTCCATTATACTGAGACAAATCTTGCTCAGAAAATATACCTTTAGATTTTAAGACAACTTTTGTACTTTTCAAACTACTGTAAATTGACTGAAGTTTGTCTTGAAATAATATTCCTACAGCAATCACTGTGAGTATAAGTATAATTTTAATGTTTTTACCTAACACTGATCTCAAACCCATTATACAATTAAGAAACCACAGCAAATAGCAAGTAATATAAAAAAATTAGGGAGAATCGGTATGAAAATCCTGTCACAGCATAATAATCACTTATATCCTCTTTGATCACTGCGTTATAGATGCTGTGTACATAGCTATTTAATATTTTGTAAAAGAGACAACATCAGTTTTGTCTTCAAGTTAAAAAGAGAAAACGTACGATTCCGTTATTTACCTACTACTGGGGGCGCATTCCGAATCGACTTCAGCGCGTCTCGGAACGCAGGGTTGAACAAGTGCAATATTGCCCTGCGTTCCAAAACGCGCTGAAATCGATTAAAGTACCCGTAATCGCGTTCTGAATCACTGTCAGCCATACATTTGTTTGCTTTTCTGATCGCTGACAGCGCTGAAAGTCTGATTCGGAATGCGCCCTTGGTCATTTTAACTGTCAAAGGGTTCTTGACCCTTTTCGTTCAGTTTTATTTTTATGGCACTAGTAATCTTTGTGCCATTTAAATATCACACTACCACGCTAAGCCTTGATTTTTAATTCCGTGGAATTCTGACAGTTCTCAGATCGTTTGTCACAAATCTTTTTTCACATGTACATTTCTGTTATCACTATTATAACAAGACAGGCAAATCATAATTTACATACAATGCAATTAAAATAACAATTCCAGTGGTTTTTGCAAACTCTATTTGAATCTTGTATGGTTTACGCTGTGCTTTTTTATCTGTGGCCATACAATACGAAATTAAAGTGAAGGTTGCATGGAAGAATTGTTATTTTAATTGCATTGCTAATATGTTAGATTAAGAACACCTTTAGTTTTTTGGTTCCATGTAATGATGTGCCGTTCCCGGTAAATTACTTTTGTGTGGGAATATTCCGGGGAATATTCCCTTGAGAACTTAAACAATGGGAAAGTTGTCGAAATCTTCTATTTTTTATATATATTTATATGTCACAATATTAAGTTTTAGGAGACAAATCACAAGTAATATTTGAATACTTACTAACCTAAGAGATTTCGTATATTCCCACTCACCGGAACAATCACCGGAAATTTCCCACATGCCTGGGAATATTCCCAAAACTCCCAAAAAATTGGAATATTCCGAGGAATATTCCCAGTGTTTTTAGGAATATTCCCAATGTTTCCGGGAATATTCCCGGGCAGATTCTGAAAGTTTTAACTGTATTAACCTATAAACACAATAAAAATATATAAACACAGACGTTAAATTTTTATAGTTTTTATTCATGTGTGTACAAATATGCGTTATCAATATAATCAACAATCATCAATAAAATTTTAGTATTAACAATTTTAAGTATACTAAATTAATTAACAAATCACAGAACGATCAACACGTTTTTCATAAGTTATAGGTATAAAACAAAGCAACTTTTTCAGATTTATTTTTAACAACGAGGTTTGTATGTTTAAATACGTGCACCAAGTTACAAATTAAATAACAGGTAACTAAAAAAGGACGCTTTCATTGTTTGATGACCTTGTTGCCACTCAAATAAAGAGATTCATAAATAAAGTGTTTTTTAAAGAGGAAGCGAGACGTAAGTTAAAGTTAAAGGAAGCGAGACTGAAAGTTGATCCACATCTTACAGTCAGCAATGAACAGGCAAACATCTACTTGGCTGTATGTAACTAACAAAACGACTAATACCTATAGTACCTATCTGTAATAAAATTACAGTTTTCTATAGTACCAAGCTAAGGCGCGAAAAGAAAAAAAGGCAGACATCAAGGGTCATTTCTGTGTCTGGGTATTGAATATTTGTCTATCTTTGACACCCATACTCGTAGTACAGGCCTTGCCTAGTTTTGGATCAGATGACCGTGAGTGAAATCTCTCACTTAAATAAAATAAAATTGTCTATATAAAAATAATTAATTTTGAAAATTAAATCATACTAACCAAACCAGCCAACCAACCAACCAAACTAAATTAAAACACTAGGTAAAGAAAGAATTCAATATATTAAATGTTTCATGTGTAGGGGAATATTCCCGGGAACATTGGAAACTTTTGGTAACTTACCGGGAATATTCCCATAGGGAAAATACTGGGAATGGGAACATTCCCCACGTCACATCTCTAGTTCCATGCATTTTTAAAAGCCTTTTTGCATTAGAAATAGAAATATTTACCAACTGTTTGCAATCTGTGGTTATTTGAAAATGATACCCGGCCTTAGTAAATATTCTCCCACATTAAATGTAGTAACTTGAACAGATTAAAACTTAAAAATATTATAGTCATCCAACAATTGAAAAAATTAAATATAATGAAGGCTGCATAAAGTATGACTTTAAAATAATTCACTGTGTTATTTTTATTCATCAAAATGTGATACCTGTAATTTTGGTAACCTGTTTTCTGTCTGGCAACACTCCATCTGTCAGAATTCCACAGAATTAAAAGTCAAGGTATAGTTTATTCCATTCTCTTTGACTACCACTTATTATAAAGATAGAAAGAGGCACCAAACATGCGAAAAGTTAGTTTTTGTTCTTGCCTTAATTTGATTTGAATTCGAAAAGATTTAGGAAAAGTCAAACAATAACACAATTTATTCAAAAACTTATTTTTGAATAAATTGTGAATACATAAATGCACTTTTATCTCAAATTCAAAATGAAATTAAATTTAGCACCTCATGTACGCTGTATATCCCGGTTTCCAAGTCAGAGAAGAGTTGTGGTTTCAGGGTTAGGAGTGGTGGCTCCAGTTGGGTCAGGTACAGAAGTAGCCTGGAAGAACTTGCTGCAGGGGCAGTGTGGTATAATTCCTTTGCAAGGAGAAGATTATTCCAAGCTTCCGTGTAAAGTAGCTGGTATTATACCCAAAGATGACAAGATAGCAAAAGCATTATCAAAAACAAATTTGAAATCCATGGCTCCTGCAACTTGTTTAGCTCTTGTTGCCACAGCTGAGGCATTAGACGACGCAAAATGGTTTCCTGATTCTGAAAGTGACAAAGAGGATACAGGAGTAGCTATAGGGATGGGAATGATTGACCTCAAAGATGTCTGTGATACAAACGAAGCCTTGAAATTAGGATATAACAAAGTTAGTCCTTTCTTTGTACCTAGAATATTACCAAATATGGCTGCTGGACATATAAGTATAAAATATGGCTTTCGAGGGCCAAATCATGCTGTATCAACTGCTTGTGCTACAGGAGCTCACTCTATTGGCGATGCTTTCAGGTTCATAAGAAATGGAGATGCTGATGTGATGGTATGTGGTGGTGCTGAGGCAGCCATTAGCCCTCTTGCTATAGCAGGCTTCTGCAGACTAAGGGCTCTCAGTACATCTTTCAATGACACCCCTACTAAAGCATCGAGACCTTTTGATAAAAGGAGGGATGGATTTGTAATGGGAGAAGGAGCAGCAGTATTAGTGTTAGAAGAATATGAGCATGCTCTGAAAAGAAATGCAAAGATGTATGCTGAAATATTAGGGTATGGATTATCAGGAGATGCATCACATATTACTAGTCCCAGAGAAGATGGCAGTGGAGCAATTTTGTCAATGAGCAGAGCCATAAAAGATAGTAATATTGAAAGTGAAGAAGTCACATACATTAATGCACATGCTACATCCACTCCAGTTGGGGATGCAATAGAATCAACTGCTATAAAATCACTCTTTGGAATGCATAGTTCAAACATTCTAATATCTTCTACAAAAGGTGCTCATGGCCATTTGTTGGGTGCTGCTGGAAATTTAGAAGCATTGTTCACAATTTTATCCTGTTACTATGGAGTGATTCCTCCTACTCTTAATCTGGAAGATCCTGTAGATGACATGAATTATGTTGCTAATAGTTCTAAAATATGGGATGCCAAAAGACGTGTAGCTCTGAAAAATTCATTTGGTTTTGGAGGTACAAATGCTACACTGTGCATAGCACAAATAAACTAAAGAGTTTATTGAACAGATAAAGACTGGTATGCTATCATCTAGTCGCCCAATCGGCAGGAAATGAAGAAGAAGATACAAGACTGAAGTAGATTAGAGGAAAAGTTCTAAATAAGAATAAAAACAATGTATATTGTATTATAATAGTATATTTTAAAACTGAGTTACAGATGTTTTTGCTTCAATAACAGTGGCGAAACAGCCAGGTATCTCCTGCTGCCCTGAACTTCTGTAGTGGTTTAAAAGCTTCTTGATAACGAGCAATAATTAATTCAATATCATGTACCACATAATAATCGTTGAGTCACATAAAGCTTTGAAAATAAAATAATTTGATCAAAAAATGCTACTTTAAATATTTCATTTACTAAACATTCTAACATTTTATATAGTAAATATCTTTAAATGCTGGGTTTTTATCCAGTCACAAAGTTGTTGGAATTTTTCGACTTGCCCTTTATTTTGCCTCTTCTGTTGTTGGTAGACCAATGTTAATCATTCTATAATAGTTAATTGGTGTTCATAAATCCCAACTTTACAAGAACATCAGTATTTTTATACTAAAAGCACCCATCAACAAGTGATCTATAAATTTTAACTTCTAATAAAAGTTATGATAATAATCATAACAGTTGGGTTGGTTGCTTTGCGGCATAAAGTATTCATGATTATTGTAAGGCAAATAAAATATAACAAAACATAATAAGGCAGTTTCTCTTTAATAAAATCTTATCAAAAATTTTAAATTGTCAATCAATGGTACTTTTTTGACTAGTCTCCAATAAGCAAAATCCCTTAGGCATATTTATTTTTGTTTGTAATGATATTTTCTTTCTGATAAGACTTTACTATCCCTAAACTAATAAATTAATTTCCATAATGTGGCAAAATTAACACTTAGAACGGGATCTGATACTTAAGCGCATGATTACCCAAGCCCTAGGGCTGCAAACTAACCTCAAACTCACCCTCACCTCATCACCCATACGATCGAGATCCAACGCAAGGTATCAGAACCTTGGGGAATACAGATATTGTTTTTCGAAGAGCGAAACGACTGAGAGTTATTTAACATGCTTTGTTTGTAAATTATTGCAGCTATAATATTAAATTGCTTGATAAGTTACTGAGTATAGTTATAACGGGGGCCCGAGGGCTTATGTAGGGCGCGAAGCTTGTGCGGGCGCGGGCGTGAGGGGGGGCGCGACGCAAAGCCGCTCGAACCTCTGGCGCAGATTCTGCCGCAGCTCCTGTCTTTTCTCTGTTATATTCCTACGTGATTTAAACTCCATCACTTCCTCTATAGGAATATAACTGGTGTCCTGTTCGTCGTCGTCTGAAGAACATGTTTCCTGAAAAACGAGTTACCATTAAACAATTAAGCAGTGAAAAAATATAATAATTGTTCATAGATTAAATACATTGTCGGTGACAGTTCAATACCACGTCATTTTGTATATTCCGCGTACCTATGTGTAAAAAGTAGCTCGCGCCAGCATGTTCCTCGCGCTCAAGAACAAGATATTTACGATATTATTATTATTTTACGATATTTTTCTTGCTTTTGTAAAATTTCAAAAAACGCAGATACGTGAAATTTTCAAAGTGCTCTTACGCGGTATTGATCTATAACCGACGATATAGAAAAAAATCTATAGGTGTAGTTGTGCATAGGTAAAGGAAAGGTAGTGTATAGGCAAAGAATCATTTACATACCAATAACATTTCCTGTAAAGAAAGTTGAAAGCCGCCAGTACAAGATGTTTTGTCGTTTTTAGCCAAGTCTAAACAGTCGCCTCTTTCGTGGTTACAAAAGCCTTCGGAACACGCCACCTCCGACCCCTCGGGCGAGCTGACCAGCGACGAGGAGCCCGAGAGCGTCTCGCAGCAGCCGCCCGTGTTGCCTGAAGAATAGCCGCAGTCGTGAGAGTGATCGTTCGGAGACAAGTTCCCGTTTTTAGCCCGTTTCTTGCCGGATTTGTTTGGCGAGCGACGCTTGGGATTGTCGGCGTCGCAAGAGGTGCAACCCTCGCCTCCCGCCTCGAAGCACGCACTGTAATCTCGTGGGGAAAGCAAGTCCGTTGGAGTGTCTCTTTCTTCTAACTGACACTCTTCACACTGACACTTTTCTTCTGGTTCTTCCGAGTCGGCTTCCTGCAAAGATAGATTACGTTAAATATGTGAAAAATACGTGGTTTTGACATGAGTAAACAGGATACAATGAACTTAATATAAGAGTATTTATAATCGAATCTCACTTTGCACTTATTATCGACGGCCTGCCGGTCCTTCTTCTTGCGGCGCTTGAGTTTCTTCTGTTCTTTACGTTGCTGGCGAGTGAGCTCCTCTTGCGTGATTTCGTCGAACAACAACTGCAGTTTGGAGACGCCGGTTTTCAACTCGACGGCGGTCTCGAACTTGCGGTAAAGTGCTTCCACCGCCACCGCCGCTAGCGTTTGGCACGTGCCTTCTTCTTCGCGCAGACGCAGCGAAATGCGTTGTAGACGCTCGTATATGCATATCCCGAGGCATATTAGGACCTGGGGAACAAACAAAAATATTTGTAAAGTTCAACTAAACTTGGGCATAGGTTTGAGGTAAGGAAAAAAATTACATTACGAATTTCTCTCACAGCACTACGGGTTGGGCTAGCATGCGCAAATGACAAACACAAAATTAAATTAAAAAGAGAGCAGCCTCGTTGCTCTGTAGGGTGCGGGCTAGCTCCAACTCCATCCTGAAGAGCGTTGCTGAGAGGTATGATACGCCTATCATACGCCACCTCGCTGGGGTGTTGATGGCATATAGATAGTATTTAAGTTACATAGTGTTTATAAGTTACTAACATAGGTTTAAGAGCATTGTTACTAATCAAAATGGACCTCTGTAGTCTTTAAAATAAATTAAATTAAATGCTTAATTAACTAAAGTAATATATTTTTTTTATAATATTCAGTTTCAGTTAAAAAATGATGGCAAACTACTACTGTAAAAGCAGAGACAACATACAAAAGCAGTTACGAAATTGAATATAACAAACCTCTTCTTGTGCAATTTCGAGTGTTTTAGCATGTCTTTCACGATGGTTACCCAGGAGTTCAGGCTCGGCCCGTGCTATGAGGTGTGCTATGTAGTCTGTCTTGGCTTGAAGGTGCAGGTGTTTATCCAGAAGACATCTTTTAATTCCGCCATACAAAGCTCCAACATAGCCCTTTTCTTTCTGTGGTTCCTTTTCTTCTACTAGCAGTTGATAAGCTCTTAATACCTGAAGATCATCAAGTGATACAATTTGTCTATTATGTATATGTCGCAGGTATATTGTGAAAGTGAAAATATAATAATAATACACTAGTGAATATATAATTGCACGAATAATTGTCAATCCGCACCATTTCTTACATTTTAACAGCCAATTCTTATTGCCATTATAATTTCACGGGGCTACTATTATGATATTGTAAGGCAGAAGGTATTTAGACAATTTAATTGGTCGTTAAATTATGAGGCGACCACTGATTGCAAATGGCGGATGAAAAAGAATTGACCAATCAGAACACTTGATGTACCCCACCTCCAACTTCACTTATAATATACCTAAATGTTATTATAATTTTACTGTAGTGGCTCAGTGAAATTATAATGGCACTAAGAATAGGCCGTTAAATTGTAAGAAATGGAGCCAATTGACAATTTCCCGTGCAATTATAATATCACGACCAGCAACTTAAAGATGCAAAATCTGAGATATCAGCTTAGCACTACACAGATAAATTTTATACACAAGATTTTATGTAATTTTCTTAAAAATATTTTTGAACGTTTTTTTTAGTATTGTCAATCCACACTATAAATTCACAATCTAAATTTAATAGCCTTTATGACATACACTTCTATAAAAATACTGGCTAAACGATGAATTTAACCTTTTTCTATCTATCACCCTCTATGTAAATGCTGTACACAGACACAACACAAATATTTTCGCCCAGCTCTTATAAACCATTGAAGGACTATACCAACCTTTGTCTTACAATCAGCGCAGAAGCGATGTTTCCTCAAATAGTTATGCAGGGTGTCGTGGAGCGTGTTGAAGTGTACGAGGGTGACGTGTTCGCGGGCGGAGGCGCGCATGGCGTCCCAGGCCTGCCGCCATGCAGCGCGCCCGCCCCAGCCCCACGCGGCCCAGCCCCAGCAGCCCGCGCCGCCTGCACCCGCACCCCAGCCCCGCGCTCCGCCCGCCTCCAGTGAGTGCAGTGTGCAGCGCTGAGACTTCTTCCACCGAGGCTGACTTACAATCAGACATTCTATGCCTGAACTAGAAGAAAGCATTACGTTTGTAATTATTATTCACAGCTCATAATCAACTCATCTTTTAGAAACTTGTCTGTAACAATTTTGTGTTTTTTTTAATGTAAACTTTTAAGTAGACTTCACTTCCAGTTGACCTCTTTTTAAAATATTAATCAAGGTAGAGGAATTAATAGCAGGTAATAAAGTCCTCTTGCACCAGCATGTGGAGGGGCACAATGAACAATAGATCAATTTGTGCTATGTCTTTGGGATGGGGCTCCATACTCACACTGAATCTGGTCTATGAAACCCCAGCTCACCATGTTTTCTTTACAGTAGCCAACCTGGGTTTGCAAGTGGTTACGGGACTTCCAGGTTGTAATTGATATCCAGGTGGCAGATATTTCAGAATTTGAGAGACCCCTTTATACTCGTAATGTTATGGAATTAAATTAAAAACTACAGATTGTTCAAACTAACCTATGACCATTCAGCAAGGTGGCGAGTGATTGCGGGTGAGTGATTTTATCTTCCCTTATTGTCATAATCTCATCTGGTGATAGGACCAATGGGTCCAATGTGGGATGTCCCGATTTACATAACTGATAAAAAAGACGTTCAACACTGAAAAAGGAAATATTATTTTAGAATACTCGGCTTATATACTGCAGTTGTGGTCAACATAACGACTAGATAAAATAAAAAAACATTAACCACTAATAGTAATGCAGTTCTTGTATTCATGAAGTCAAAGTCAAAGTCAAAGTCAAAATAATTTATTTCCATAGGATGTTATTACATCACTTAGATCCGTCATTACATTTTTTTGGGTGAGTTCACTAACACAATGGCGGAATCTGTGGAGAAGAGCTCACCGAAGAAACTCCACAGTCGTCGCATCTTTTGCGTTTCCTTTTTTTAATAAAATATTGTCAATTACAAAATTAATGCTTATTACATATCGAAAAAGCCTGCTACTCAAACAATCTATTCCCATGGACACCTATCTTCTAAGTAATCAGATATCCTATAGTAACCTTTTTTATACAATTTCTGTTTTATAATTATTTTAAACTTGTCTAAAGGCAAGTTTTTAATATCAGTAGGGACCTTATTGTAATAGCGTATGCAATTGCCTTTAAAAGAATTACTAATTTTATGTAGTCGGCTGACATAAGTAACCAACTTGTCTTTATTTCTAGTATTAAAATTGTGTATATCACTGTGCTTCTGAAAATTACTTATATTTCGTTTTATATACACAAGATTGTCATAGATATATTGAGACACAAATGTCAGAATATTGATTTCTTTAAATTTTTCCCTCAGTGACACTCTAGGCCCTAATCTATAAATTGCACGAACAGCCCGTTTCTGCAAAATAAATATACTATTAGCATTCGCAGCGTGACCCCACAATAAAATACCATAGGTCATTAGACTATGAAAGTAACTGAAGTAGACTAGTCTAGCGGTGTCTACGTCGGTAAGGGCTCTAATTTTTTTAACTGCGAATGTTGCTGAACTCAGTCGGTTCAACAATTTATTTATATGAGAATCCCATTGTAGTTTGGCATCTAAAGTAATGCCCAAAAAGACAGTCGAATCTACAAGGTCCAATTTCTGTCCTTTTATAAATATATCTGTAGTTACCGGTTTCACATGCAACAAAAACACTAACCACTAATAGTAATGCAGTTCTTGTATTCATGCAACAAAAACACTAACCACTAATAGTAATGCAGTTCTTGTATTCATGCAACAAAAACACTAACCACTAATAGTAATGCAGTTCTTGTATTCATGCAACAAAAACATTAACCACTAATAGTAATGCAGTTCTTGTATTCATGCAACAAAAACACTAACCACTAATAGTAATGCAGTTCTTGTATTCATGCAACAAAAACATTAACCACTAATAGTAATGCAGTTCTTGTATTCATGCAACAAAAACACTAACCACTAATAGTAATGCAGTTCTTGTATTCATGCAACAAAAACATTAACCACTAATAGTAATGCAGTTCTTGTATTCATGCAACAAAAACACTAACCACTAATAGTAATGCAGTTCTTGTATTCATGCAACAAAAACATTAACCACTAATAGTAATGCAGTTCTTGTATTCATGCAACAAAAACTTGGATACTACTAGCAGTCAGTTTATATTGCACAATTTTATTTTGTCTACAGTCGCTGTGCTGATCCTCTGGGGTGCATTTATATTTGCCATCGACTCACAAAGTAGACAACCAAACTTAACCTACACTTTTTATGAAACGCTACATGTGAATTATTGATTAGTAGGGCAAAACCTGGATAGTTGCCCCACTTTTTGAAATCACTCTTGGGACAAAAAGCAAAATACTTTATTTGTAGGATACTAGCTGGTTCTTTACAAGTAACTACAAATTTATGAAAAGTAAAAAACATTATCTTTAATATTTCCAGAGTATTTTTGCAGACCCCATATAGTGGATAGTTGCCTACATATAAATTACATTTGGGATAGATGCCCTGCCGAGAAACAAGGCATCTATCCTGCAAAAACTTTGATTGCATTTTGCTTTCTCGCACAGAGACATGAGACACGGTCAACTAAGTAATAGAGAATCTTTCAATAGATTAAAAAAATGCATGTGATTCTTCTGGTTAACTAGAGTAATCACTATCTGGGCAACTATATCAGGGCATCTATCCAGGTTTCACTCTACATATAACTATAAATTTCAACCTTTCTGATATCGATGAGAGATTTTAATTAATTACTAGATCACAAGTTGACCTGTGTCCATTCTTGACAAGTTTATAGACATCTACTCAGTGGTTTGTTCCATACAGTTAGTAAAATAAAGTAAGTAGCCAAGGAGAAATTGGCTGATGTAACTGAATACATTACCTTCTCCGACAGCCAACACAAGGAATGCTTTGATTGAGTACATTAAAGATATCAGAGGCGTCTACACGGAGCGCGGCTTTGAGCTCGTCAGTCGTGAGGATCCTATACTTGCGCATGAAGTCCTCGTATTCACGCCCCTTCACCTGCGGGTTGTCGCAAATCAGCCCCATAGTGTTCAAATCCATTATCATCTGCAAAACGACACAAACGACCCGTCAACAAAGAAATTAATTCGCAAATAAGGTCAACTAGAAAACGTCATTGCACGGGGCGAATCAATGCAATGAACTTGGTCCTCTTAAAACATCATCATCGGACGCCATCCGCAAATACGTTGCTCCAACATTTCTGTTTTGAAAAGAGTCACGCGAACAGCACTTTCTACAAGCGCAATGACTAATATTTGCCATTTCTATCCCTGATTATTCTACGTTTGTGGTAATGTCAAAGTGCAGTAGCCCACTTACGGTTAGGTTTTCGTAGATAGTTAACGGTAATTGTCGCCTTTTTATTACAGGCTCTTTTTCGCTATTGTAAATATCGACCAATTTCGCCATCTTTTGTATTAATCACATAAAATTGCCGACAAAATACACAAATATTACAAAATGACGGACAACTTCTTCGAGAAATACACGTCGTGTTGCGTCTTTGACTGATACTTTTTTAAATTGTGTATTGCCGTCCTAAAACATTCAGCTGTGTTAGCTTTGACACCTAGCTTCAGCTATTCCACGTATTATAGACAAAAACCAGTACTTCTTTCCTATTTCTTTTCTTTCGTTTGTATGGAATACTTGTTTTTTATTGTATTTTTATTATTTAAATTTCGTATTTATTTTACTATGCTTTTACATACATCAAGTAATCCGAGTAATCCTTATCCTTCTTACTAATATTATAAATGCGAAAGTAACTCTGTGTGTGTGTCTGTCTGTTTCGCTTTCACGCCTACCTAAACCAATGAACCGATTTTGATGAAATTTAGTACAGAGATAGACTAGAGCTTGGGAAAGGACATAGGCTACAATATTTTTCATTTGATTTTAGTAGGTAGTGGCCTCGATTCGGGATGTTATGCTCTAATTCTAATTTTAAAATCCAGCTATCCTTTTCGTTTTTATGACCAATGAAAGAGAGGTGATGAACGAATGATATTAA
This sequence comes from Carpatolechia fugitivella, assembly GCA_951230895.1. NCBI lineage: Eukaryota > Metazoa > Arthropoda > Insecta > Lepidoptera > Gelechiidae > Carpatolechia > Carpatolechia fugitivella. Next base: position 5,568,044 of record OX579650.1, read on the forward strand.
TTTGAACAAATGATAACCTAAAATAAAGACATAACTGTCAGTTAAGAGATTTTTAAGTCGCATGTTTCAAGTGCTCTCTATAATTATGCAATCGACACGGCCATAAGGTTCAAATTCGATGTTTGACAGCTCTAATATTAGGATGGCCATCTCTTGTCCCTTTTCAATCTTTCTTAAATTAAGGATTAGAGCGTGACATCCAGAATCGAGGCCAGTATGTAAGTTAAAGATTCCACATAATGTAAAGAATAGGATTTTTGTTTTTGATGTTGAACTACCCGCACGAAGCCGGGGCGGGCCGCTATAGTTTGTTATATGTTTATTTTTATTGCGTTGTGCTGAAAAAACTAGTCGCCAAAAATTTTTGTAACCACGCCCGTTTGTTTCCTCCAATCTGTGGACTGTATTCTTTTTTTTTTTTTTTTTTTTTTTTTTTCGTTTTGTAGCCTTTGTACAAAAAAGAGCGAGTAGAAGGATCACTTTATCCTCTAGTAAAACAGAGAGAGCAATAAAAACCGGTAAAAATATAATATTGATTCATTTGACAGTTGTTTGATTGAGGTTTTTTTATTATTTATTTATTTATTCTGTCTTTCGTTTTTTTGTCCTCCTGTTCTATTTTTCATGTAAATAAAAAGCAGTTATATAATTACAGTATAAAATGTCGAAAATATTTACACCTACTAATCAAATTCGTCTTACGAATGTAGCAATAGTAAGACTGAAAAAAGGTGGAAAGAGGTTTGAAATAGCATGCTATAGGAACAAAGTTGTGTCTTGGAGAAACAAACTGTAAGTTGCTGTAAAAAAATAATACAGTCTACTGAATTAGGTTTATTAAATAGTTAATAAAATATGCTGTCTTATTTATTTTCCAGTGAGAAAGACATTGATGAAGTTTTACAAACGCACACGGTTTTCACAAATGTGTCAAAAGGCCAAGTTGCCAAGAAAGAAGATTTGATCAAAGTATTTGGAAAGGATGATACAACAGAGATATGTAAAGAAATATTAGAGAAAGGGGAACTCCAAGTTTCTGACAAAGAGCGCCACTCCCAAATAGACTCTCTTTTTAAAGACATTGCAACCACTGTAGCTGATAAATGTGTAAATCCAGAAACAAAGAGGCCATATCCAGTTTCAATTATAGAAAAAGCTATGAAGGATATACATTTTTCAGTTAATGTAAACAGAAATGCGAAACAACAAGCACTTGATGTAATACAGCTGTTGAAAAAGGAAATACCTTTGGAGCGAGCACAGATGCGAGTTAGGATACTGTTAAGTGGCAAAGATGCAAAGAAAATAAGAGATAAAGTAACTAAACTTGTTACTAGTATGGAGGAAGAAAATTGGGAATCTGGTGCAGCAAATATCATATGTCTGATAGATCCAGGAAGCTTCAGAAATCTTGATGAGTTAATAAGAGCAGAAACAAAAGGCAGCGGACAGTTTGAATTACTCAATTTGAAGGAGATGGTAGAAGGAGAGCAGGCTCTTTAATGTTTGTTAATTAATCATTGTATACTTTCGTAATATTTAAATAAATGAAGGTCTTATATAAAAACTATTTTACTGAAATAATATTATTCGGGTAGATGATGGTTGCTATATGAAGACAAAAAAATATTATGTATATAGTTTACGTTCCTATTCATAGCAGTGAATGTCTACAACCATAGACAAAAAACCGGTATTGAATCGCAATGTGGAACGGAACGTCAAAGTGAATGTACTCATCAGCAAAATGACAAATTAAAAAGTTTTATTTTTCTCATATTGGTACGAGATTTTATTGATTGTTTTCTTTCATAAGATTTTCGGCCAGACGGCGACTGAAATTGCAAGTTACTGTGATATATTTATTTTCAATATTTTACTATTCTTATCAACCAATTAAATGAGCGTGGATATCGAGTTATGTCTATAAGTAATGGAAGGTGCAGAACTGGGTGGCGACCAGCAATTCTGTTTGAGATGGAACAATTTTCAAGCAAATATAACTTCTCAATTCGAGGCGCTGCGCGATGATGAGGACTTCGTGGATGTGACCCTGGCGTGCGAGGGGCACAGGCTGGAGGCTCACAAGGTGGTGCTCTCCGCCTGTAGTCCCTATTTCAAGGAATTGTTCAAAGTAAGTCCATCTTTCACTCCCCACACTTTGATGTGTCACCATTACAATGACTCTAGTGAAAGTTGTTATGTATAAAACACTTGATCTACTTACAAATGCCATGTCTCGCGTTCCGGTTAAGTACTCGTGATTTCATTTATTTTGCACCAACTTAAAAATTCTGTTTCACATTTTCTAATGGACTCATTAAACCATTGGTGCAGTTTATGCATGTCTATGAATTCCACCTGATAATGGATTCCTTTCTTTTTGTCACTGCTACATGTATCGAAATGGAATATAAACCTTTTATGGTGAATGCAATTTCTTAAATTTATGAAGCAATACTTAACAGAAGGTTATCTTGTCTAAATGGCACTTAAGTAGTATGCAATGCATTGAAGTTTCTACATTTAGATATATATGTGTTTGAGTACAATTTTGTAGCTAATTGCATGGAATGCAATGTAATGAGTGGTAGGTAACATTGTGGCATATGAAAGCTATGGAAATCCTCATTTGTAATTCAAACCAATTTCATTGTCCCCACTTTCATGAGTTAGTATAGCTGATGCATTGTTAATGTGAAATATATTTCAGGTGAAATAAAAAAAAACTCTGATATTTATAATTATCAACAAGTATTAATTTTTAATCCTAACTATAATGTAAACCTCTTAAGTTGTTATAAAAACAAGAAATGCTTCTCTATAGTTGTAGGTACAAGCTGCGGTGTCAATGACCTCTGCATGCACACTCAGTGGTGTGCATAAAACTTTTCTGGTTAACTTTTTCTCGCCTACTTTATAGCTCATGGCTGTAAATGTACAGTTTTTCGAATCATAACTTGGTTTTAAAAATCTCCAAATCACAAGATAATATAACTAGCATGTTAACAAAAGCAATTTATAAAAAAATAAGCATTATTTACAGATGTTTTATTAATATACACACACAGATATGTTGATGTTAAAGCAAACAAAAGAATTTCTTTTAGTTGTAACTAGTAGCTTATTCTCAGAGAACATAATTTTATTGATTCAATTTTTCTTCTCTATCATATCAAATAGACATTAAATATGTAAAGATTTGCCCTCTAGCTAGTTCTTATAATTAAGTGGTATCAATTAACCTAATTGTGCCAACTGTACAATCACATTAGTCAACAAGTTCCCATTGATTTGTAAATAGTTGATCATTGTGATTCTTGTTGAAACAAACATTGCAACATAACTCCACTCTCATAATCTTATTTGCTTGTGTTACTTACTAAGCTTTTGTTCTTCAGTTTATTACTGTTTTAGATAATCATAGATATCCTTAAATATTCATGGTATCTTGTATTCTTAATATTGTCTTAATGATGTTAAATACATAGTTGAAAGATTTCAACACAACATACATTTCAAATAACAACAAACATGTATTTAATTAAATTAAGATTAATGTAGGAGTATTTTACAACTAGCTAACATTTCATTGTCAGTTTTACCTTAGTCTTATACTTACCTAAAAAATAATTAGTCACCATGACCACAACATCATTTTATACTTAATAGTTTGGTGTGCATTGCTGTAGGTATAATAATTTGACCTTGGTCAACAAAGGAGTTTTGTATTAATGATACTATCATTCATTCCATTATGTTGTTTTGCAACTCATATTCTGTTTTATTTAACTATGGAAATGATGCTAAGTCTTTACTCAGTTCAAAGGTATATTTTATATATGAAATATTCATATTGGATTGGTATGCCCTTGCTTGGAAGAGATTGCTACCATAGCATAGCATTAAGGTCCCTTGATGATGACCTCTTGATTTTCTATATCATACTTTCTGTAGATATGTATTATCTTTTGAGGACAGCTAAGAACATTTTGTATTTAATGTGTTGAGTTATACTGGTTAGTGCTGGCTAGCTCCATAAAGATAAGTCAGCACTTTAGCTGTTGAAAAGAAAAACGCAATAATACAGCCATGCGCCCCCCACCCGCCTCGGTAGGTGGCCGCATACGCGTTTGGTAACAACGCATCTACGACGTAGGGGCCGCGCAGTCATATAGGAAATTATTGCACCTACGAGGCGGGTTTACGCGCACGGCAGCCTAAACACGCTCCACCTCCGTCGTAGGTGCACAGCAGGCGTCGAGAACACGTTATTTAGCATAAATAAGATACTGGGTAACATTATGAGTAACAACATGCAATTTCTAGGTAGGCAGGCTACAAATCAATATAATTAGATAAACCTCTTCTATCTTACGTCCGCACGCGATTGGCAACAAACAGTTCATGATATCTACTGAGAAGATCAACGACATATTGATTAAGTCACATAGATTATTTAGGTAATATGTATTACTTATGGACTGAACACCAATCCCCGATAAATCAACGGGGAAAATATATTTATGTGTTTTGCATTTTGTACATACAATAAAAAAGAAAACTCGAGATTTTCGGAACGGAGCGGTAGAATTTTTTTATGACGCGGTGTTAGGCACCCTATGTTATAACATATACTGTATTATAATTTCTCATTGTCTAGGAAAGTTTGTAAATTTGGACGGCGCGGCACGGCGGCGTCGCTCGTTCAAACCTTTTCTGACTGTAGGCACTGGGACTTCTTTTCCGTACTCTATATCTGACAGAAGTATACCAGATCCCAGTAAGAATTCTTAGACTTTACACATGATCTGGTGTGCTTTTACAATCCTGCCCCTTCGCTATCGCAGCAGTAGTCACCTACGATAAAACGGGTGCTTTCTCCAGATGTTGTACAGGCTTGGTTGTTGCAGAACAACCCATGTCCGCACCCTATAATCTTCATGCGCGACTGTGAGGTGTCGCACGTGCGCGCGCTTCTCCAGTTCATGTACGTGGGCCAGGTGAACATCGCGCAGGCGCAGTTGTCAGCGTTCCTGCGCACAGCCGACGCGCTGCAGATTCGCGGCCTCACCGACTGCAGCCAACACAACGACAAGGTAACCGCGTGAATCTAGAAAAAAAAAAATCTAAGTGGCCTCTTCGTTCAATTAGTCTAACTTATTCTTTCGTGTTTTTTTTGCTGGGAGTTTCGGATTATTCCCTGGAAATAAGATGTTATCTTGTGCACCTTTCCAACTTACAGACAGGCTAGTTATTTTCGCATTAATAAAATTTACTGCTGTGTCGCCGTGTTGAACTAGAAAACACCCTCTATACAAAAGACAAACAGTTGGCAATGCCAACTTTGCATGTTTTACATGTAGTCGATGTCTTTGACGTGAACGTACTTGGAACTTTACATTGAAATATCTCTTCTGTTGCAGAAAGTGAATAGAAAATCTCCTCCTTCTCAACTACGTAATTTGCTCAGCGCCAAGCCGTCACATTCTACCTCTTCTTCCAAAGCCGCTAGCCAAAATGTCGAGTCAACCTCTAATGACGAACAAGAGAAAAGTGCTAGTCGGCGTTCCACGAGAAATTCTCCCGACGTTGCCAGAAATAATCTCAATGAAGAAGCTCCCTTTCAAACTTCTAGTCAAACGAGGCCTAATAATGATGACTATAGCGAAACATGCAACTATCCCTCGTTGAGGGTAAAAACTGATCTCGAAGCGCAGCCAGAAGTGAAAAGCGAAGAAAATGATGTCCTTATGGACCCTGGGGAGTTAGAAAGAGCGGACAAAAGTCAAGACTTTAACGCGTCTGATTTGCTAGAACCGAAAATGGAAGTGATGGAGCAAGAAGGCAGCGACGAAGAACGTTCCGGGTTTCCACCGATGTACTACAATGAAAACAACACTCTGGCAAATCCTTTCGCGACTTTACAAGGTAAGGACAAGCAGCCATTCCTTGTTACACATGATTTGTTCTCCTTTAAATAATGGTCGTTGTTCGCGCAGGTAACATGGATCTCATTCCAGGGATAAATGCCGAGCTGCGCGACGAAAACGCTGAAGGTAAATATGAAACAGTTTAATCACGTCACGTCATAATCACACGCACACGTCGACTCGGACAGCCGCGCCCCCGGCGAACCCCTTAGCACTTTTGCAAATAATCGGAGTAGAAGAGAGCGCGCGCGGTCTCGTCTCATTGCGGTGGCTAGGAGCGCGGGTGTCGGGCGACGGCCGCTCCGCCCGCCGCCGCCACGTGCCTGCCGCGCGCCCGCGCCCCCTTCGTCCGGGGTACCAATCGTCTGCTCATTTGCCGTCCCAAATTTCCTTCTTCGCTTTACGCTTTTGAAACCAATATTGGAGTCCAATACCCGAAAAAATTGCAAATACCAGTTTAAATTGGTTATTGTGGGGGGAGGGTTTATCATGAATAACTTGTGTAAACAAGTGCGACGATGTCGCCGCAACCGAGCGAGCGCGCCGCTCGGGGGCGGCCTGTCGTCGCGGGCAGACGGGCGCCGGGCGGGGGGCGCGGGCGGGCGGCGGCGTCGGAGCGGACGAGTGCGAACGTGGTGTTGTTGGCAGCGGGCGGGCTGGGCGCCACGGCGGGAGGGGGCGCGGGTGGCGGGATCCGCTGCGCGCAGTGCGGCCGCCGGTACAGCAACGCGTCCAACCTGCGCCAGCACGTGCGGCTCATCCACGAGGCGCAGCCGGTGGCGTGCGCCACGTGCGGCCGCAGCTTCAAGACGCCGCTGTACCTGCGCCGGCACACGCTGGCGCAGCACCCCGTGCGCAACCGCAAGCCGCTGCCGATGCCCCCCCTGCGCCCCGCGCAGCACTTCCCCCAGTAGCGTCGACACGCGCTCTCTCCTACACGCGAGGACCGAACCCGCACGAACAGATGCAACGCTTCCACTCCACTACCATCCCACTTTCCGCTTGAACCCTGCCGTCAAAACCACAACCTGTCCCATCATAATATAGACAATAAACTGACAATCAGACCGAATACCTGATATATCTTTTTAAACTAGATTTATAAAATCTTTAGATAGATGAGATATTCATGGACTCGTTGCATCTTTTCGTTCGAAGACATGGTAGATGTGGCTTATATATAGTAAAGAAGACTGTATAGATATATCTAGTCTGTGATCGGAGTGTCGCCGGGGGCCTGTATCTGCCGTCACACCTCTCCGCTTATTGCGTGCCTTTCGATAATTATACCGAGTGCCAGACATCCCTTTGACGAGTTCCTTGTCTTCCTATAATAGTGTTAATTATTCCATAGTTAGAAAATATTTCAGTAATAGTGCAATAAGGATTTATTTAACAAGAATTGCTACATCTAATAAGAATAGTGGCGGACGGGTAAATGCTACAAGATGAGCTAAGCGCTGAGTCATTTTCCTGTGGTCCCCCAGATTACTAATGGGGCCTCGTCAAAGGGAACCCACAAGTACCTTCCTTTCTGACAATAGACTGATTGTTGTTGAAGCATTTGTTGCAACCGGTGCTGATTTACATAACATAGGTTATTTACAGGTTACAGTTATACATATACATACACGTTGTCCACCATTGGACGCTTTTTTCCGCCGCGTCCCTAGACTCTTAGGTATATTTTCATAATAGAGCTTAATTCTTTTTGTGTACCTATCCAAACGCGGCGGGACGGGGCGCCCACCACAGTTTTATTTGTCGACCACACGAACTATGTGACAGAACACATGAACTCGTGATGAAATACAATAGTGATATTTTTATACACAATAGTTTTTATCTTTACACAGTGTTATATTGTTGAGTGATTGGACGGCTCCCGGTTATAGTTTGTACAAAATCTCAGATGTAATGATGAATATTAAATGTCTTCAAATTTAAATATAACGATACATAATATTAGTTATTTAATATTAATTATTATATGTATCAAAACATTTACTTGCCATAGATCCAACATGCCCAGTTGAAGTAACGTTTACAAACTAGGTTAAGTGACAATTATTATTTTTATTTCTCTACACTATTTTTTAGACTTGAATTTTTGAACAGTTTATTCTTCATTCAATGTTTCGTTATTTGAAATAGATAATAAATAACGATGAAACGATCTGCCATGTGTAAAAGCACGTCTAGTCATTTTACAGCAAAAGCACTTAGGGGGACGCATTATGATATGAAAGGAAGATTAGGGTTGTGAATCACAATATTAGTTTTATCTTTTAAATAAAATTATAATAAATCTCGGGAATAACGCCTGATCTCAAGTCATTTATAACTATTATGATCTCCAAATTTTAATTTTGCATTTATTATTATATATAAACACATTATAATAATGTAAAAACGCGAATGAAAGGGAATGATGCAAATTGCAATAAGTAATAAACTGTTATTGAAATATTCGCTTATGTAACTCTTTAGATGGAACTTAACGTAATTTGAAAGCACTTCGGACTTTTTCATAGTTTTTATCCCAATATTAAGTTAAGGCGCAGCTTTCGTAAAATAACATGAAATACCTACTTACAATTAAATTGAAAATATAATATTGTATAGAAATCTCTACACACTTGCTGAATTTAAATAGCATTAAATTAATCTTAGAAATTTTATCAGTATGATAATAATGTTTATAATTGTAATTTTAAACAGACGTGTCGTTCTTCAGTCATTATTTCAATTTATTAATTAGTAATATTTAATTATAGGGATCAATTGATGCTTACACAATAAAAATCTTAATTTGGTCCCAAAAAATAATCGATGCTGCTTGGCTTGTACATTTCTATATTTAATTGCGACAGAACAAGGTCGTAAAATATTTCAGCTAATTTTAAATTATAAATAAGACTATAGTGACGTCAATGAAGAGATCTTTAATATACGTACGATATACTCTTTAAAACAAAGGAAACAAAACTATCTCAAGCAAATAGAAGCTCATAATCATTCAATTTTCTGTGGAGTACTTGCGCTATGTCAGTTGGCAGTCAATGAAGCTTTCTTAGTACTACACTACCACCTACGCGAGTTGAACAATTAGGCGCATGACAGTTGTGCGATTTATATGTACCCCCCCAGGACCCAAATTCTAAAATTTTCCCTACATGTTATGTAGAAGTCACTTTTATATATTAAATCAGTTTTCTGATTTTTTTATGTTATCCTTCAAATGAACCATCTTGCGCCTAATTGCTCTGGCGAAGTAGTAACTCAGTAAGTATATTTAGTAAAATACCCGTGTAGTCCTGTTGAATATAACGCGACAGTTAGTCGTGTTATATTATGCTGCTTGAAATTTAAGCATTCCTCAACCTGGATCAACGTGACTTTCTTTATTGTTAATGTAATTACATTAATAAAACTGCTGCTTATAAATGATCATGTCCACATTTTACGCTAAGCGTAATTCAGCTTTTGAATTTAAAAGAGTTATTATAATAACAAAATTAGGTACATGGTAGATATGGTAACTTGCATTTAAAACATCGATACTTACATTACATAATAGTTTTATTAATTAATATCCACTAAAATTCGTGTTCTGTGTTTGTTTGAAACTAAATACAGTACTTTAAAATAAAATCACAATATACTTATTAGCGTTTTAGTAACCAATCTTTAAGAAGTAAGTACACGTGCTTACTCCAATCCATATTTCCCAGTAGGAAAGTGTCTCAAAATGTAATAATTTTGTGCAATAACAATTATTTTCATGTACTGTTTCACGTTTTTAACGATTGATCACTAAAATGTTACATACATATTAATTTCTTTTATAAGATTTATATTTTTGTCGATAAATTGTAATTTTTTTTCCGAATATTAGAATTCTAATGTATGTACATAAATCAGTGTAATTTTTTTACTAAATATCGAAAATAAATTGGTACTGCGAATTGTGGAATTTTTAGTACCTGGCAACTTTTGTGACAAAAATTGCAATAATAAATATTATAAATTTATACTTGCGATTGTCGGCACTTGGTGAAATTCCATAGTATTAATTATACAAACACTTGTACACCGGTTGGATTTGGGGGGGGGGCACGGGGTCACGTGCCCCTCCCAGACGGTATTTTGTGTACTATGGAGATTCCATCACAGTACATCAAATCAAATCAGCGGCCCGTTACAGTCCACTGCCGGACTATGAGCCTCCTTCACACGCTTGGCAGGCGGGTTGGAGATCGCATATTAAAGGGTTGTGACAAATGAGTAGGGGTTGGTGACAAATGTATTCTACTCTGCCGCACCACACGGCTTCACAGTACATACTTAGAAACAAATCAAATTATCAGAGTTGTTAAAATTCGTAAACCTTCCTATAGGTACTCATACTTGAACATGCAGAAATAAACTTTAAGTATGATACTTCAAGTTTATTTCTAACAGTTATTGTTGGTTTTTTTGCCCGTCGGCCCCTTGTGCCCCCCCCAGAAAAAAAATCCTGGATCCGCCCTTATATATTTGAATGACAAAACCACAACAACATTTTTCACCCGTGCAATATATTGGTTTTGACTAATTCTGTAATTATGTAGTTTTATAACCCCTGAAGATGCTGTGAAGCGAAACCGGTCGGGTTCATTCAAATATAAACATGTGGGTGGAACGAGTACAAGTGTTTGTATCATCCATAATTATACGATTTTAAATAACTTCAACGAGACATGAGTAATTTAAGTAGATAACTAGATTAACAAAATTAAATGTGTTCAGTCTGTATACTGAGTGGAAAAGTTCAGGTAGGTAACAAACTTTTTTAAAACATGATATTGTGTCTGGAGTTTCCTATAATCTAATTTTTAGAGTTGTTATACTAGTTCGTTGTACCTTGTCGTTTAACAAAAACCAGTTTGATTTTATAAATCGAATGCAGATCAGAAAGTACGCAGTGTCCTGACATGCATTACTTTGGTAGTCTAAAATGTTTTTTATATTAAATACATTTTTATACGAGACTCCACACTAAAGGTTTACACAGATGGACTGCATTCGAACGACTGCATTTTTGCTTCATCATTGTGGTGCAACGCATTCCGTAAAATACACAGCTGTGTAGCCCTTTGTAGCTACTAAAATTCAGTTCAAATGTCCGTCTGTATAGACCTTACTCGGCATATTTTTATCTTTGTACGCAACACACGATCTTCGAGGTTGACAGTATGACTTTGCAGGAGGCAGCGGCTGCGTGCTGGGGCCGTGGGACGGACGGCGCAACCGGCCGGTGCCGGACGCCGTGTGGCTGGAGCAGCACCGGCGCGCGCTGCCCTTCGTGCTGAAGCGGGAGAACGAGCGCAGCCCGCTGGCGGCGCCTAGGCTCGTGAGTACATCTTTGTTTAAGGCATATTTTCAGGAGGACAACACAGACGAAATTGACGATTACTTTTCAAAAATTTCTACTTGTTTCATCGCGTCGTATCGGCATGACTTAACGTGCCTTCCGACGCACAGTATCGTCTTAATTTTCAGACAATCAGGTGATTCAGCTTGCAATATCCTAACCCATTCATTACGAGCCTGCCTGCTATGCACTACGAAGTCTGCGTGATGTCCTATCGTTGCAACAGCTAAAAGTTGTGTATTACTCTTTAGTTGAATCAAAGTTCCGATATAGTATCACTCTCTGGGGAAACAGCTATAAATATAACATGCATCGAGCATTTATAGTACAAAAAAGGGCTATACGGACTATGGTAAGAGCACCACCGTAGGAATCATGTAAAGAACATTTTAAAACTTTAGGAATATTGACACTACCGGGTCTATATGTATTGGTTCTATTGACAGGCCTTATAAAGCGTAGGAATATCTTTGAATCTGAGAATGACCAGGATCTTAGAGAAAATACCAGAAGAAAAGATTTAAAAAGTACAATAGTACCTAATTTTACTACTATTTAACACTGTCCCCATGTTCAAGCAGTTAAGCTGTTCAACAGGATGCCTACTGAGCTTAAAAGTATAGGTAATATTAATACTTTCAAGCATAAACTAAAAACGCTCCTTTTAGAAAAGTTTATATGCAACGTGTTACAAAAAATACCAAAAAATAATAATATTCTTTATCACAGGCATTTAATTAAAATTTTCCCATCTCTAGTGTCAATTGACACCTAAAATATAGACTATCGATTCTCAGAACGGAAAAGCATTTGTACACCATTTGTGCCTACATTTTTACAAGAGATGCACTTAAATCAATTTATGTTAGAAAACATTTTTCTTTTTTGCCTTAATTATCTTGTTTACGTATTTACAAACATAAATATTATTTTAGAAATATTTAGTTCATTATTTCATTAATTTATTTATTCATAACAATTATTTAATAAAGCTTTTTATGTATTTGTAGTTTTTTCGTTTTGAAATTAATTGTTCTAATGTGAATGTTATGGTACAAGTAGTAAGTAAACATTTTTAACCATGGCGGTAAAAATAGGCACATTGACCTAAAATTACATATCTGGTCCGAATATTCTTTGACACAGCTGATCACTAGAGATGGGAAAATTTCAATGAAATGCTCTTGATAAAAATATTATTTTTTTTGGTATATTTTGTAACACGTTGTATAGTGTAGAAGAATTTTAATACTTGCCTCGATTGACAATTCTCGTATTTAAAAAAACTGTATGACTAAAAAGAATGATGATTGATTAATAATTTTCATGATTTTAAATTTTATTTTATATTATGTTTTTACTGTTTATATTTATGTTATAATTCGAACACAATTTTGTAAATTGTTTATGAATAAATAAATTGAATTGAACCAAACTAGGGAGTCACACGAAGTGATTTTTGTTTGACAGTGTCTTCACCGGGGTTCAAACCCACAACTTTACTACGTGAAGTTTATTTGGCCATATAAACGTACTAGTAATCGTGCCAATTTGAAAGTTATCATGAAGTGATTTGTAAAATCCTGACTTATGCATCTAATCTAACTAGTTGGTTTGATTGATGTCTAGAGAAAGTTGCTATATCTGCATTCGGATTCATCGGCAAACAAGCGAAGACGAACAAGCATCGGCATCTATTTTCTTTCTATAGATATTTTTGCATAATATTTGATATTTTATTGTTAGATACCGAAAATATAAAATACGTCTACATTTTGAAGTAAGAATTCTACAAACGCTGTTTCCCTACACGTTGAATTATTTTACAAACTTCGCTCCTTTCCTAGTTCAAAAAGACTGATTAGCTAATTTGCCTTTACTTAATGTTGCAAACAGACTTAATGGAGTCTATACACGAATCAACAGTCATTGCAATCATCTAGTTTACACTAGTATTAATGTAACCTTCAATCTGGCCATACAAGAAGCAATTCGCTGATGATTCGCCTAAACGAACACTCGTATTCCCTTATCTCTTATAACGACTTATCAGTACATGGGTTATCTTAAAACACACTATTCATAAAAGACGTGAAAAACACGAATGGTACGGGTCGAAGAAGGGAAGTGGGATGTGGATCACATCACGATGACGTACGCTGAGAAAGGACGGTGCCACTGCCATGGTCTTCCACATTACATGCCCCCTGAAACAGTAAATAAGCCATGGGTTCTTACTAGACACGCTCGCCTTGTGGTTAACTGTATTGTCGTTTTGGAAAATTTTATATACTTAACAATTTTTTTGAAATATTATTATGATTAAAATTGTGCATTATTTCTCTAAAATAATGCATTAACAATGAAATGGAAGAACCGATGATCCCGACACTAAAACCTTTTCAGACAGTTTTCCCGGTATTTCGACCCAGAGGTCCTGCAGACAGTCAATAGATGCGTCTATGGGTATTCGATGTGGACAAAGATATCTGACGCACGCGATCGTCTTTTGTTTCTCTGAGGATGTGGGTGGGTTTCATCGAGCGTGATAACGACATGGCTAATGTAAACACATACTGACTAACTTGGTAGAATAACACATGATTTAATTTCATCACTTTATCAGCATTTGATGTCATCTTATCTTTTTTATTGTATTGTATTATTGAAACTAAAGAAAGTATAAGTGATCGTCTACGTCTAGTCGATCTTGATAAATTCAAACACGTAACTAGCCACACGTTTTGATCACCAGATAAAACTCGGCGAGGGTGTGGAAATCCGCGAGGAGTTGCTGCGAGGGGTGAAGTGGGGTGACTATAGGAAGGTGACGCGCGGGTTGGCGGCGGCGTTGTTCTCACCGATCGAGCTGGCCACATGTTCGGTGACCGGCCAGCGCTGGTCGCGCGCGGGGCAGGAGTCGCGCCCCACGAAGCCGCCGCTGGACCGCCGCAGAGTGCACGCCCTCATCTCGTACGTGAGCCGCCACTTCCCGGACGTCGAGGTCAGCAGGATCAAGCAGGTGCTCGCCTATAAGTGCAAGGAGAACTGCGCCGCGCTCCGGATGAGAACCGCTAGGTAAATCTTCTGTTCTTTCTTCAATCGTGCATATCCCAAACATAATAGTAACAGTCACGCCGCCCACTCTTCGTCCTTACATCTCTGACAGAAAGGCGATAGATAACCCACCTTAATTTATCTCTTAGTTACCTATGGCTTATATCCTCATATAATACAAAAACACTAATCTTCATAAAGAGCGACTACCACAGCACCATCAGACCTACACAGACTCTAGATTACTGACCAACTCTGCTACTTCGAGTTACCTTAAATTTATAGTAGAATATCCATTTTATGTAGATGACTTAATAATGTAGTGCGTTTTCTTGTTTTCTATAACTACTATTATATGAGGCGGGGCGGTTATACAATACAATCTACGAAATGATTTACAAAACTCGGCGCCCAAATGACATTCATTTCATTTCCGTTAATGAAAGACCGTCTTTTATGTTTGCAATGAGAAGATATATAAATTACTCTTATCAGACAAATAGTCATGGCAATTTCATGTCTTGTGAGTGTGGGTTTCATAGTATCACAACTATATAAATTAATTATGCCACAATGAAATATATCATAATTATGCTATAGCGTTTAATATCTTCGTTTAATATTTAGCGTTTCCTTATAGACCAGGAGTTCAGCCTTATATTTCGAAAATTTCCATCAGGTCAAATCTGTCTTTGGTCAAATGCCAAATGTGAACCCATATAAAAAATAAATATGTGAGGACATCTCACACACGGCCATATCGTAATCAAGTACTTTAAAAAAATTTGCTGTAGAGTTAATTTGTGCTTTTTCACAACCATCTGTGCTACATGGTCAGAATAGAGCATTCCTATTTATTTTTAGTCGCAGCCATTATTATGGTGGTTAAGTCCGCAATCGATAAAAATCGTTGCAATTATTTGAATATTTTCACTTAATTATTATTTATTTATGTTAGATTTTTGTATAAGTACCAAAATAATGTTTTCCTCCATCCAGCCAGAAAACGCCAAAGTGACCAAAACTTTTTTTCTACTCTGTGTCTGTGTCACGAAGTTATCTTATAGTATGTTTGAACTGACTTTGACCTTACATCAGTAAGAATATTGGCTGGGTGGCAGGCACTCATTGTCCCGTCACGTCTTATCTTAGTAAACAAATGTTATCATCAGGCACCATGTCTCCTATACCAACTTATCACCATGAATATGTACGTACAGTCCATGTTATCAACTCGTATTATGTCCATACTGAGGGGCCCTTACCTACTATAATTAATTAAACGACCAAGCAGGCCGAAATGCGGATTGATTGCTTTACAGAAAAGTGTACAATGAAACGTACCATAAAAAATAATGTACTTTTGATACTGTTTGTGCAAAAAATATATTTTTCAATAAGGTGTATTCTCTCGAAATTCGGCTCGAAAATTGAATTTACGAAGGCAGTAAACTGTGCGGTAAATGCGTTTTACCGCACTAGTGCGATTTTATTACAATTTTTTTTCAATTCCTACGGTCTTCATAATTATTATTCAGCCAGGATCATTTTCACAATAAAAAATATTTAAATCGATTCATGCAAAGAGAAAAGTGTTTTATATTTTTTTATTTCAAAAATTGTATCAGAAATATTATCAGTCGGTAATATTTTATTTATAAAAATAAAATTATCTCGATTTAACACAGAATCAATTTCTAAAGGCTGAATGTCCGACAGAGCCTTTTCTCCGTTATTATGCTTATAAAAAAAAAACATACTATTGTTTTGTAGTTGGCGCCAAGTTTGTAAAATTTTCATTTAATTGTTTTACAAGTGATTAAGTGTGTGAATAGTAAGGATACTCAAACTGCGCGCGATATTATAAAGGTTAGTTTAGTTATGATCAATTTTACTTTGTAGGGTACTATGTACCTCTCTTAACCATTTCAATATTTACTATCCGTTTTCTCACAAGTGTATTGAAAAACGTCGTACAACACGCGGATCTTAGGTTTTATAACAAACTCGTCACATTCCCTCGCCTGCGGCTCGGGCTTACAAAAGTCACCTCGTTTGTAATATGCCACCTACGATCTTTGTATCGTAATGTACTATTATTATCATTTAAGCCTATTATTACAGATTGCCATAATTTGTTACATAATCTATGTTTACGAACCTCGTGCATGACATTGATAGTGTATTTGCTTAGAACCCACGGAACAGACATCATAAAACGGATTTGTTGTACAAAATATAGCAGTAAACACAGTGGATTTGAAATGTCTACTAACTAGGTACATTAGATTTGTAAATTTTATTAAGTACAAGCATTTCTTCAGATTCGATTTCAATAGTGTTTATTTTTATTTTTTCTTATTTTATTTTCTTAATTTTAAGTCCACGCCCGCTATATTTCACCTACCTAGTCGCTAATATTGAGTAATTCTATATTTTCACTATATTTTTTACTAGTAATAAAGTATTAAGCAATATTAGCGACTAGGTATGTGAATTTGGTAATAAAGAAAGAGAATGAAAAGAGCAAAAATGCTCAATGGCATGCAAAAGGACATGCTTATATCCAGTAGTGGACTGACACGAATTGATGATGATGATGATGAATAGTTTTGTATACCTAAATTCATCCGCGACGGTCTCAACATATAAATAAGCGATACGAATGGAATCATAATAAATAACTAGTATATTTGTACTTACTTACTATTTTGATAGCTAAGTTTGTTGACACGTGTTGCCCGCCGATGCTTATGGGTCAAAAATGCAATTGTTTTTACGTTGTTTTTTTGTATTGTATCGTAAGCAAGCAAGCCTGAAAAGTAACCATCTTTATGCTAGGTAACGCTCGGAAAACGTTTTATGTAGGTGGGGATGTATTTCTTTTTGAATGACATGACTAATATGGTTCATAGAGGATGTTGTATCACTGCTAAAATTCCTTAGCATTGTTATCATGGCATTTCTCAACATAGACTGTCTTAGTATTTAAATAGCTTGCTTGGGTGGGTTCTATTTATTGTCTTATCATATCAGTTATAGACTATTTTACTACTTTAGGGCCGATTAATTGCTATTTCTGGGAGTAATAACTATTGTGACACAATATACAATGGCCCCGATTCACACAGTCATGCTCTAATCCTAATTTTAAAATCCCGCTGTCATTTTCGTTTTTATGAGCAATGAAAGAGAGAAGATGAATTCAAATGAATGATAACCTAAAATAAAGACGTAGCTGACAGATTAAGAGATTTTTAAGCCGCATGTTAAAACAGCTCTCTAAAATTGTGCGATCGACGCGGCAATAAGGTTCAAATTCGATGTTTGATAGCTCTAATAAGAATGGCCTTCTCTTGTCCCTATTATTGTTTTTCTTGTAAAAAAAAATTATCAATTTTATTTTATACCTATTGACTATATTTATTTGCATGCTAGTTTTACTGGTGTTAATGGCAAATAAATGTTTTTATTTTTTATCTTTTTAATATTTAAAAGGTGAAAAGGACGGACGAACTTAAATTAAGAATTAGAGCGTGGCAGTGAGAATTAGCCTCAATATCAGTTGTATTTTATATAAATTCCAACACTTTAAATTTGCTACAGTTTTTCTTTAAATAATGATACTGCTTATAACTATCGTCTTGGCCTTTATAGCGTTTTCTGAAGTGTCAGCTAGTGATGTAATGTTACGATCATGGCTTGTTTTCAAATGTATGTGAACATCCTGTAACGTAGAACGCAGAATAGCAACAGATTTCGTAATTAGAGCACTCATTAGATAACGTATTTGCCCTATTAACTCAAGACGGGAAAAGGGAAGGCTTTTGATCAGTAGAGGGACATACAATAGGTTGCAATAATAACGTATCGTGGACGCTCTTCCAGAAAAAAGTGAGAAAATTTGCAGACACCTGAAAAGAATAGTCTTGATCGCGCTAATTTAGGATAGAGGATCACCTCATCATCGGTGGCGGTGGTGTAGCAGATGGGGCCGCTGCCTCCCATTCGGAAATGTGTTTTCGTAATAATATTTACGTTTATTCAACGCTCTTACGTTGAAGGAAAACATGGCGAGACAACCTGCACACTCCTGCAAAGAAATTCAAAGGTTGTATGTGAATTTGGCTAACCCGCACTGGGCCAGCGTGGTCGATCAAGGTCTATTGCCTTAATTCAGGGTAGGTTCAAGCCCCTGGGTGGGGACGTATATCAACATCAACGGCTCGTTACAGCCCACTGCTGGACTATGAGCCTCCTCCACTTAAGTGGAGGGTTTTGCCATAATCTCCACGCTTGGCAGGCAGGTTGGAGATCGCAGATTAAAAGGTTACTGTATCAGAGAGCGCTGCTGCCCGTTCCCTGTTCAATGTGTAGTCCCTAAGTCGCCTCTTACGATACCCACGGGAAGAGAAGGGGTTGGTGACAAATGTATTTTACTCTGCCGTCACCATACGGCTTACCGTCAACACACGGCTTACGATACGTATATAATATGCTGTTAATGTACAGCTCAGTGGGGATATACTAGGAGATAGGCATATCGTTCTTTGAGCGTGTAACTTTTCACCTTCGGACCCGAGGCAGTAATACAATTTGAAGTAGGTTGTCGAACTGTTTCAGCGAGTCCACGAACTACATGCTGAGTGCGGCGGCGCGGCCTGTGCCCTGCGACGACGGGCCCGCGCCCACGGGCTCCGCACGCTCCTCCTACACTAACTAGTAAGTCAAATCTATAGTCAGTATTTTTAAAGCGCACTCTAAAAAATTCCCCTAAGGTGGACAATCGGAAAGAAGAATCCATCCTAAGCCGAACAAATTTTCAGACGTCGTTTCCAAGTATCCACTTCAGGGTTTTTTCTTTATAAATAAATGGAACTACTCGAAAATTGTAATTTCGGTCATCATCATATTGTGTAGGTTGTGTATAATTGATAACCGACCCCAGGTGTCTGAATTATTTGGCCACCAATGGCTTCTGCATTGTCAGTTGTCAAATGTGTAAAGTATTTGTTCAATATTCTAAGATACAGCCCGAAGGATCTTTTGACTGATGATGATTTATAGCACAGCCCAAAGCATTGGTTCTAGATCCTAGACTCTAGGATCTTGTATTTGTACTGTTTTGTACAACTTTTGAGAACGGTACTGGCATGATGATATGACTACCAATGCTATGGCAGGATATGCGATCTATTTTTAAGTTCCATGCTGCAGTGGCTATGTTACATAACTGATAGGTTTGCTGTCTGTTGTGTTTTAATAATTGTTTTTATTTCCAGTGA